>CM020049.1:12272606-12772606 GCA_009769605.1 Bucorvus abyssinicus | reverse complement strand
TCCATTTTCAGGTTGCGTTACCCTGAAAGCAGATGGAGACAAGTCCTTGGATCAGCCTTGAGCTTTGAAGGGAGACATCTCCTATCAAAGCCCTTTCCCTGCAAATCTGCCAGTCGCCGCCACGCCAAACAGCGCGGTTGCTAGAGTAACAGCCGGCACCATCTCCGACACATCCACCGTCTGGCTTCCTCCCATCTCCCAGCGCAATGGCCCAAGCTGGCTGCTGTCTTGGCACGAACCTACCCTCTAATTAAGACATAAGAGAAGGAAGGGGAAACCTTTAAAGAAATCCCACCAACAGCCCTTGCAGGAAAGCTCAAGATCTGCCCAGTCCGCCTGATCCAAGTTTTCTTTATACCTTTCCCATCATGGTCTTGCTCAGCCTCCCAAGCCCATCTGCCCCAAGGGGACCAGGTCACTTTGTCTCTGCCCTTTGTGCCACCAGAGAGATGCCTTTTGTAGGATTTTACATTATGTTTGGATTTGTATTTTATTTTTATTTTGCTGCTTTTTGCTCTCTGCATCGAGGCCCTGTGCGTCATTCCTTCTGGGTTTTATTTGATTGCCTTGTGGGGATGAGGAGATTAACGGTTCATCAAATGTACAGGGAATAAGTAACCAGATTTGAAAGGCATCCCGAATCTCTCCTGCCTTGACTGGCATTGACAGACCCCAGGAGCGGGGAGGGATTTTTGCCACAAGCCGTTTCTGAGGAAGTCACAATCCTTGCCATGATCTCCGCAGGACATCTCCGTGACACGTCCATGCCCATGATGTTGGGTGGTCATGCCCAAAGGAAGGGTGAATCCGTTGCAATACGTGCAGCACTGTGGATGTGGCCATGCCGATCCCCAGATGCACGTCCCTGCGTCAGCAGAGCTGCACTGGCCACCATCCCTGCAACAGCACCGTGTAGACCCACGCAACTCCTCTGCCTCTGGGCAGCAGCGCTTGTGCCGGAGGATGGGTCCCCGTGCTGGTACTGCAGACACAGCCACGAACAGGACGGCTCGGTGCTGACAGGGTTGTGCATCTCTCTGTCCCATGGTGCATGAAGGCAGAGCACTTTCAGCTGGTGGATTGATGGGATGAGCCTCCAGAGTAAAACCGTGGAGTTTTTTCCCAACCACAGTGTGTTGGCTGCTGATTGGCAAATTTCAATTGACTTCGCTAAAAGCACTTTGATTGAGAAAAATAATAATTATGACTATTATTATGATTAGTTTAACATTCTGCCTTGAGGTTTAATTAGCTGTGAAAGAAAAGCTTTTGTGTGTTTCTGTTCTATTCAAAGTTGACGCTTCCTCCCAAAAGAAATCTGAGAATGTGACGGGCTATTTTAAGAAACTCAGAAATCAAACGAGACGTTCCGTTAGACCCCAGCTCCTTGTGGGTCCCCAGCCTCCTCGAGTTTGCTTGTTTTCATCTGCACTCGCAGTGTTCCTGTTAACATGGTATCTCCTAGTGATGACACAATCTGGGGAGGGGAAAGGAAAGGGCAGGAGGGAATTATCCGTGGACTGAAGGAATCGGTTGTTTTGCATGGAGCAAAGACTCAGAGCAAAACCCAGCCTAAGCCGTGGTTTAGTTGTGTTTTCCTTCTCCCAGGAGAACGCTGGTTTCTCTCCCTGCATGGACACCTTCTGCATCTCCAGCAGAGTTTGATGGGACGCACAGGGGTCTGAAGCGGCCAGCGGCCACCAAAGCCTTTCGCAAGCTCTTCAGGACCAAGAAACTTCTCTGCCAGCACAGCTCTACGGCAATAACGGTTAAAGGAGGTTGTTGATTGAGTAACAGGTCTTTGGCTCCCCTCCCTGCAACGTATTCAGCCGGTCTGTGGTTTAAACTTTCCTGCTCTTCCTTTCAGAGCAGCCGCAAGGCTTGCAGGGACAAGGCAGGCTTTAGACAGCAGGGCTACCCAAGTCTGGGGCACGATTGTGTGATGTGGCGACCTGCAACGAGGGAAACCTGGTCACAGCAACCACTTCTTTTGTCAGGCAGGATTTGAGAGCGTGTTCTTCCCCTCTCTGCAGGTCTAGAGTAGGGAAAAGGGTCAGACACAGGACACAAAGCTTGAAACTGGGTTTTAAAGCCAGGGCAAAGAGCAAGTCCCTTAGGAGAAACTTGATGCGCTGTGTTGGATTTTGTCTCAGTCTGCAGCTGCTGACACAGCTCCGCGTGCTGGCGGTCCTTCCTCCCCTGAGCACTGCACTGAAAAGCATCCTCAGCTTCACACGACTTAGGCGGGAAACAGTTCCAACATACCAATGGGGAAACTGAGGCACATTGCTGATCTCAGCTGTGTTTTCAGCTGCGAAGCCAAACTCCGCTCTTCCATCCACCTGATCTGTATGTCCATGACACCGAGGATTATTTTTTTCCTGCAGGTCTCCCATGCGGAAGCAAAGCCCCGTGGCCCACACTGCTACCGATGCCCCACGTGGGAAGCGGGGACAGGTGCCACGTTCCCCCAGTGCAAGGACCGGCCCCAGTCCTGTCCCATTGTGCAGGACGGACACACGGAGTTGCATGTTCCTCCCTAGCAAGGGGAGGGATGGCTGCAGGGGACGACGTAGGAGCACTGCGATGGCGTAAGTCACGCCAACAGCCCCATAGCTGTCGCGGGGCTGCTCAGAAACAGGAGCGTCAAACCGTACGTAGTTACATAAAACAGTACTAACAACATCGCTCCTCTCCCGCCTGCCTGGAGGGCTGGTATTTCTCTTCATTTTCCCCATCCCTAATGCCCGTCTCCTACGTTTGTCTCTGCGCCGCACTGAGGAGTTCGAGATTAACCATGACGAACGGACTGATTTCCGCGTCTCAGGGACTGTTTTATTTTTCCTTCGCCACATCTGACAAGTTGCATTTTACTATAAATCCCCTCAATTAGGCCTTTCCAATAGCACTGCAGCCGCTTCCCTGATACACGGGGAAGGAATTATCTTCACGTCCCTGGAAACCCGTTCCTTGACTAAAAATAGTGGATGTTCCCTTTTGCTTTCCTCTGCCACCCCGCGCTCTGGGCACTTGAGAAGAGCGTGGCCATCGCACGTGTCCCGCTTGGTGGCCACGGATGTTTTCCGTTTTCAGTCGGGCTCACTGAAGTGAAAGGTGACACAGAGGTGGCTCTGGAGCGTGTCTCATCCCATCACTTGTCAGGGTAGGGGTGTTAGGAGACCTGAGAAACAAAGAGTTTCCTGGAGTTACCAGAGCTTTACATGTTTTCAAACTTCTTTGACAAAGCAGTGACACCGTTGATTAAATCCAGCTAATGCCGGAAGATTTACGTCGGTGTTCTTTATTCCCTTTAATGATGGGCCAGGAGCATTTACCCTTTGCGGTCTGCGATGGGTCACAGGTTGTGCCCACATGCGGGGGTGCAGCCCTGGCTGCCTGCTTGTGCCTTGGTCCAGCAGATGCAGGAAGGACCTTGATCACCTCCCATGCTTCGCAGACAGAAAAGCAGCTCAGCGAAGATGGATGGAGGCTGCGGCCACGAATCCATCAAGGGACACTGCCCTCCTATTGATCCGTCTGCAATACGCCGTGGCCTGCAGCCGTGCCTGGAGGCAGAGGCTGTGGTTCTGATGAAGAGGGGAGCGTGGCCCATCACCTCTGAGAGGCTGTCAGTGGATGCACCGGCATCAGGTAGGGGAAGCATCTTTGGTCCCCCCAGGATGGTGACCCCAATGGCCACGTCTTCTGTCGTCCCTTTCCCAGAAGCATGCCTTGGCTCTCCGTATTTCCTCAAGGCAAGAGCAAACCATAACCTGCTGCCTGGCCTCGTGCCGCCAGGTCACCGTGGCAGGTGGGACTTTGCTCGCTCCCCAGGGAGGGCACAGCAGCCCCAGTTGGGACCACACACACACACACACCCCCAAGCCCCAGGCAGGTGCAGAAGGGATGCTCTGAAACTGCGCTGCCATGAGAGAGCAGGTTTCACCCAGCCAGGGATTCATCCAGCTCAGAGGTGGACCCAAACCTGGCCACGGCATCCCCAAGAGACAGGGCGTGTGGGGGACCCCTCCCCAGGAATCCAGGGTGGAGGCTGCCAGGGGCAGCAGGAGGTGAGACAGAGAGGCACAGCAGAGAGAGACCCTGTAAGTTCTGAGGGTTAGGCTGGGGGCGATGTCAGTAGCCAAGAGCCCAGGAGCATCGCCCAGGCTTCCCTGCACCACCCTCTGCTGCTTCCCACCCTCCCCAGGACACACGATCCCCAAAACAGCGCTGCCTCTGCTCCTGCCCCATTGCCTCTGCCCTTTCCACCACCACCCTACAAGAAAAACCCCCCTCCCAGCAGCACCCCCACTGTGACTCAGTTTCCCCCCGCCCCGTTACGATCAAGTGCCGCCAGCACATTCGCACTGCACGGAAGGACCTACACCGAGCTGCCCCACGTCCCCTCCTTTTCTGGGGAGCATTCCCCTCCCAAGGAAGGTCTGCAGCCCCTGCCCCCCACCCCCGTGGGCAGGGCAAAGGCGCTCCCACCTCGTTTTGCGAAGGGGCTGCAAAGGGCGGCGGCGGGAGGGGAAGGCTGCCCTTGCCCCAGTCCCTCTGGAGCCGGGTCCCTGACCACATAAACACGCCCAACTGCAGCCCCCAGCCCTCCTCGTACACAGCCAGAGCCCGCAGCAGCGGCTGCACCACGGGGGTGCGAGGGCTTGAGAGGGGGGAGCCGGGGGGGGGGGGCAGGTGGGGGTCCCTGTGCCGGTGGGAAGTTTCTGCCGCTAAAGATGCTGAGGAGAGGAAAAAAAAACCAAACCAACAGTGTTGGAAGGCACTCGGGAGGTGGAGGAAGGAAAAGGGGAGGAGGAAGGGGAGGAGGGAGGGCCGGGGGGAGTGGGATGCTGAGGAGGATGTAGCCCATCGCCGGGCGAGGCGGCAGGTGGGAAGCCAGAGCAGCGGCTCCGAGGGAGGTTATAACAGGCAGCAGCGGGTCGCGCAGCCGAGGGGAGGGCGGACGGGACCCGCCCGCCTCCGCGCAGCCCCGCGGATTTCGCCTCCCGACGGCAGCAGCAGCAGCCGCAGCCGCCCGGCGGAGCGGGGGCGCCGCCAGCCATGCCCCGGCGGGCCGGCCGCAGTGCGAGCTAAGGATGGTGCCCGGCCGGCCTCCTGCCCTCCTCCTCCTCCTCCTGCAGGTAAGATGCTTTTCAGTCCTCTTCTCGCAGCAGGGCTCTCCTGCCTCCCCCCTCGCCCCCCGGCACCGCTGGCTTACCCCACGCTGACTTTCCCATTTCTTTGACGGGAGGGAAAAGTACGAGGAGAAGCTGCTGCACAAAGAGCCCCCGGGTGAATTGCTCCAGGCGAGGTGCGGGGGCTCGGCAGGAGCTCAGCGTGCCCCGAGCTAGCCGGCAGGCAGCGGGGGTCAAGGGGAAGGATGGTTAGGGCAGGGGAGCCTTGCAGCTCCCCAGCCTAGCCCAGCTCTCCCAGCAGCTCCCCCCCTCACACCTCCCAGCGCGACCAGCTGCCACCAGTTTGCCTTAGGCTGCTGGGAGGGGGCGGCCGCGCTGGGGGTGTGATGGATGAGGACAACACACATGCACTGGCTGAGTGTACCCCCTGAACTGGTTTTCTAAGGAAAGCTCTCCTTGGCCCCCACCCCCAGGACCTCCCTCTCGGTATTGCTCTGTGGAACTGTAGCCACGGCTCATTTTGCAGCTCTGCACAAAATGCAAATGCTTTGTCAGGAGCGATATTCCTCCTCCCTGAGGGCTCATCAAGAAAGGAGATGTTCCCAGCCCAAAGCATGTTTCAGTCCCAAACCCTGGGGAAACGAGGAGACAAAACAGTCTCCAGTGAAACCTGGAGCGTTATTCGAACAAACCTATGCAGGCAGTTAAACAAAATGACCAGGGTTTTGTCAAAGAGGGTTAAAAGAAAAAATTTGCCTGGCTCTCTGCAAAACGCTGTCTTAGTGGCCCAGTTGTGACTGCAGAGTGAAAACGGCAGAAGCAGCGGAGGGTCAGCCCTCCCCGTTAGCACCGTTGTGGGTCGCACCCCACGGGCTGGTTCCTCACTGTGCATCGCTGGCAGGAGGAGCAGGGAGGTGTATTCAGCTGCACCTCTGGGACAGGAAAGTTCTCACCTAAGGGATGCACCAGCGACCTCCTTGCCAAGCTGGTGTTGCTTGTAAAAGCCCCCCCAGAGCAACGGCTTTCTCCTGTAACCACACACCTCTAATCCTGTTTTACAGGAGCTCTTTTGCGGTTACGTTCCCCGGTTCAGGTTTTGTTTGGTTCTGATGTAAGAAATGAAGGGGAGACAGGGCAGGATCTCTTCCCCCCAGCCCAGGTCCTCCTAGGCCAATATGTGGGGACACGGCTGGCAAAGCCGCAGACCTGGCGCAATAGGGGCAGGGTCTGAGATGGGGACAGCTCAGAGAGCATGGCAGCTCCTGGTAGCTACTGTGTGGGTGGACAGAAAAACAGCCCAAAGGTGCTCGGACACAGCTCCCATCCTCTGCTAAACCTCCTCGGGCTCAGGGGTTTTCCTCCCCATCCCTGGGTGTTCCCAAAGGACGGTCTCCTTGTGAAGATGGGGGTGCTAAATCCTCAGAAAGCTTCGGAGTTTGAGAGCAAAACCACCCTGGGCTGGGGCTGGGACCAGGAGGGGTTCCTGAAACCAGCCCAAGCAAAGAGAAGTCTCTCCCAGCCAGCTCCAGAAAGCAACACCCAATCCACAAAACACCCCTTTGCAGTCAAACTGCCTGGTTTTCCTTAGGAGCATTCAAAATTCAGACCCTTTTCCAGCCCAATCCCAACCCTGTCCTGGGGACAGCGTGGGCTGAAGGACCATGAAACTCCCGTGAGTGCTCCCCTGCAGCCAGGCGTAGCCACAGCAGCGTCCAGCCTGCGAGAGCGGAGCCCTGCAGCAGCCCGGCTCCGGCTCAGCAGGGATCTCCCCCGCTTCAGCAAATTTTGGAGCCTGCAGATCCCTGGGCTGGCCCAGCTAAGGTGTTTCCCGTGCGTCTGGCCAGCAGCTGCAGCTCCAGTTTAGCATCAATTTGTCCACCTTGCCTTGCTGGGTCGATGTACTTCAGGGGGATGGACAGACAGACCAGGAGACGGGCAGCCAAACTTGCTGCACAACGTTCTCTGGCACCCTGGAAGTAATTTAAACAAACGGAGCAAGTGGTTAGAAAGAAACAGTTCACCAGCAGCTTTGTCAGGAACTGATGACGTTTCTGGGGCTGATAGAACTGCAAAAGCGTTTTGTGAAAAAAATGGAGTTTGATGCTGGGGGTGGGGTAGTTTCCCCTCTCCCCTGACCTGCTGCAGCAGCAATAAGCCCCCAAACCAAACCCCCAGCCCTTTACCCCTCCGCTGCTCAAATCCTTGCATAACATGCAGAGCTGCAGTAGCAGGACATGCTGACCCTGGGGATCTCTTCCAGTCCTCACCTTCCCTAAAAGCCAGAGTTGATTCGGTGTGTGTGAAATCATCCCCGTGGTTTCGCATCTCCAGTGGAGAAGTGAATGGAACTGGCACAGCCTGTTCCCAGAATAGCTGCTCTATCGCCATAGGATGAATATATAGAAATACGCTGAGGAGAGCCTGCAGAGCTGGCTCAGCCCTGCCCCGAAACACAGCTCTGCTCACCAGGAACCCTGCACAGGGCTGGCCCACAAGTTTGTTGCGAGGGAGAAGCTCAAGCTGAGGTCTGAGTCTGCAGCATTTAGAGAGGCTGCATCTGGAGCTTTCTCTTGGAGAACAGTATTTGGACCCAAAGGAAAGCACAAGCATTAGCATGGGCTTCCCTCGAGAAACAGAGCCCGGGAGCCGTTGTCCAACGCTAGAGAGCTGTCGCTCATGAGCTCTTTCTGAAGATGCTGTAACACGCCCAGAGGCCCATCTGTTGTTTTTCCTTTTCTTTCCCTCACTGTATTTTGAGCTAATAGAAGAGACCCCCCTGAGCAGGGTCCTGATTTATCAGCCGGTCACCCCCCCCCCAGAAGCAGCCGCCTCCACTCCAGTGGCAGAGGGCACAGGGTGTTTCGCAGATCCCAGCCCCTCTTCCCCTCTGAAATCCTTTACTATTTGCTCTGGAAAGGCTCTGGCAGATGCAGCTTCGGCGTGGCCAAGCTTTTCCTAGCAGTGAAGGCAGATTAACTGGAGGAAAATTACGGGTGTATTAAGCGGTGGCTGTTCAGCCCAGGGTACCACCCTGGAAAGGTGATGGATGAAGGAGGGGGCTTGGGAAGCAGCTGGGGAAAACAAATCTGCAGCCCCCAAATGAAAATAGCTGTGAATGCACACGGGTCCCACATGTGTGATCAGCGGGAGAGTTGAAGATGAGCACCTTGGAAAACCAGCCCTCCCCTGTGCTTGTGGCCATCGCCCCAGCTCGTCCTCAGCCGCCTCTGCTCTGGCAGGTCTGGAGGAGCTGCCTTGGTTCATGCAGTGTCCCCTTCCCCAGCTTGTCTGTGCCTTTAACTTCCAGTATCTAAATGCCGTTATTCTTCTTTTCCCCTGTCCCCAAAAACCTGTCCTCCTCTTGATGGATAGATGAAGTCAGAATTATTTATGGCAAGCAAGAGAGGCCAGAGCTTAATCCAGGAAAACCTTTAATTGCTCATAAATCAGGTTTTACGGGGCATTCGTTTAGCTCTGATTGATATTCTTTTGTTAAGATCTGCATCCAGCATGCTCGGAGAGAGACTCCAAACAGAACAAACACTCACACCAACGCCTCTGTCTACACACAACAGGGGCTGGCCCTCCAATACGGCTAAATTCATTAATTCACAGATTTTTGTGCCAGATGGAGGCATTCTCACTGCCTGCTCTTCCCCCCGAGTAACATCAGCCACAGAAAATCCCACCGTGGTTCTTGCTGGGAGCCTTGTTCCTCTGCCTGCACTTTGCCTTGATGCCCTGACGCTAGCA
Source organism: Bucorvus abyssinicus (assembly GCA_009769605.1). Taxonomy (NCBI): domain Eukaryota; kingdom Metazoa; phylum Chordata; class Aves; order Bucerotiformes; family Bucorvidae; genus Bucorvus; species Bucorvus abyssinicus. The sequence continues at coordinate 12,763,718 of CM020049.1, read as the reverse complement.
GAGCTGCTGATAGGGCTTTGCAGGAAAGCAGCGAAGGAGCAGCGGGGCGTTGGGAGTAAAGTGGGGGGTCTCAGAGAAACCTTGAGCTCAGGAGGCGGCAAAGCAGGTCACTGTCGGGGCGGTTGTACAAGGGGTCCAGATGCTCCCTGGGGTTTCATTCATGGCTTGGACTGGGGATGGGGCATATCCAAGTGAAAGCCCTCAAGGTGGAGGTGGTAAGAAGGTCACCAGTTGCTGAAGACCATGCCTGGAAGTCAGGGGAGACAAGGGCTGAGGGGTCCCCCAGAGTGGAGTGAAGGCAGGGACCAGGCAGGGCTGGAGGCAGGCTGGCCGCCTCCAAGCACATTTGAGGGGACAGCTCTTTCAGTTGGGTTTTTCACCTCCACCCCACGGCTGCAGCGCTGGCAAGACGCGCTGCTCCGTGCCCCCCCGCTTCCCGCGCTGCTGATGTTGCTTTGCCATCCGAGTTTGGCAACCAGCTCTTTTAACATTCACTGTATTTAACACCCAAAGTCTGGCACCTTTTTTTGCAGGCTCGGGGCCAAGAGCGGGCTCGATCCCAGCCTCACACCCCAGGGAACCTCAGCGGAGGTCCAGGGCAGAGCCTGTGCTCGACCCTTCCCCTGCCCGCGTGTCCCAGCAGGTCTGTCTTCTTCCACACCGAGGGTCGCAGCAGGCAGCAATCCCAGCCAAGCTGGGGGGCAGAACTGATGGGCAAGAAAGGTCCCTACGGCAAGGATGACTCCAGGGGCGCTGGTGTTGACCCCAGTCCCAGGGAGGTCTCGGTGGCCATCACCATCCCTGGGTCCCACTGACCTCTCCATCTTTGTGCAAAGCCCCTGGCTCGCGCGGCTTCATCCTGCAGTGGCCCCGCTCCCAATGACAGCCCCGTCGGCAGCGGAAAACCCCGGCCCCATCCTAGATTGCTAATTAGGCTCCGAGCCATCGCTCTCGCTGCTCAGAGCTGTCAGCCCTTCCTGCCACGCAGCTCCGCTCTGGATTGAGGCAATACGCTGTCACGGGGGGACGAGCTGTCTCTGGGTAGTACAGCGCGGGGTTGAAGTGAATGTATTAATTAATATCTGTGGATTGCTTTGGAGAGGGAGAGCGCTGCGGGGGGACGTTAATTCGTAATTGTTATTAATTGAATTTTGCTGCTAGGTCACGGGCGGGTCACAGAGACTGACACCGCGTGTGTGTGGTCCTGCTGCTCTCACCCGTGTTAGCAGCGAGCCCCAGCCTCCTCGTGCCAAAGAGCGGACACTGCCCCAGCCCCCTGCGCTGCATCTCCTGGCCCAGGGGACCTGCCGCCCCGTGCCCCTCACGGACACAGGGAATAGCTCCAATAACCCCAGTGGCATCAGGGCACGGCTCGTGGGTCCAGATAGCAGTGACGTGCCCCACATGGTACGGCACACCCTGAGCGACCTCCAGCAAGCGGTACTCGGTGCCTCAGTTTCCCTTCTGGGACGCTTGACGTGGCGGGTGGTGGGACACGGACGGCAGCTGGTGTTTGCCGTGTGCGGGATGCAGTGAACACTGGAGCGGCGTCAGGTTTTGGTGTCTGAACCCTGCAGTGAGGACTGCTGTGGGCCGGCTGATCCCGCTGCAGGAAGCAGGGGGGGCGAAAGGAAGGGGTCCGCTGCTCCGTGAGGTCTGAGGTTAAGCCAGCACCATCAACGCCTTCTGCGACGCCTCCCCATCTGTAAAACGGAGCCTGAAAGGGGGCCAGATGCTGAGGCAACAGCAGCGGAGCCATTGGCGGCTCCTGATGGAGGAGAAGCTGCTGCCAGTGCGGGGCCTCATGGGGCGTGTGTAGCTCCCGGCAGAACCGTGGTCCCCAGGGCAGCAGCTCCCCCGGCTGCCCCGGACCTCTGTGCAGAGCGGCTGCTCCTAGAGAACAGGTTGCTTTGCTTTCCTGCGCAGCTGAACGCTCAGCTGAAGCTCTCCAGGGTCTGGCAGTCTGAGAGAGGTCGTGGAGGTGTTCTTCACTGCGGAGCTTGGTTTGCAATAGCCTATGTCAAAGCAGGGCTGGGAGGGCACAGGGACACGGCCCGTCTCTGGCCTCAGCTCGACCCACCACCGTTTCGGGGCTGTTGAGGTATGCTTGGCTCCCGCCCAGCCAGGCTGGGACCTGCTGGGCACCATGTGGCACCTTACGGCAGCGATGCTCTGGCAGGCGAAGCTCTTCAAGGACAGAGCTTTGACCTACTCTTCTCACAAAGCCTGGGGAGGGTTTAAAGTAACCCGTAAAGGGCAAAACGGGCGAGAGCCCAACCATCAGGGTACCAGATCAGGACGCTTTTGGCTTGTGCGAATCCACCTGTGGCTGCCACCTTCCCCAGCTTATCCCCCTCGAGCTGGGGCTGACGGGAGTGGGGGAAAAACCTCTGTCTCTGTCAAGAGCATTGGCCACATTGCAGTGAGACAAGGCTCAGAGCCCGGTAAAAAACCTGTTGGGTTTTGGGGAACCTTTTCTATCTGTCTTTTTTCCTTCCGTAGCTGTTTCAGCTCATTGCCAGAGCCTGCACTCCATCCACCCACCCATCCATTCCCCCTCTAGCTGTAGCTTGGTCCATGTTGCTGCTCAGCGCCAAGACCTCTCCCTGTGTCTGGAAGGAGAACGGGCACTGCCAGGCTGGAGCAGGCTGCGCTTAGGAGAAACACATCCAGTTAACCCTTGAGAGCCTCTTGAGGTAGGCAAACCACCCCAACCCCTTTGGGGAGCAACTTTTGTCCCAGCCACCCGTGCAAAGAGCCACCAGGTCCGGCGGGCACCAGCTGCAGGGATCAACGCAGAGGGGAGCCGACCCCGCTACACCTAAGTACCCCTTGTCTGGAGTTTGGGTGGTCTCAGCTTTTGGCAAAGAGCCCCAGGAGGTGCCTGGCTCCTGCAGTACCAGCACAACAGGAGCCTCATGCAGCGCCCACGCTTGGGGCAGGGTTTTGCTGCCGGATCCCCTGTGCCACCTGCAGCAGTCATAACAAGGAAGCTATTCTCAGCTCCATTTGTACGTCTGCCTGACATCTCTCTTGCTGTCAAAACCCGCTTCCCAAGGCAGTAAATAGTTGTTTGGAAAAGAGCAAGTGGGTGCTGAGCTTGTCTCCCTGTCTGAATAAATCCTGCTAATGCTTTGGTGAGGCGCAGGGCATTGCTGGGTGTGTCGGCAAGAGCAGCCAGTGTTTATACAGCTAAAGAGCAAGAGCAGGACCGTCTGCTCCCTACCCAGAGCAGTTCTGAAGGTGAATGGCACTCGGGAAGGGACTAGCCTGGCCGGTGAGGAAGGTGGAGGTTGTTGTTCATTGCATTGGCTCAGCACAGGACGGTGTCGGAGCCCACCGCGCTGGGCAGCTGGGTGGGAGCACAGCTCTGCCCTTCACCAGCCAGCAGTGAGCTTTCCTCCAGGGGTTCGGTCAGTCCTTGCTGGGCAGGCTTGGGGAGGGAGAGGTGGAGTTCAGCCTCTTCCACCATTGGCATCTGTCCCCTGAGCAGAGGGGATCAGCCCGTGTCACCCGCCTCTGAGCCGGAGGAGAAAGTGGGCAGCTGCTCTGGTGGAATTCAGCGGGTCCCCTCCTTCCCCCATCTTCCTCCCTGGTGACTTTGGGTCTAAGGGCACTGTCCCCTGTCATCTTCCACTTGCAGTTGCCATTTGTGGTTTTAGTTTCCCCAGACTCCTGCAAAGGCACTGTAATTCAGTAGTAGCTTTTCCGAAACAGCTCCCCACGCAGAGTCGATGGTTTTCACTTGCAGCAGAGCTGCAGAGCCACCGGGGAGCTGCTCGGGAGAAGGGGTGGGATAGACCCTGGTCAGTGCTTCCCAGTGCGATGGGAATATCAGTCTTTGCAGACAAACCTCTCCCCTGAAAAAAGGTTTAACCAGACCCGGCTGACTGTGGATCAGATCTCCTCAAGGATGTGTGTTAACATCTTCCCACTGACAGCTTACAAGGCTGTGATTTTAATAAGGTCTTGAAAACCTGAGCGTGGTGTCAGGCTTATCGTGTTTCCCCTGTCTGTTCTCGGGATGCAAAGATGCTAAACCGAAAAGTCTTGATTAAATTGCTAAATAGCAGAAGCTCCCCGACCGGGCAGGGGCTGTGCCGGGCTGCAGCATGGTTTGCTGAGGGGGGTATTTGGAGCAGGAGAGAATCGGTGGGTGGGAAACAGAGCAGAGAGCATCAGTCTCACAGCCCCAGGCTGGATAAACCCGTTGCTCTGGGCTGGGAAACCCATCCTGCAAAGGGGTGCGTGTCCATCGGGCAGTTTTGCGGGGTGACATCCACCAAGATGTGGACAAGCTCGGGTATGACCCACCCGCTGCCCTGTCCAAGGGGGTACTGGGGGCAGGGGAAGCAGCATATCGCACATGTAACCCTGCCTGTGGTCTGCTCTCTCCCCATGCAGGCGTTTCTCCTCTGGGCTAGCCCCGTCGCAGCCTCCATCCAAGAGCAGTACTGCGAGAGCCTGCCACCCGTCACCAACCACACCGGTGAGTGCCTGCGTCCCCAGCCCCCCCTGGCCATCCCCAGGGGACCCCAGCGGCAGGGGTGGCTGGAAGAGGGTGTGTGGGGCTGTCTCTGGGCTGATCTGCAGCTGCCCAGCACCTTTTGGGTAGGGGGCTGAGATGTGCTGCGGCTGAGCCACGGCCCCGGCTGGCTGCAGCAGCCTCTTTTTCGAGGGTGACAGTTGAGGCAGGTAGAAGATGCAGAGCTCAGGAGAGCTAAAAATAGAGAAAATAAATGTCTGTTGGGCTGGGATTGAGGGGGAGGTGGGCAGATAGACATCTGCCTGGCCCCTGCTCCCATCCTGCCTGCTCTCTGCCATGCCCAGAGACACCAGGACCTTTCTCTCCTACGTCCACCACTCTGTGCCATCCCCCTGCCCAGGGGTGACTTTCTGTGGACACCACGTTGCCAGCCCTGTGCGGCCACCATATGCTCAGGGCTCAGCCACCCTCTGTCCCCCAGCTCTCCTAGACGTGTGCCACTGAGCACTTCAGGAGGCCACCAGCCACGAGGAGTTTCTGGGAATGTGGTCGTGGCCAGGGGTGGGTCAGCTGAGCTGGGTCAGACCAGCAGGGTCGTGGGCAGCTCCCTCTTACACAACACCCATACATGGGTTTGCATCCAACCGGCTCAGGCCCGAGATGTGTTTGTCCCCAAACTGCATTTTAGCCTGTATTCAAGATGTGACTTGGATGTCACCTCAGAAGTGACCAGTTTGGTTCAGTGACAGGGTCTGGGGGAGAAAAGGTGGCTGAGGAAGAGGAGAGGAGCTCACAGAGACAAGGAGAAAAGTCCTGCCCAGCTCAGGGATGTTGCACAGTTCATTTTCCCACAGCTGAATGAAGATCAGAGCAGGCACCCAGCAATTGCCTGGCTTGCCCCGGTCCCTGCTGCTCAGAGCAGCTCTCTCCATCAGGGTGACGGATGGCCTTGGAAGCCCGGCACTGATGGATGGCTGCCCGCCACCCGCTCCCATTAACAGCAGCATTAAAAACTCCTTCTTAAAAATTAACAGCTTGGCACCAGTTGGTTCAGTGCCTGGTCAAGTCCAGGCCACCACAGCCCTGCAAGGAGCGTCCCCAGAGCGTCCCCAGCCCAATGAATGGAGGCAGAAAGCTGAGGGAGAGCAAGGATGCCAGTGGAAATGGAAGTGCCTCAGTATCTCTGGCCTGGGCACAGTGCAGACAAGAAACCTGGTCATTACTCATGTGCTTTGCTCCCTGAAAGTTTCCTCACTCTGCTCAGCGAGGTGGTTGTCCTTGTCCATGTTAAGCTGTGATAAACGGCATTTGTTTTCTACTTACCCACCAACTCTGGTGCAACCTGTGTCCAGCTCTGTGGGCTCTGACCTGCAGGAGCACCAGCCAAGCACTGCAGGGTCCTCTTGAGATGCAGGCACCAGCTGGTGGCACGACCCAGGGCAGCGGGCAGGTCCCAGAGCCTCCTCATGCCCAGCTCGTGGCCTTTGCCACCCACTGCTGGAACCTCCTGAGTCCAGGGGAGGGGGCAGAGAAGGAGGAGAATTTCTGCCGTGGCTTTGCTGCTGGCTAAGCCCTGCAATCCCTGCCACCCTCAAGCTGTGGGTGCTGCTTTCTGCAAGGGTAGGGCGTTGCTTGGTCGGGATTTATTAGCGTGCATCCAAGCAGGATTTAGTACAGCTCAGTGCCCGTCACCCTGGGACAGGGGAGCACGTGTCAGGATTCAGATCTGCGCACATCCGACCTGTCATCCCTGAGTCACTCATTAATTTGGGACGAGGCTGTCGCATGTGAGAGCTGCTTCCAGCTCGAGGAGGGGGCTGAGAACAAGAGGTAGAGACAAAACTAATTGTCTTATGTCGGCTGGGAAGTGGAGCTCAGCGCCAGCCCGTGTCCTTGGGGTCCATTTAAGCCCTGCCTGATCGAGGCAGCGATTCCTAGGGAGGGATATTTACAAAACTGGAAACTTTGTTTTGAGGCTATTTAACATGGAGAGTTGTTAGGATGACGCTAATGAGAATCGCAGCGAGGCCGGGAGACTTAATTTGTTAATGTCTGCGTAACCCTTGGGAAACGGCACATGCTGAGAACACGAGCCCAGCGGTCCTCCAGCACGCAGCTCGGCAGGGCGTCAGCTGGAGGCACAGAGGGGCCCTGCCCCGTGCCCATGTGCGGCATCCCTCCTCCGAAAAACAGCCCAGCGTGGGCTCTCCTCCTCCCTCGGGTCACCAGTCCCTTCGTTAGTTAATCTCGCACCTTTTAATGAGGATGCGTGGCTGGATAGTGATACCACCAGGGTGCCAGCGCTCTCCGAGGCACACGCACTGAGCTGGAAAGGTCTGTGTTCACCACAGGGTGGTGGAGACAGAGCCGGGGTGATGCTCACCGGGCTCACAGAGTGCAGGCGTTGCAAGGAAACCCTCATCCAGGACGTGGAGCAGCTGAGCCCCGCAGCGCTCCCTTGTCCTGCTCTCTTATCAGCATCGATTTAACCGTCTTCCTCTACATACACTGTCCCCAGCATTGGGTGATGTCCCTTGGCGTTCAGGCGTGATGGTCCAACCTGATACTGTAGGTGCGCCCCTGATTCTCTGGCCAGTGCTGGGACACACGAGCAGCCACACGCAATTGGCCACTCCATCAGAAAGGCTGCTTTCCTCAGCAGCAGAGAGCATTTTCTCCTCCGGACAGAAATCGTATCAGGCTGGACTTGGGGTCAACGTGGTGCATCAGGCAAGTTGGGTCAGCTGCACCCCCAAACATCTGGAAGCCAAAAATTCCCAGATTAGGCTTGAAAAGGAACGCAGCGAGGCTGAGCATCCCTTGTCCTGGAGGGTGGGTGCCTGTCCCAAGGGCTCCCAGCTCCTGCTTGCCTCAGATTGCCCATTTGTCTTCGTGATGATTTCGTCTCCCCGGGGTCTGTGTGCAGCTGCTCCTCGCCTCACGCTGCCACGAAGCCCATCGGGGAGGGACAAGGTCATTTCGCCCATCAGGGCAAAGCATCCCCCTGCAGCTGCAGGGCCGCTTCCCGTCATGCGCATCCCTGGGGGAGGAAGGGGGACTCTGAGCAGATGGGAAAGCCTCTTCTTAATTAACAGATGAGGCTTTTCCAAAGCAGCTCAGCAGAAGGCACTCGAGCGGAGCGAGCTCGGAGCCCTCATGGGGTTGTTCTGCCGTTCGTAGCGTTCAAGCTTGGAGTAGCCCAAGGAGTTGGCACCCAATTGCTAATGGCCCCGGCTAGTCCTGGCTGCATGATTCACTCCTTTAAGCTGTGAGACTGTTGTCACAATAAATTGTTATCCTCAACCCATGTGTGTGCTCAGGAGAGAGATGGGGGCACGGCTGATGCCTGCCCAGGAAAGAGATCTTTCCTGCCACTGCAACTTCACTTAAAGCAGATGAAAGTGACACCAAAGCCAGGCAGAACTGAGCAGAAATGCCTCTTTTTTTCAAACTGGAGGTTTTTTGAAGGAGGAGAAGGGAGCGTAGATTTGCGTTTAAATAAAGCAAATCAGGTTGGTCCAGACAGAGCAAAAGCCTGTGGCTGAGCAGCACAGGAGAGCGGTGAGTGAGGAGAGCGTTTCCTTTGCGGGCGCTTCATCAGACAGGTTTGGAAACACGTTTCACAGCGGGTGACAGTTTGACCAAGAGACTCTACCCGCTCCAGCTCAGCTCCCCAGACCGCTGACGCTGCTCCAGCAGCCCCTTCTCATGCTGCCGCCGTTTCATTCACTCACTGGCTCCCCTGGGGAGGGACTGGAATTTAAATTCATAAAGGTCAAATTAACAGCATCAGCGCCTTTCTCCCTTCAGCCTCACTGGCATCTCTCCCACCGAGGCACAAATACTAATAAAGGAGCTGAGCAGGGGCTAAAGAGGCAGCAGGGAGTCCTGATGGGGACTTAGCACCGAGGGAGAGCACTGGGGCAACCAAAAAATGTGACCTCACCTATGTGAAAAATTAGTTTTGAGTGTGTTCTAGTACCGATGAAGCCGTTCTGCTCCATCATCTAGGAAATAGAGATGTCAACAGAATCTTGCTTATATCCATAGATTTTATTGTAGTGGAGGAGGGAAGAAGGTGATGAGGTCTTCTGGTAGGAAACAGTGTCCTGGCACATCTCGTCGCGAGCGGCAGCTCCAGCAGTTAAACTATGCTTTGGACTGGAAGCAGTAGAATCGTTGCCAGCTGCTGTGTTCGGCTGTAGCCAAACCAGACGTCTTCGCTAGGACAGCTCTGCTCACCCACCAGCGAAGCCCAGCCAGTACCAGGGAATACAGCGCGTGCTGCTCCCCGTGGTAAGAACACAACTCCAACCACCCTACGGGTCATACCAGGAGGACAAGATATGCCCCAAACCCAACCCGTTTCATTACGTATTCGATAAATATATGCGCTCCACAGAAGCAGCGCATGGATCAGTCTTAAGTGACGACAGCGAGCAGATGCGTCCAATACCGATGGCAGAAGCTAGGGTTGATGCCTCCTATTTACTCTCCAAAGACCCAAGGGGACAGTCCGTGATGGTGAAGAGCAACAAGCCGAAAATTCATTACAAAGACACTTTGCTGTCATAACGCTTAATTAGCCAGTGTAATTATTTTACTTTGAGGATCATGGAACTTGAATGCTTGGGAGGATTGCTGGGGATTTTTTTAAGGATGAGACTCTTACAAAGATAAACACCCAATGCCACCAAAAGCGGTGCTGGAGGTAGGGTGTGAGCAAGGATCTAAGTCTTTTGAGACCCAACCCTGGCCCAGAGGGAAGGCCAGCAGCTCCACCACCCCAATTTCCACATAAATTGTCCCGACGTGCCACGTCCCTCAATGCCTCTAGATGTTGCTCAAGCATTTAGCGCCTGAGAGGCTCCACAGCCGGGACCGAGCCACCCGTCCTCGGCACATCAGCACCGTAAAATAAATGCACCCCCCCAAAGGCCCTTGCTTTGGGGCAATAAGGTGTGAAACGGCTCCTTCTGCTCCACCAGTGGCGTGGAGCTGCCTGGGAGGGACAAACAACCTTTTGCACGCTGGCTGCAGGGAGTCTGTTTTGATTAGACGTGGAGACAAAGCCCTGATTGCCAAAAGCAGCAGGGACACCCTCAGGGAGCCCGAGGCTTCAGGCTGCTCCAGAGGCAGCAGCAGCAGCGCGCCACCGAGAACATCAGAGACGACAGAGGTAATGGTGGTGGCGTAAAAGCTCAGGACAGGTAGAGATATGAGCTAGCACCTTTCAGCTGTTCCTCAGCCTCCCGAGACACCTCAGGTAAATAATCCCATCACTTCCAACCATGGGAATGAGCCTGTCATTCAGATTTCCATCGTCTTTCCCGGCTTTTAAGCAGCCGTAGCGTCGCTGGGGGCGCAGCAACAAGCTGGGATGCTGTGTGGGCGCAGAACTTTGCCTGGTGTGAGATGAGAACGTGTTTATTGGCACCGTTATATCAGCACCAACTTTGCTTTCCTCCTCTTCACACCACCCTCGCGATGGTTTGATGGTACAATAACGCTTCAGACCTCCTGGCATCAGCTCAAGAGCACTGTGACCACACGTCTGGTGGTGCTGGCCCAGGATAAACATGCTCCATCCTCGTGAAATTTGCTCCAAATCTTTTGGCAGATGAGCTGGGACTGGAGAGCTTTACGCTGCCAAGGCTGCCCACGGCTGCGTGGCTTTAGCTCGGAGCCATCTCGGGCCCCTGCAAGCGGTGGCAGCAGGCTGGAGAAGGGTGTTTTATAGAAAGGAGAGGGGTATTGCCATAGTTATCCTGAGACAGTTGTCGCGGTGTGGCTGCCTCAGTGTCAGTCCTGGACAGACACTTTTTTTCTTCAGAAGAAAGGAATTGCTCCATATTGCTCCACAGCAGCACAGCCCAAAGGAAGGAGGGTGAGCAGGGACTGGAGTGACGCCCCCTGGGCCACGCTCCCCGTCTCAAGGCAGGGGCAGCTCCTTGCACCCCCGAATGCTGTGTTTCTGGGGGGGGGGGGGGAGCCGAGTCAGGGGCACCGGGTGCAGGTAGGAAATTCGTTGACCTTTCTTGCCGTAAAGCGCAAAGACCAAAACCATCCGTGCAGCCAACGGAGCTGCGGAGGCTGGAGCAGAGGGCTGCAGAACCTGGGTGAGCAATCCCCCCGCAAACAGGGCCGGGCTGCCGCAGGTACGAAAGCGTTTAGTGTCATTTCCATGCGAAACAGCGCTCTAAATGCGGGGAGCCGCCTGCCACCGGGGAGCAGCTGGAGCAGACGGTTATGCTGGGCGATGTCAAAGCCCTCACAGCACTCTTTGCCTTCGCTGTTTTACTTAACCCTTCCCCAGCAGGAGATTGGTTTTCCTTCTCTATATGCTGGAGAGAGCAGAAGGAGAAGCATCTGCTTTCTGCAGTTTTTATTCATCAAGTGTTTCTCAGCGTGAGCCCAGGAAAAATATTACAGCCACCCACTAGATTAAAAACTGGAGGGACAGACCTCAGTACGCTGCCTACGTATTGTGCTGGGGCGAAGCGCAGGGTGAAGTCCTGGAACCGCCTCCAGCCTGGCTGAGCTGGACCTCTCTGCTCACCCGACTGCAGCCCCAAGCCTGAACGTGACCCCACACCACAACCCCGACCCCTGGGACGAGGCGAGGGCTGAGCTCCTGGTGATGCTGCTCCACCTTCACCCCACATCCCTGCCGTGGTGGGACTGCAAGACCCCTCCGCTCGGTTTGTCACCTGGTGGGTGTCCCCGGTGCTTTAGCGGGAGTGCCAAGCGGCATTAAATCAAGTGCCTTGGAGACAGGTGGAGATATTAAATCCAGACCTGAGCAGATGTGTAACAGAATGAAGGCACCTTTGTCTGACCATATCAGTTCCATGAGCTTATCTTGGTGCTGGTTATTAATGGCATCGCTGTGGTGTTGTTTTGCTGATGGAGAACACCGTTGCCGCCACTCTCTGGCTCTGCTGACTTTTAATCACTGAGTCTTCCTGCTTGTCTTCCCTCAGCAATCTGCATCTGCGCCCCAGCACAACCCCTGGGACGCAGGAGGGAAACTGAGGCATGGGGGACAGGGAGAAAATGGAGTGTGTGCTCAGCCCCTCCAGTCACAGGCAGGGATTTTGACAACTGCATGAGCGGCTCTGGCCATTAGCACTGTGCAAGCCCCATTTTTCTGTGTCGGGTTATTCCAAGTGGAGCTTTTCCTATGCTAGATATTCCAGCAGCTTCTCACCTGGTGGGGACCAGGGAGAACACTTGCAGTTTAACTTTGTCCTTAGCTGAAAAAATTACGGGTTGTCTTTTCTCCATCTGGATGAATACTGTTATAAAATTTTAAACAGGAGCTTCATTTTCTGTGACCCTCTATTTTTCTGTCAAATTGGGGTCAGGACAGCTAAGGAGCTCACCGAATGCTGATGGATGCAGATGAGCACAGACACGTACACACAGGTGATTAAATGCACCTTGTTTCCTAAGAAATACAGGCTTAAAACAGTTAAAGTGAAGGCTGCTGCAGCAACCACACACGTTAGCAAAGCTAAAAGCAAAGGTCATCGTTAAAATGAATCTCTCTCCAAGCCGAGGAAGGCAGAAGGTACTGCTCACCAGGCTCTGCTGCTTCCCTAGCTCACACGCCTGGAAGTCGTTGTCCCTTGCAAAGATGTTTGAAGAAAACCATCTTTTTTTTTTGCACTGGAAATTTGCTCTGAACATCCCATGAAACCAAGAAACCAATTTTTCAGTCAGTCAATGAAAACAAATATTCCCCCCGAAAGCTTTCGTCTATTAATAACACGGTATTTTGCCTTTTTTGTCCGGTCACTCTGTAGCCAGCTCTATCCATAGGACGTTTCGGGAAAGACATTCCAGTGACCACCAGCGAGTCCGGGTGGTGGAGAGGAAACCTCGTGTTCTCACACCCCGAGAGCTGCGAATCGGGGTGTTTTGCCTTAGGAGATGGCAACGCCTGACTGCGCCGGCAGCACAAACATCTCTGGTACCCAGGAGCGGTTTGCACTGACCTCTGCCCCTTGCAGGGTCTGCTGCCCACCCGTCTGCTGCCCAGCCAGGGTTGTATTACAGGGATGTTACAGCCATTGTGCTTCCTGCCTCCCTTGGAGATGCAGCTAGGACATATTTAGCTACAGTACATGTTGTTCTAAATATACACAAATTACACATAAAAAAGCCTGCAATCTGGCCTACCTAATGCCTACGTTAGCACACTGGCGTAGCTGGGAAAAGCACACAAGTCCTGCTTGAAATCTGAAATAGCAGCAGCAGACTTGGAGTTTTCTTCCTGGGAAGGGCTGGAAGAGACCAACGGCAACGTCTAGGAAGGAGATCTTGCAGCCAAGCGGTGTGAGAGGGTTGGAGGGGCTCTGAGGAGCATCCCACCAGCACCAGGCTGCAGCCAGGACTGGGAAAGAGAAAATTTGGCTAATTGCTGGCTGTTGCAGGGCTGGAAGCCAAAGTCATGGTTGAAGAAAGGAGCAGGGTCAGAAGACAAGAGCCAGAGAACCCCAAGCCGATTTGGGAAGCCAGGTCAGAAAACCAGGCTTATGTCAGAACTGGGCTTAACCGAGGTACTCAGACAGGACCAGGGTAATAGTCATGGCCAGGATGGATCAACCAGCCCTTGTGGAGCCTTTCCCAGACGTTGTTCAGTGTCTACCATGAAGCTCTTCTTGGGCCAGAGCTTACAGCGACCAATCAGCTCAGCCAAGACTGCAGCCCCAGCTCTCCGGGCAAACCTTGACCCTTCAAGAGCCTGGAGGTGGCCCCTGGTGGCCCACAGACCTCCAATAACCCTCTACCTTTTTTCCCCACAGGTCCTCAGTGCAACGCCTCAGTAGACCTGATCGGCACGTGTTGGCCCCGCAGTGCGGTGGGACAGCTGGTGGCTCGCCCCTGCCCCGAATATTTCTATGGCGTGCGGTACAACACCACGAGTAAGAGGAACAGCGCTGGTGGGGTCACGGCGGATGAGGGATGGGGGAGTTCAGAGAGCCGTGTGCATCAGGGGCACGAGTGACAATACATGTCTGGGTGCAGAGCTCCTTGGAGAGCTCTGGGATCCATCCACCAAAAAAGAAAAAACCCCTCATCTCCCAAATTTCAGGGAGGGCGTTTTCACAGCAGCAGCTTCATAAGCAGGTCCTCCTGGATGTGCTTCTGTGAAGCGGGCGAGGGCTGATGTCCTCATCTTGGGGACCGGGGAAGAGGAGCAAGCCTGCCCTGCTGTTGGAGGTGACACAGAGGTCTGTAACCCCCAGCTGAGCAAGGACTGGGAGACCTTGCAGCTCCTCCCCTCTTGGCACGGGTGACTGCGTTGTCACTGCTGATGACGTGCTGGGAGCAGGGGACAAAGCAAAGGCACTCAAAAGGTGCCCAAAGCCATTCCTAGCGCTGGGTTGAGCTTCTGACCACCCAAGTGCTGCTTTTGATGAAAGAAACACCTTGTTTCCCCCAGAAAACATCAGTTTTTCCGTCCCACGCCTCTTTGCTGCAGTGGAAGATCGCACACATAGGGCTCCTGCTTTGTGGTGCCTCTCGTGCCGTCGCGGGAGTCTCTTTGCCTTAATCCATACTCGTGCCTGCCTACGAGCCGTCCCCAGCCCTGTCCCATCCCATTGCCCTGATGAGGCTTATGGTCTCTCCTGTTACTAGCAGAAGCCCCAGTGCTGGCGTTACCCCGGTGCTGACGCTAATCGGACACTGCTCCAGGGCTGTCGTGGCCGTTCCTTCCCAATCAGCCTCGCCGCTGGCCACCCTTGCTGGGAGGCGAAGAAAGCTCCTGGTGCAGCGAGAGAAGTGAGAGCTCCACGCTGCCGTTGCAGCAGCATTCGCAGGATGGCACGTGATAACTCGAGCAAGTGGTGCAGAGGAGGGGAAAAGGAGAGTCTAACTCGTGCTGCTCCCACTGCATCTTGGTGGTGGGAGGTGTCGGGGTCCCCCAGAGCCAAGGGGCAGAGCTGGTGTGAACCCAAAACCCTTGAGGGGGTCTGAAGCGTTCCAAGGATTTTTGGTTCTGCAATTGCAACCAAGGCAGCATTTGAGCTGGCTTCAAAGCACAAGGTGCCACTGGCATGATGCCAGCGACCCCTGCATTAGTGATGATCATCAGGTCACATCTTTATGCCCATCCCCACGCACTGTTAACCCTTCAACACGCACCTTCTCTTTCAGATAATGGCTACAGGGAGTGCCTTGCTAACGGGAGCTGGGCAGCGCGGGTCAACTATTCCCAGTGCCAGGAGATCCTCAGCGAAGAGGTAGCACCTTGGTAGTCCCTCAGCTGGGCTCTTGGCAGGAGGGTGGGAGACAGGCCATGGAGTTGGGAGGGCAGCAGGAACGGCCCAGGGGAGCTGTGGGCTGGGCAGGCAGCAGCATCCCAGATATAAGGTTGCATGCAGCTGATGTGACCCCCGTCTTGCTTTGCGTTTACATTCCCTGCCGAAAATGAAGCCACCCCTGTTGCCTTCCCTGTTGAAAAGCCAAGAGATCTGCAGCGTGAGGTCTCCTGGCCCCAGGGTGGCTGGGTGTAGACCAGCATGCCCTCCAGCCACCTTGCCCTCCTGCAGCTCCCTCCTGACACAGGCACTCAGTGCAAACCCCGTCCCTCCCTGCTGGCAATTAAATAACGGAGATGTTGAGGAAAGTGAAAGGGATAATAAAAAGGGGGGACCACGAAGTATAAGCCCCTCAGTAGGTCAAGCTACCCCTCGGAGCAGAGAAGAAGAGGTTTGGGCTGTTCATTTGCAGTTGATACCACCTCTGGTATTTAAGATGCTGATGTCTCTTGTCAGGAATGGTTTTCTCACTCAGTTAATTGCTAATTCACAGGTTGGCTGAGTGCCTAACAGCAGGAGCCATCAATTAATTTAATTATAACTCACACCTTTCGGAGATCCCCTGCTCCCTCTGCCCAGATTCGTCCCAGCCTCTCAGCTGCCCCCAGGGCAACAGGGCATGAACTGAGACATCACATGCCACGTTTCCAGGGACCTCAGCTGAATTACAGCGGATTTCCCCACATGATGGGTTGGGGATGTCCCAGCGCTGAGCAGGGCTGGTGTAGGGGTAGCAACCGTGAGGTGCCCTGGCATGGGTAGGATATGAAATGCCTGAGCCCTTTGCAGGGTCCGGTTAGTGCCTCTCCTGTCCACGTTAGCCCCATCAAACCATCTGCGTCCCCTTCCAGCCCCACCTCCACTGTCCTGCACTAGATGGGTTCCAGCTGCTTTCTGGAAAAGGGCCCAAAATTTGTGGTGCTGCTCTCGGAGATGATGTGGTGGAGGAGGTGGGTTGTGGTGGTGGTGGTATCCTGGGCTGCTGCTGACCCCCTCCCCATCTCCCCCCACCAGAAGAAGAGCAAGCTGCACTACCACATTGCCGTCATCATCAACTACCTGGGGCACTGTGTCTCACTGGGGGCCCTTCTCGTGGCCTTCGTCCTCTTCATGCGCCTGCGGTGAGTGACCAGCCTGCTGCCATGTTGCTGCTGGGGGACAAGCCCAGAGAGGCCACCCCACGGTCCTTGGGCTGGGGACAGGCCCAGCCCCTGTGTTTTGCCATATCCTCCTCCATGGCCGTTGCTCTCCAGTCTGAAAGGATCATGCTTACCTCAGGGTTATTTTCCTCCTGCTGCTCTTTTAAAGCTCTCAGTTTTGGAGGCAGAGGGTCCTCCTTTGGTGCCTTCCACCTCCTGGCCTTGGTCCTGCCCAGCTCATCCAGGGCTTGGCCCCAGCAGCTCACTTTTGGGGTTCCAACAAAGACATTCAGCTCCACAAACACCTCTGTCCCCCAGTTGACATGTATCCAGCCCCCGGACACCCACCACACTCTGATGGTCCCTTGTCCCCATCTCTGCAGGAGCATCCGGTGTCTGAGGAACATCATCCACTGGAACCTGATCACAGCCTTCATCCTACGCAATGCCACCTGGTTTGTCGTGCAGCTCACGATGAACCCGGAGGTGCACGAGAGCAACGTGGTAGGTGCAGCTCTGCCAGGCAGCCAGCCTAAGCCCGGCCCTGAGCGGCTGGGGTGTGTGGGGAGCTTGAGGATCCTCAAGTCAAGGCCACTGAGGCTCAAGGGGCCAAGTAGGGCTGTCTGGTGGTTGGAGGATAACTGAGGCTTACAAGAAACATGGGTTCAATTCCTCTGCTGAGGACTGTGTTGCTCTGAGCACCAGTTTCACCACTGTAACATGGAGCTCTGCTCTTCACCCTCCATGTCTCCTCCTAACCCCCTCGGCAGGTCTGGTGCCGCTTGGTCACTGCCGCCTACAATTACTTCCACGTCACCAACTTTTTCTGGATGTTCGGTGAGGGCTGCTACCTGCACACGGCCATCGTGCTCACCTACTCCACAGACAAGCTCCGCAAGTGGATGTTCATCTGCATCGGCTGGTGTAAGTACCAGGCTTTCCCCTTCACCCAGCGGGTACCCAGGGTTTTAGTGAGGGGTGACGCCCACCTCCAACCTCTGCTCCAGCTCTTCCTGCACTCAAATAGCTGCAAAAAGGCTGCCGGGAGCAGGAGGATGGGATTTGCATGGCCATATCATCTCACCTGGAGCTTTGTCCTGTGTGAGAGAATCCCTGTTACCGCAGGGTTTGCTTGCAACGTTGCACCCCTGAGACTCGTGTGTGTGTGTTCATCTGCAGGTATCCCCCTTCCCATCATCGTCGCCTGGGCCATCGGGAAGCTGTACTACGACAATGAGAAGTGAGCCGCATTGCCCTCGTTCCCCATTCTCCTTTCTATCCCAGTTCCCCGGAGATCGGTTGTGCCAGGGGCCGAGGCAGGCACGGATCCTGCCTGGAAGGGCTGACACGAGGCAGGGTACCTGGAGAGGGTGGGAGGGGAGAGACACCGTATTCTTCTGTTCTTTCTTTTATCCTCATTTAGGCTCTGGCGCACAGCCCTGCCTGCAGCCGCCTGCCACTGCGGTTTAGTCTTCAAAGGGCAAATGAGATTTTTTTAAGGGGGAAAAAGCGAGATTAAGCCAGAGCTCCTACCCTGCGTTTGCTAGATGGAGCTGGGATTTAATCTACCAGCAGCAACAGAAACCACCTCCATCTGACCCGTTTTCACAGAGACTTGCTAATGGGGGACTTAACAGGGACCTGAGAGTTCACCACGGCCGGGGGAGTTAAAAGCAGCCTGTTGAGGTGATGTCTTGTTCTCCAGTGCTGGTTTTGCCCCTGACTTCAGCAGCCCTGTGCTCCACACGCAGGCACGGCACCGGTTTACCCCACCCAGCGAGGTGCTCCCGGGACACGGGTACACCTGCGTGAGCTCCCACAGGGTTTGCTGGGGACAGAGCCAACCCGGACCTGGGCACACGTGAGGTCATCCCTGCTCATCCTACAATAACCAGTTACCGCGTCCATACTGGGCGCAGAAACCAGCCCGCCCAGCTCCCGCTCACCTCCACCACCTCCCACCACCAGGTTCCCAGGGAAGCTCTTCCGCGGTGGTTACAGCAGTTGGATTTGTGGTGCTTTCTCCCTGTGGGCAGCGACTTGCAGAGAGTAGATCCAGGCCACTCACGCTGCAGGCTTGTCCCTGACACCGCTTGTCCTTGCCTTGCAGGTGCTGGTTTGGGAAGCGAGCGGGAGTTTACACCGACTACATCTACCAAGGCCCCATGATCCTGGTGCTTCTGGTAAGAGCAAAGCGACCTTGCTGGCTGAACACAGGGTCCTTCCTGCCCGCGCGGGGATGAGGCTGTTCCTGGACAGGGTTTTGCCCCCTCCTTTAGCTTGGCCCCACTGCAGCTGGCTGTGCTGCCCCACAGTGCCCCACGGGCACCTACAGCACAGTGAGAAATAGTGTGCACGGATCCTGCTGGCTTGGGACGGGCTAGAAAGGGAGCCTGGAGACCTCGCTCTGGTAGGGATGGTCCCACTGGCAGACTCCTGCATGCGTCAGGAGGTCACTCCGTCTCTGCCCTGGCTCTGTTTGGGTGCAGGTGGGTGCTTTTCCAAGCCCTCACAGAAGCCTGAGGGCTTCGAGTCCACTCCCTGACCCACATCGCTTTGCTCCTGGCCCTTGGCTGAGCAGCGATGCTTGAACCGGGGTTCCTATGGAGCGTAGTGTGCTGGGGCTTCTTCCTTTTGGGAAGGGACAAAGAAGAGCAGTGGTGGCAAGACAGCAGCAGCAGTGCCGGGACTCCAACGTGCGTTTGCAGGGGGAAAGCTGTGCACGAGGTCCCACAGCTTTTCCTCCCTCCTTGCCCAACACTGAGAAAACCCAAGAGAGTACTGATCGCCAGCACCAACCCGCCTCGCTGAATCATTGAGCCTGATTCTCATTTCCCAGCCCATCAGGTAGCCAGGCACTTCTGATTCATGTCAGTTGTGCTCAGCTCCCAGTGCCACCTTCCCGTGCCCTCAGTAGTGGTTTGGCAGCTGGGAGAGCGGCCAAGCAGCTCCTTGCTGTGTTGGCAGCCGCCCTCCCAAAATCCCTGCAGCCACCTTATACTCCTCCTCCCCCTCCAACCTCTTCACCTTCAGCCCTTCCTCTAACACTTCCTCACCAGTCTCCTGGTGTGCCCTGCTCCCCACTCCCTTGAGCAGACGCCTACATCTTATGGCTAAAGTGCTCTAAAAACCATAAATGCAGATGTCCTGTTCCAGTGCGTGACGCGACAGAAACGTTCCCATTTCCCCTGGCACGGCCCATTGCCTCTGCTGAGGAAATGGGAGGAAATGCTGGGGGAGCAGACGCTAACCGGGCGCTCCCTTCCAGATCAACTTCATCTTTCTGTTCAACATTGTCCGAATCCTCATGACGAAGCTCCGAGCTTCAACCACGTCAGAGACGATCCAGTACAGGTAAGAGCCTGAGTGACCCTGCAGAAAGCAGACCTAGAAACCGCATTGGCATGATTAGGGGGGATAGGAACAGCCCCACCAGCCACGGACCGAGGCGATGGGAGCAGAGAGACGTCTAAGAGCACCTGAAACGCTTTTTGGATCCACATGGCTGTTGCATTTGGGGTTGTGGAAAAATCCTGGCCAGCAAGAGCTTTGCAGTGGAGAACGTGGATGGCTGGACCTGCCGTTGAAGTGAGCCGTGAGGAGCTGAGTCTCTTTGCAAAAGCCTGTTCTGGTGGGACGCGCTGAGCTCCCTGGCCTCGGAGCTGCAAATCCTGGCACGGAGGTGAGAATTAAATCACCGCTTGGCAGCAAAGCAAAGGCGGAGGAAGGAGTCATGATCGATGCCACCCCAAACAGCTCCTTGCAAAGCCACAAGGGGAAGGCAGCACAAGGCAGGAGAATTTAACCCTTCCCTGATGGGAATATTTTTTAGACAAACTTGGGAGGTGCACAGTCAGAGCAGCTCTCCAAAGTACCTGGATCAGGAGAGGACACCTTGGTCTTTGTCAGTGCTTCTCTCTGGATCATTTTCTGGGTGGGAATTGGGGAATCTCACTGTGTGCCGGGTCCGTCTCACTGTGTGCCGGGTTTGGGGTGGTGGGTGACTTTTTCAGCTGAGAATGGAAAAATTCAGATGCTCTCATTGGGAACTGCCAGCTTTCCCCATCACGGAGTGTTGAGCTGGGACGAACGCTTCAGCTTGGGGTGAGCAAAGATGAAGGTTATCGAAACAGGCTGCTTGGGCTCAGTCAGCAATTTCGAGAGACTTCTGCTTTTCCGGAATATTCCTGATTTTGGCAGGAAAGGTTTTCACCCTTGGGCAGAAGAACATTTCCAATTCCCAGAAACATTTTGTGTGACAGGAAAACTTGGGGAGTTTGGTAGGTTATAAACTGCGCAGTTCAGCTGAAACCAGGCAAGGGACAGCCCTGGGGTCTCCTGCTCACCTGAGACGATGGCTTTTGGTGAAAGCTGATGGATCCCCTGCTACCATGGCTGCTCCCCTGGAGAAGCTACACTGCTGCATGTGCTGTCCCATAGTTTGCCAGCCTGAGGTGCTCATGTCCTCGGTTCTTTCCAGCCCCTCTGTGCCATCTGCCAGTTTGTGTCAGGGGCTGTGGCTCTCCTCCAGGTCCCAGCCCCAGCCCAGCCCTGCCAGGGGCGACTGTTGCTGTTTTCAGCTAGTGTTGGAACCTGTCCATTAACAGGGTTTTTAAGCAAAAAGTGTGGCCTTGGCATTGATCTTGTCCCCTAAGCCAAACGACTGAGCTGCCAAGCCCCGAGCCTTCCTCTGGAATCAGCACCATTCCTTTTCACAAACCACACTTGTAATCTCGTCAAGTAAAGATATCAAATTAATTACCTGAGATAAGTTTTTCATAAATCCATGTTGAAGGGTATGAATTATTTTACCCTCCTTAATTCCTTTTTAATGGAGCCTTAGATCAGCCAAGCAATCATTTCACGCCAGCTCAAGGGCAGACCTCCACTACCCACCTCCCTTGTCTGGATGGAGAAGCCACTGAAGGTGCCCAGTGCTCAGACCAGCCCAGTCACGTGTCGCATCAGAAAACAGCTCATCTCTGCTGCATCTCCCCCAGTCACTGGTTTGCCCAGACCCAGACAGACCTGTCCCAGCCATGCTGGTGCTGGAAGTGGGATAGGGAGAGTCCTCGTGCCCAGGGCTGCGCTGCAGCAGCTCAGGTCTGCATTTTCTCCCCAGGAAAGCAGTCAAGGCCACGCTGGTGCTGCTGCCCTTGCTGGGAATCACCTACATGCTGTTCTTTGTCAACCCGGGGGAGGATGAGATCTCCAGGGTCGTCTTCATCTACTTCAACTCCTTTCTGGAGTCCTTCCAGGTATGGTCCTCAGCACTGGCTTCCAGCCCAGTCTCCCCACCAAGGGATGTGGAGGAGCCCATCCTGGCTGGTGCCTCGCTCTGTTTCTGCCCCCTCCCAAAACCAGACATCCCCAAACCCCAGGGCTGCTGCAAGGCTCCTGAGCCTGGGGGTGCCACTGGCCACAGCTCCGTGGTGACTCTGCTGCTTGTCTCCTTCCAGGGCTTCTTCGTCTCTGTCTTCTACTGCTTCCTGAACAGCGAGGTGAGTACCAGGGGCCTGGGGGTCCTTGGGGGGGGTTACACCCTTCCTTGCAAGCAGACGCAAGCTCAGCTCGAGGATCTGCCCCTGCACGGGGTTTGGAGGGTGCTGGCACCCAATTCCCCAGCTGAAGGCGTGTACTGATCAGAGTTGGTGTTTCACCTCCAGCTCCAGACACATCTGCAGCCACAGGCTGTGCCCCGAGGGGAATGGCTCCTGTCAGTCTCCTCCTTTGAACGAAGAAAATCCACCTCCGAGAACAGATGCTCGAGGGGCGCACCCATGTGGTTTGGTGCAGCAGAAGAGCCAAGGGTCCCCCCATCTCTGGGAAATGCTTCCCCAGGGTGATCCCCATACACATGTGGGTGCCTGGCACACGGATAAGGGCACCTCTCGGGCTCTGACCCAAAACGCAGCAGAAAGCAAAGGAGGTGAGAGTAGAGCCCGATCCTGGGGTCAATAATTTGGGCAGATCTTTCCTCTGCCTCCTCCCAGATGCTCTTGCACCACTGCTGGCTCAGAAGAGCTTGCTTTGCTACCAGATCACACATAACTGATGCAGGAGGCAAAGGCACTGAGCCAGGTCTAGCTGGTGACCCAGGAGCATATCGATGCAATTCATGGTCCATTCCCAGGGCCAGCCCACGCTGCAGTCGATGAAAAGGCATTTCTTCACTATTGACCTGCCACACGAAGCACTAGGGCTGTTGTAGGGTGGAATTAATGTTGAAGAAATGCCACAAGCATGAACCAGATAAGCCATAAAACCTCCCCAACTGTCACTCACGCCTGTCCTGGCCCCTTGCAGCAGCCGATGCAGTATACAGGGAGTTGGGTCTCCTGCAGAGCCCCCACTGAGATTTGTTTCTCCCTCTTGTTCCCACCTTGCACTCAGAGGCACTGTCGGTCGGGTTCATCTCTCTTCACAGCTGCAAGGGCTGCGTTTCACCAGCATCGCATCAAACAAGGCTGGGTGCCCTGGGAGGTGACAGGGGCTCCCAGGACCCTCCCTGCCCCTGGGGAGCTGAGCAGGGGTTTGGTAGCATTTGAAAGACTGAGGATGAGGATGGCTGGTGCCTCCAAACAACTTCAGCCAGCTGCATGGTGACTAAATGTCCCCTCCTCTGTCTCACACCCCAGGTCCGGTCAGCTGTACGGAAGCGGTGGCACCGATGGCAGGACAAGCACTCCATCCGTGCCCGCGTGGCTCGGGCCATGTCCATCCCCACCTCCCCGACCCGCGTCAGCTTCCACAGCATCAAGCAGTCTACGGCCGTCTGAGCCGGGAGCGAGCTGCCGTACAGGATGGGGGAGCCGGTGTCCCCGCTGCGTGGGACCCCCGACGTGGCACAGAGCAGGAGCCCAGGTCCTGCCTGCCCCCAGCAGTCTCACAGAGGAGGCACAAGCTCACTGCAGCTATGGGAAACCCTACAGAAACTCCTGTCCCACTTGCTGGGGCAGACCTGTAGAATAGGACAGCTGAGATGCTGCTTTGTCATCTCCCTGGCAGCAGTGTGACCTGCTGGGGTGGCAGGAGGAGCCCGCAGGAGTTGCAGCAGTGTGCCTGCCTGCCTCCCTCCTGGGCACATGTGCCATCGCTGCCTCTCTCGAGTTTGTCACTGCGTTGAGTGACAGGACGCTGCTGGGACAGTTTATGGGGCTAATCCCTGGGTCAGCCTTCCAGTGAGTGCGTGCTGGGGGGAGCTGAAACCCTCTGGGTGTTGATGGGGGATGGATGGAGAGCCCTGGGCCGATTGCAGGCATTGCTTTAAGCGGCTGTGGTTTCGTACCACTGGGGTTATTTGAGCCCTGCCCCTTGCTAAGTCCCCAGGACGTCCTGTAACTGCTGCGTGGTCTGACCAGGTCATTTCTCATCGACACCGAGGATGTGAGGCTGAGCAGTGGGGTGGGAGAGGGGAGGGAACCGCGCAGGAGATGGGGATGTGTCCCAGGGGCTCTGAACAGCCACATGGAGCGGGCTTGGTCTGAAGGGAGGCGTGAGGTTTAGTTAATCCTGTGGTCCAGCCCAACCCAGATGGGCCTTTGCCAAGCCCCTGGACCTCAGGGTGACTCTGTGCCCCTGCTGGGGGATGGAAAGGCGAGGGAGCACCACAGTGAAGCAGTGGCTGAGCTCCCCAAAAGCAGCTACTGTGGGGACGTGCCGTGGCGTTGCTCCCCTCCTCCCTGCCCTTTCACCATGCAGGTGGGCTCGGTGCCAAAACTGCTCCTTGCTCTCACGCAGGGGATGGGGCCAAATCATTCCCGTGCTGGGGTTAAGTGCCTTGGAGGAGCAGCAGCCTCCCTCCCCACGCTGGGGACCTCACATCATCTCCCCTGCAGCTGCCAAGTCCCTGATGTTGCCCCGATGCCTGTTTCATGTGGTCACTGAAAGCAGCTGAGCAGAGAGGTCCACGCAAGGTGGAGGGGTTTGCCCTGGCCTCCTCAGAGCCACGTTTTCCCTGCCCTGCGTGAGGTCTGGGGATGCTCAGGCAGGGGGAGGATGCCAGAGGGGTTACGGGATTACAAGTCTGCTCTCCAGGGATTTTTGCCACTGGGGCGCTGCAGGCACTGGTATGAGTCCCTTCATGCTTCCATGCCTCAGTTTCCCCACTAAAAAGAAGAGGCACAAGAATTTCCTGTCCTGGGGAAATTTAAGCGTCTTTGAAGTTTTAGTGCTCTGTGATTTCCTCAGGATACACCACCAGAAAGGAATAAAATCTTTTTTTCTTTAAAGGGAGACATAGGCAAAAACCTCCATGTTCTTTCTTTACGCATCTGAGAAGTTCAATAGTTTGAAGCAAATTCCTCCCATTTCCCTCCCACTGAGATCTTCTACCTGCATGTCACTGAGCAGCCAAAACCAGAATACCCCATTGCCTCCCGTAACGTGCTGGGAGCAGCGACAGCTCCCGGTATGACAGAGTGACCACAACGGGGACCATACCCTGCACGTGGGGCAGGTTTTGGTCCTTACCCAGGCTCATCCGTCACCATCAGTCCCAGAAACTGCCCCTTATCCGATATATGGGTGAGGAAAAGACCCCCGGAGTTATGCAGTGGGGAAACTGGCAGCTCGCAGCTTTACAGACCCTTTCTGCTGATGCCCTACAAGGAGCAGACTTGTGTGTCCCCACCACGGGTCAGTCTGATTTCTCTGCCAGCTGCTTTGGCAGGAGCGAATAAAGATCTGGCTACGGAGAAGGGGAACTGCCCCAGGGGGCTTTTTGCATCATGTGTACAAGTGATGTTATCAAAAAGTGGTGTGCTACATGTTCAATTTGAATTTTTCTAAAGTGGGGGCATTTTTGGTGGAAAAGAAGCTGGAAGTTGAAAAACCAAAGAAAGAAACCCAAACAGAAGCATCTCTGTTCACATCACGGTTTCGTGGTGGTCTGCTCCAACTGACATGACTTTGCTTTCCGTAGCTGGAGAAGTGTGTGTGTTCTCAGCCTTGTCTGATTAAAATTACTTTGATTCCTCTCTCAAGGGTTTTTGGGGCATGTTTATCTTTTGGAAAAGACAGCCCCAGCATGGCCCCTCCTCACTTCCCCTGGGAGCATCCTCACGTTGCAGCGGGCTCAGCAGCCCACTGGCCACAGAGGCACCAGGGGCAACTGGTGGCTTTTTTGTCTCCTCTCTACCCCAGGTCCACGTGCCCATAGCATGGAGGTGGGATACAGGCTCTCCGCGAAGGTACCAGCACCATCTCATCTAAGGGGGGGGTGATCAGCACCCCGTGTGGGTCTCCCACGCAAGTACCATCAGGGCTAGAGAAACCCCTCCAAGTTTTCCGTGCTGCTCCCTCTTTCCAGCTGAGCTAAGACAGAATAGAAATGTGATGTGTTTCGCAGCAGGAGGGAGGGCCAATTAAACTCGAATTTCATTTCATACATCAATGTTTACGCGTGAAATTCAGACACAAACATCTTTCTGGTCAAGCTCTTCCGTTGCAGAATTAATTTGTTCATCACACAGAGCCTTGGAGAGCACTGTAATTCGGTAAGCACCATGCACATAAATAATAATTAAAGGTTCCTGCTGATTACGTGATTGTATTTGAAGTTATCAGGTAATTCCAAGATTAATGGCCTGCCAATCATGTGCTCCTGAAGAGGTTGTAGCATCTTGAGATAATCCTGCATTAACCCTCGGTGTTATCCTGGCATGTCTCAGGGCTGGGAGAGGCAAAGTGGGACCCCAAGGATGGTACCTCATGGTTCGATGGGACATCCCAGGCTGGGAGTGAGGCAGACTCAGAGGAGTCTCCCCAGCACACAGAGATGGAATTTAATTTAGCTTCTTTATTGATTAACACGTGAAACCCACCATGGAGGTTGCCTCCAGCCCCAGCCTCAGCCCTGCCACCCGGGGTCAAAGCTCTGGGGTCCTGGCTGCCCTGCGCTACATCCCCAGCAAACCAAGAGCTGGCAAAGGAGAAAACCTGCCATCCAGAGCCTGAGTGGAGGGAGAGGAAAGCTCATGACCCTGATCCTCTGTGGAGGATCTGAGCTTTCATCCCACCTTCCAACCAGGCTGCTCTGGGCAAATAACCTCACTGCCAGAGCCAGGACCTCCCAATTCCTGCTCCACCACCATGGGCATGATATAGCCCGTCAGTTGGAGGGTTTATAGCTTGTATTTAAAGCCAAGCTAGACTGTCATTCCCTTCCTCCATCCTGGCTCTGACACCGCTTTTCTGCCTGCTTGTCCATAGCTTTGGGCCGTTCCTGGATGTTTAACCCTCTCTGTACCTTCCCAGGCTGGCACGGACCCTGGACAGGGTGGGAGGTGGGGAAGGAGAGGAAACCTCCTGGTGTTTTATAGCCCAGTGGGGTCATTTGTGGCTTTCAGCGCCATCCGCCCCATGCTGCCTCTCACCGAGGGTCATCCTTCCAGCGCTGCCAAACTCCCAAATAAATATTTCATCCTTCAATTCTGATGCCCTCTCTCACTGCTCTCCCCCCAGCACCAGTCTCCCGCTGACATTTGTCACTACAGTCACAGTTAAATGGCTTTCAAAAGCGTGTGGCGGCGAGAGACAGGCGGCTCTCTGCCACCCTCATGAAATTTTCAAAGGGCTGTATTTTTCCAGTTTGGGAGAAATCTGAAGATCAGCGATGCAAGTGCAGCTGCCGCGGATCCCGTCAGAGAGCCTGTGTCTTCAGCCCTGGAGAAAAGGCTTTTCTGGCTGCTCCTCGAGGAGCCCCAGGGCTGTAACAAAGGCAGCAGAGGGGTACGTGCGTCACGCGACGTGCTGGAGATGGGCATCTGCAAGGAGCAGTGATGGGTTGGTCCCCCAACCCAGAGTCACTCGTGCTCGTAGCTCTGCATCTGTCTGTGGTGGTCACCCACACCCGAGGCGACCCTCCCCACTGGAGCCCCCAGTGATGTTCCCATGGCCATGTGCACTAAGGGTTTTCCAGGTTCGTTTGGAAATAGTTTTGGCCCTTGCAGTCCCCAACATCCTCCTCCCATTGCAGCACCAGCAGAGCCGCTGCAAGCACCACGGCTCAGCTCCCCTGCCCTGCCCTCCTCACTGCCAGGCAAGAGTTTCCACAACTATTGCTTTTAGGCTGCTCAAATGTGCTGCTGAGCCTCCTGCTAGTAGGGGAAACCGAGGCATGGATTTGCACCGTGTTGCATGGGGAGATGCTGGGCTCTGCCCACTGAGCACCATCCTGCCAGACGCCTCCTCTGCAGAGCATCCTCCAGCCCCAGATATCCAGGTCTGAGACCTGTTTCAGGAGACATCGGTGTGGTGGGTGACGCAGGACCCCTCCCTTTAGCAGCCCGCAGCCTCCTTCTGCCCCAGAGGAAAGAGCCCCCATGGGAGGTACCCCATTCTGACCCAACCAATGACCCCTCAAACACAACTGCTTTCTTCTTCCAACAGCAGCATCCCTTTCCAGCCTGCTTGCTGATATATCAAGCTGCCCTTCCTGGCACTCGCAGCAGGAGACCCTTATTTTGGGTGCAGCAGCAGAAGGGTCACAGCTTCCCTCACTCAGTGCTGTGCCCACAGTGACCAATGCCCAGCTGGGTCTCCCAGCAGTGCCAGCAGCAAGGGCTTGAGATCCAGAGGTCCGTCTCCTCTCACAGTCCCTGGCTTCTTCATTTGCTGCCTCCCCATTTTTGCGTTGAGGCAAACCCCAAACGACTGGTCTTTCCAGCGCGTGGTGTCGGTGACACGGCCGTCACGGCTCAGCCAGCACGGAGTCTTCAGGGTTTGTCTGCTGAGTGTGGCTGAGCTCCAGTCACAAGGCATCGAGGCTCGTGGCTTGGTCCCAACAAATCGTCTCTGACTGCCGGAAACTGTTGGCACCTCTTTGCTTCCAGAAGGGCTTCAGCTTTGCTTGGGATGAAACCAACCTTTGGGAGAGCAGATGATCCAGCCATGTTGCAACTAGGAGGGTGTCCCTTCCTGTGCTTGCAGCTCTAGGGGCGCTGGGTGAGGTCTGGGAGGCTGGATGCGGTCTTCCTTGAAGTCCCAAGGAGCTGGTGGCTCTGGAGGAGCCTGTGGGGCTGTGAAATACAGGACACAAAGGGGAGCCCTGGCTTAAGTGCTCGCAGCGTTCCTGACTGCAGAGGGGTTGTCGGCGCAGCAGGAGCAGAGACCTGGAGGAACACAAACAAGGGAAACCAAAGCCTTAGAGGCACGTGTAAATGAACTGTGCTGCAAGCACAGCAGTAGGGGCTCAGCACGAGCCGGGAAAAGGCTGTGGCTGCCTGCTGTTAGAAAGGAAAATGCGATGAGCTATTCGGGAAAAGCCTTGGGTTACAGGCTGGAATGATTCCACTCTTGTTGAAGTTTGACCCGTGCTGCATCACAAACCCAACGCCGTGGTAATCGAAATGCTTATGATGCTGATGAAAATGATTTGGGTGGCTAATGGGAGCTATATTTTAATGCATTAATATAGTTTAAGATGTGCTTAGAGACCACATTGACGGAGCAGATAAAATAGCCCTTTGGTGTTTGCTCGATGGGGAACAGCTCTTTCCACACAGGGAAACTCATCCAATTACTAGCGATAAAATAAATTGCAAGCTGAAACCAAGCAAGCTCACACACAGTGACAGGGAGATGAGCTGAGCAGCTGCAGCTTGTCCCCTGCATCTCCTGGGCACTGCCCAGCCTGGTCCAGAGCAACCCACGACCACAATTTTGGGGCAGCCTCCAGCCCACGTTGATGTGTCCTGTGCAGGTGCAGCCTTGGATTAGCTGCTACCTCCCCTTCCCGCTGCACCGCTGCTGCTGGGATCACTGGTCCTTGCTGTGGTAGCTGGGAGGTGCCACCATGGGCTTTTTTCCCATTCACCCGCAGCACGCCTGGGGATGGCCGGGATCTCCAGGCACGTTCCAGCATGTCTGTGTTTCTGGTCCATCTCCCCAGGCCAGCTGAGCCCCAACATGCGCATTATAAACTGGATCTAAGTGCATCCCTCCACTTGCCCGCGCAGCCCCACTGCTTCCAGGCAGCATCAGGTGCTCCCCCCAGGACTGAGTCCAGCTGGGTGCTTGTCCCCAGCTCCTTATGGAATCTCCCAGACGCAGCAGCAGGAAGGCATTTACCCCCTCCCTGCCTTGGTGTCAGCCCTTGCACACAAACCCACCCTGAAGATGGCCCAAACCATTTTGGTATTTTAATTCAGATCAGCCTACATATGCTTCATCCATCTCTTTTGCCCCTTGGGGGAAAGTTTTTTGCTTAAATGCTAAATTCTGGTTGGTTATTTTCTTTTTTAAAGAAGGTTTGTTTCCTGCCCCTAAAATTACCCATCTGTGTGTGATGCCCATGATTTCTTTTTCGGAAAGCAGCGCTCCAATAACACCATGTGATAGCAAGGAACAAAGCCTAGCCCGGTCCCCAGAGATTTTCTCCTATAAAATCTGCACCTCAGGGGAGATCTGAAGACCCCGACACAACCTGAAGCATCACATATCCCAGCCTGGCAAAACAAGACGCGAGTCAAGCACCGCTGGAGAGGAGGAAGTGTGGAGCCAATGCCATGGCAATCCGGGAAAATCCATGCAAAATGGGTAGCAATTAAATAAGAATTAACCAGGTTGCAAGAGGAGAAAATTGCTTCTTTCAAACCCTCTTGATTACAGAGCTGAAACGGCCCAGAGCTCCCACGGCTTATCACTGGCACGAACAGATGAAGACGCTGTTAATCAAGATTGTCAGAAGCTTTCCCAAAGCCACACAACCTCGCTGGAGCGAAGGCTCAACGCGGACCTTCACTTGACCGTAGCTTCATCTGCTCAGCTATTAACCCCAGAAGCGCTGGCTGGAGAAGGCGGTCGGCTTGTTGGTTTATTCAGGAAGAGCTGGGGATTTCACGCTGGTGGTCGGGAAGGTGACACCTCTGGTGGGGTGAGATGGAGATGGACCCTCCGCAGCCTGTTCCGATCCCGTGCAGCCCTCTCCTTCCCTGACATCCCGAAAGGCCAACGGTGTCCTCCAGCGGTGCTGTGGTGGAGCAGGCAAACAGGGGGTCTTGTCAGACAAGCTTGCCAAAAGCCAAGCCTTGACACGGGCTGATACCCTGCCAAGATGAGCTGGGTGCAGGGAACGGCTGGCGATGGACAGACTTGTGATTCCTCACCCTGTCCATCCTCCCCCCCAGCACAGCAACCAGACGGACAGTCACCTCTGACATCCGCATGGCCCTGGGGAATAAAAGGCTTTGGCGTAAGACTTTCACCCAGTCAAGGTGGGTTCTGGTCCTGTGACCCCCTAAAAGAAGACATCTCAGCTCCCCCAGTCCCGCAGCTCCGGGAAGCAGCTGGGACTCCTCTCATCAGCTCCCCTATCAGCTCTGGGGGTTTGAAGCAAGGACAGAGGGTGAAAAACTGCTTTGCATTCTGTCTGAAGTGAGTAGGGAACACGGATGGGTACACGACCAGGGATTCACACAAAAACCAGCCTGTCCTGTGCGTGGGGAGGGGACCACCAGCCGCCCCTTCTCGCCACGCTCAGATAAACCCCGGTAGGTGCCGCTTGGCGCTCAGCAGCTGAGCTGCAGCTGCCTTCTGTGCCAATTACATACTTGACGCTAAGCCACAGTGCTAATTGCATTAATAGGAGACTAATCGCACGCCTAACGGATGTAAACGGGAGTTAATTACCCGACAGCAACACCGTGCTCAGTGCAGAACTGTCCGTCCCACAGAAACACGTTCGCTGCTGGGAGCATCCCGCTGACAGCCCCAGGGGTGGTGGGGAATCGTAGATTGGCTCTTGGGACGCATCTGCTCTAAGCCCCAGCAGGAACAGCTCCCTCCTGCCTCATCTGATCCTCCTGGGGCAAACTAAGCCTGTTGCCTCAGCCAGGAGGTGTATTTAGGTGGAGAGCAGAGGGCTCTGACCATGTGTCCAGATCACTCGTGATGGTGGGCGCTGCCAGTGTCCATCGGGCTCTTGCCCTCGTCCTGGGCCACCAGCACCCTGGGTATGACCGGAGGCAGTGGTTCCACCCTGGGGACACCCAGCGTGCCTGGCAAGAGGGTACGAGACAGGTTATTCCTGCCTGGAAAGAACAAGCAGGAGATGAGGAAGGCGCTGCCCTCGCTCAGGGGCTTCTCAGGTGCCGCGAGGCCAGGTTCTGCATCACGTTCCCACTCCTGCTGTCCAGCCCCGCACTCCCTGTGCTTCGCAGTGACCCGCTAATCCCCGTCCCTTGGGCTGCTCCACTCACCTGCCTCCAGAGCATGAAAACTGAGCTGGAAACATCACGCACCCCCAAGCACGGCTCCTCTTCGCGCGGAGATCGCAGCCGGGTGCTAAGCAGGCAGCGAGCAGGGTGGTCACACCGGCTCCTTCCCCATGGCCCTGTGCCCTGCTCCCCTTCGCTGGAGGGTGATCAGTGACTCTTGGCTTGATGGTGTGAAAAAGCAGCAGCAATAGCGGCTCTCTGCGGCGCACGGGGAGCAGAGCGGGGAGAGGGAAGTGGCCGGGTGTCAGGACACCTGCCTTTGAAATCCACCTCAAGTGATTCGATCATCCTCTCGGGGTTTTGAATGAGTTTGAGTATATTTAGCCACCCACGGTAAATGTTAACGAAGGGCAGGTCGCTCAGGGGGTGTTTGGGGCTTGTTTAGACGCTGGTATCAGCGGGCCGAAGCAGTGCCGTCCTCCAGCACCCTTAACTCTGCTCCTGCGATGCTGTGCGGGAGCCAAAGTGTTTGAGAAAGTAAAACGAGCTTGAGAAGGAGGGGAAACGGCGTTCAGAGGTACCGGGTTTAGCTAACTGGAGAGCCTGCTTAGCAAGTGGGCTAAAACCCACTGAAGCTGTTGGGCTCCGAGGAGGAGACTGACCGAGGCTCTTCCCAGGGCACGCAGCATAATTCAGGCTGGGATGTGCCCCAGCAAACCACGAGCGGGAGCAGCAGCAGCAGTGACTCCGTTACAAACAGGAGAGGTGGTTCCTCCATCAAATCTACGCTGTTATGGGCAACCTTCGCCCAGCCCAGCCAGAGCAAGCAGCTCCGCACCGCTGCAAGCTGAGCGTGCTTCTGCGAAGCAATCGCAGAGAAAACCCCGGCTGGGCTCTCGCCGCCTTCGAGAGGGTGATTGCACGGCGTGAGAGGAATCCTAATGGGACGGCAGGCGGCTGCGGCAGTGTTTGTCATCTCAGCAGTCCCTCCTGGCAGCGCAGGACTGCGCCGGCACTGACGGAATTCGGGTCACTGCAGAAGGAGGCGCCGGCAGCGCTATGGGGAGGGGTGTGGATGGTGCGGAAAGTCATCCTCTCTTTTCACCACGATGCTCAGTGCACGAACAGCTTTGTGGGCTCCTTAAAATGCACAGGGAAGATGCTGGCTTCCCGCGTTTTGCTGCAAGAGGATAGGCCAGTGCTGTTCCATGTTGTTGTGGCAAACCTGGCCACCCAGGCCACCCTCTGGAGCTGCACACTTGCACAAGTCAAGAACATAGCTGGGATTTAGCAAAGGGGTGGCAGCTCAAGTGAAGCATTTCTTTCCCCCCTTCCCCAGCAATGACTTTCTTCTGGGGTTACATATGCCTCAGTGGATGAGGAAAAAAAAAAAGAACTAAAAAAGGCTTTGGAAGCAAATTTCCACCCAAATCAGTATGCTGGGAAGGACCCACAACACACAATTTTGAAATATCACAGCAAAACACTTCAAGCTTGAAGGGAAAAAAGTCATTCTGGATTTTAGGGGAGTCTGACAGACCCCGGTGTGTGCCAGCCCTGCTCACAACACGGAATACCTGTGTCTGAATTCCCATTTCCAGCTCAAGCCGACATTTCCCAGTGGGTACAGTGGGGCCTGGGCACACCAGCTGCGTTTTCCTCTTGGTGGAACACTGTTTATTTTCCCACCCGGCTGAACCTTTGCGGCTACGCCGCGCCACCGACCTCTCTCTAACGAAGGGGCTGCTTTTCATTAGCCGGGGGAAAGCTTGCAAAGGAAAATCAATACCTGTCATCTGTATTTATGTATGAGCTTTTATTAACGTGGACTTCGGAGCTGGGCTGATGCTCTCTGTATCTGTCCCTAATACCGGCTGCTCCGCGCGCTCTCCCCGCTCCAGTCAATAGCCATTCCTGTTTCCCAAGAGATGCACTCTAAAAAGCACCTCCACCGCTTACTTTACCCAGAGGAGTGGGATAATTTCAGGAGTTCAATAATATTCATGTACAATATAAATGAATGCAATATCCTTTGATGCCCTGGCCAAGTGGATGGTGTTCCTCTCTTTTCTCCATCATTTCTTTTCTACGGTAAGGGGAAAAAATTAGTTAGGGCTCATCAAACGTTCCCAGTGAAAACCGTTTTTTTTCTCTTGAGAATCATTTGGGGACTGACTACGGCTTTCTTCTTTAATAAAGTATCTATTTCCTTCTTGTTTTTCTTTCCCACTGGAAGATCAAAACCCCAAGCGTTATTTTATTGGCAAAGTTTTCGGCTTTGCTGGAAACCTAAGATGGTTTGGCCTGGGATCAAAATCATGAAAGTCTTTCCAAAGAACATTTTAAAACCTCAAAACTCTTCCCAGTTTTGTAGGTTTTCAGTTAAGATTTATTTTTAACAAGTCCTGGAACAGATGCGGTCTGGGAGGGGGTTGTGCATTCATCACCTCTGTCTACAGGTCACATCTATGGAAGGGCAAGTGCTCAGGATGCCCTGGCATGGCCCTTCCCGACCCAGTTCCTCCTGCACAGGCATTCCCGGTTTGATTTGGAGCTCTGGGACGGTGTCACTGTCCCTAAGCCCCAGCAGGGATCCCAAGATGGGACACATTGGCAAGGCACGCCTCTTGGGTGGCAGCAATGCGCCAGCAGAGGCAGCTCTCTAACTTGGCAGCTCTGCACAGCAGCAGTGAAAAATAATCCAAAAAAATGAAATGGGAAGAGAGAAATGCAGAGTCTCGAGTGCCTTCTGCCTGCAGCTGAGCTGGGCCTGCCTTTCCCTCGCCGCTTCGGAGGATGCTTTGAAGTCCCGGACCCTCCCTGTCACATCTGGATCCTCTTTCTTCACCTCATTCACTGCCCAAGAGTGAACTTAACCGGCAGAGTTGCTTGTTGCCCTTTGAAGCATCATTTGATTTAAGCACCCTCATCCCTCAATCCTCCCCCTCCCTCCAAGCCTCCTCCCGCAAAAAGCAAGCGATAGCTGTGTCTCTGCTGGCACCAGCCTTGGCCAGCGCGGCACGGCGCGGAGCAATGGGCCGCGGCAGCGCTGGGAGGCTTGATGGCCTTCAAATCGAGAACTGATGACCGAGCATCGGTGTCCTGGAGCTGGAGAGGTTTCCTCCTCATTTACTCAAAACCAAAAAGGAGAGGCAAGCTGAGCTTCGCTCGCACGTGATGAAACCGGAGTGCAAGGGGCTCCTTTTCGCTGTGCTGCTCTTCCATCAATTAAAGGGGTTTCTCTAGCAAATACTGAGTGCTGGGGGTGCTGGGGGTGTGACCCCATTCCCTTTGTTTCTGTTAAATTGCCTTCGCCTCCCACTGCAATTCTTACAAAATCAGAGGGTTTTTAACCTGCTCCTTCCACGTGAAGGGAAGTTGCTGGCAAAGCCTCTTATCCACAGAGAAAAAGCTGGAGGCAGACCCAAGGCACCCCGTGGTCTTCTCTGGGGCATCTGCAGGCCACCCATCTGCACCTCTTGCGGCAAAGAGGGTTTCCCAAGCTGGTGGCAGCAGCTCTCCTCTGCTGTGACCCAAACTGCCCTGCAGCAGCTCCTGGCGCGTGGGGGAAGGCTCCTGCAGCTCCTGGCTGGTCCTCAAGCATCACCTGAAGTCAAAGCTCCCACTGAAACAGCTGCAGCCGGGATAACACAGGGATGGTGTGTACCAGCACAGGCAACTGCCTGAGGATCCGGGACAGGAATAAATAGGAGGAAACACCTTCCTGGAGCAAGCTGCACCACCTGGGTTGAAGTGCCTGTGCTGCCAGGCTCTCCTGGCCATGACAGCTCCAGGGAGACAGAAGAACAACAGCACTGTGACCCTTCTATCCCCAGGGCAGAGCCTCTGATGCCTGCTGGGACCAGCTGCCTCTGAGAGCCACGAAACTGGTGGCTGGCTCAAAATGAAAAATGAGAGGCCAGGCAGGCTCTGACCCACAGCAGCCAGACACGAGCAGCTGGGCTCCTGCCAAAGGAGATGGAGACCTGCTCGTTTTTTAAAGCGCTGGGCAGATCGACACGACTCGGTGAGTTCCGGCAGCTCAGACCGATCCTCTCGCCGTGTTTTGGAGAGGGAAGAGCAAAGGCAAAGCAGAGTCCTGGCCCCGGAGGCTTTTCCCACACTGTAACGTCGTCATGCAGACAGGACCAGCATTAACCAGTTGGAGGTGAATGCCCGGCATATTGATTGTGTGGAGCACCTTTCCTCCCAGCGCGGTGCTCAGGAACGCCTGGCTGAGTAACGAAGAGGCGAGCGAGAGGAGCCCGGAGATGGGATCTGAACTTAGAAGGGGCAGCAGCAAGGTGGAGAGGCAATTGCAGATGACAGAAGCTGCATAGGAAAAAGCCAAAAAGGAGCTGGAAAGGAGACTTGTGGAGAGCTGGAGGTGTCATCGGATGGAAATCCCCCCTAGGACTGCTACCAGCTGTGATTTTATCCAGCTCCCGCTGCCTCTGTGGGTAACCCGTTAACTCTGTGTGGAATAATCAGGTTTTCTAGGTTCATTAACATGCAAAGACGATCTCCATGAAGTCAATCACTGCTCTCTGCAGCAAGCTCCCGGGGGAGCTGTGCTAGTACACCTGCGGCATTAAAGGCATCACACTAGTTCAGCATCCCAAGGGCTGGGGAGGGCATGTGGATGCTTGCCCCCGCACCCAGCCTAGCGCAGCGTAAGAGCCTCCGCATCTCACAGCAGCATCAGTTCGGGCAACACAGTTTGCTCTTACTGGTGGCCCCCTGAGGATGATGCCTCCGAGGAAGCCCAGCGTGGTCCCAGGTGGGATGAGGTGGGGAGTGCAGCTGAAGATTTGCCACCTCGGCCACATGGCACGGTTGTCACCAGCAAAGGTGTCAAAGTCATTCCAGAGCTCTCCGCCTGCAAGAAAAGCAGGGCTGTGCCGGGTGGGTTTCTTGGTACTTCCAGGCTGAAGCAGTCAGGTGGTGGGAAGAGCCCTGCAATGCTGCCTCCCGGCCCAGCCCGGCCACGGGTGCTGCATCCAAACCTCTCTGCCAAACCGGGCGGCTGCCGAACGCCGCTGTGTCAAACACGCGGGCACGGGCAGAGCCGTCTCCATCCCCCTGCATTCCCAGGATGCTGGGGATGCTCCGGCATGCAGGGCTGTGAGCAGGGAGCGGAAGAGAGAAATCACCTTGTTGCTCTGCCAGTAAGGTGCTCGGCAGGGGAATCCGTGACAACTTTGCTGACAGCTGAGAAAAATTGCTGCTGCAGTCAGTCGTCCTGTTGTTTGCACAGCGACAACATAATGTTTATTATCGGGATGGTTTGGGTTGGTTTCTCCGCTTCCTTCAGGCAGGAGAATGACAGTGACGCAAAGACGCTGCAGGGTCTTTAGCAGCAGGTTAAATATAACAAATCGCGGGGATCTTCAAATCGAGCCGTGCCACTGCTCGAAACCGAAACCTGTGAAAATCCATTTGGGATTTTATGTTATATGGGTGGAGAACTTCTTGGCCTGCATAGAGATACGGGTGAGTGTGACAGAGCATTAAAACACCTCTTAGGTGGATGATAAATAGGAGTTGGAGCAGAAAGCCAGACTCATGGCGCGGAGCAGGATCCGAAGAACATTTTACCGCTACCTTTAGCTTCCTCTAGTAATTACTGAATTTATTAACTTATTGCCCCTGCTCATTTTCAATTCCCCGTTCTCTGTTTCTTACAGATGAAGTTTATCTTTAAAACATCCTAAACCAGAGTGTTCAGGCAGAGGTTAATGCAGAATGGAGGAGCAGCAGCGCTGGCCATCCCAGTGCGGCCAGAGGAACTCTTCCTGGGGCTGCTCCCCCATTCCTGCCTGGGATGCAAATAATTTGGACCCAAGAATGGACTTTTCCTGACTTACACTCTTCCAAGGGCATTTTTTTGCCCTGTGATTCTTTGTTCACCGTTATAAATGCAGAAAAAATACTTCATCTGCTGCACCCCCCAAAACCGTGTTGCAGGCAGAGCCTTCTTCAGCAGGCGATCAGCTGCAGAAGTTTAATTTACCTTTTCCTACCTCTGCTATCAGTGCGCGTCACCATGTACTTTATGTGTTAATTACAATAACTCGTGCTACCTAATTTTTGCCCTATTATCTATTTTTCACTGGGGCCACAAAGAGCTGACCAGCTGCTAACAAATGGGATTAAACTGGGATGGATCCCACGAGTGAAATCAGAAGAATGAGAAACTCCCAAAGGTCTATCAAGGAAGGCTGCAGCAGGAAATACTCAGTAGTTCATAGCATGCGGGTACACATCCATGCCGATGCTCTGGAAGACCCAGGATGCTTCTTAGGTTGAGGTGTCCACTACTGTCCCACTTTAATCACCATTTTTGCACGGCTAGAGGAAGCTGATGCTTGAAGACGCTGTTCCAGCCATGGTACCAAACGGGCTGCTGCTCTTCTGTGCCTGTACTTGGGACAGGCATTAACTTAAAAAAAAAAAAAAATGCATTTAAAATCCATACAGAAGCTGTGGAAGGAGACAGGGATGCCTTTGCCACCAGGGCAGGGTTGGGGGGTTAAACCCTTGTATGGTGGCCCAGAGCCACGCCCTGCTCCATGGGATGAGCATCGGAGCTCAGCGCCTGAACAGAGGCGGGCTGAGCCTGCAGGGCTGGTTTTAAACTATTGCTCCAAAATACTTGGAAGGAGTCACATGAGCAGGTGCTTGACTCCAAACAGCTGCCTTGGCTTATTTCCCAAAATTCGGGGAATTTCAGCGGGGACTGATTTCAAAGCCCTGGGATTTGCCTCTGAGAAGGGCTCCAGCTCCCAGTACTCAACTCCAAAACCAGCCGAAAGCTTTTGAAAACCTCCCGCCTTTCCCTGTTCAGTAAGAATTTCCTGGTTTGAGGTTGGATCACCTGCCAACCCTGGCAGACGCCTTCTCATCTGTCCCCCTGGGGCTCTCCAGTCCCTGTTCCTCTGCTCGGGGAACAGTCAGTCCACCCTGCTCAAGGCTTGACCTACGGGCTGGACTCTCCTTTGCCCAAACCCACATGAGCAGTGGGAAGCAGCAGTGAAGGGAGAGCTGTCCTTGCTCAAAAGCCTCTCAAAAGCGCCAGCCAGGTCTAAACACCAGAGTCAGCCCTGGTCGGGTTCAACTGGCCAGTTCTCCTGCTCCAAGCCGGCTGCGTCCCAGCAGTCGCAGCCGGGGGAATTTGCTGTGGATCTGCATTAAGTATTTCGTTAACACAGCTCATCTTGGGGGAGCCTCTGCCCAGCCCAGCTCCTACTTGGTTTTGCTGCCTTGCAGGCTAATCGACAGGAGCCCATTGCTGTCTGCTTTAGCAAACGGATCCTGCTTGGCTGCTGCCGAGGGACGGGACAGAGAGCGGCCAGGAGGGACCAGGGTTTGGCTCATTGCCCCGATGGAAAAACAGTTCTCCCAAATAAGGTCACTGGAACTCTTAGGGCCAAAGCCAAGGCTTGCATAGAGGTTAAGCCCAGTCTTTTCTAATAAAATCTGTGTCATTGCTTGTGCAGTCTGTTGATGTAGGGGAGGTCAAGAAGACCCCCAAAAGCTTGTGGCAGCTACATCTGCAGGAGTATAAGGGGACCAGATAACCATGCAGAAGGGAAATTGAGAGAGTTATTACACAGAGAAACCACCTCTGTCTCACAAACTCCCTCAGCCACAAATAGCTCGTTGTGCTTCAACCCCTCGCACTTGCTTTTGGCCATCATCGATGCGCTACATGGTGAGAAGAACCTCTACTGCGACCCATCTTACACTGCTGGAGAGCACGACTGCAACATGGGGACCTGAGCTCACATCTCAGTCACCCACTCGATCCCAGGGCCAAGCTGGAGCTGCCCGAGCGGCTGCGGGAGTTGCCGTGGCCTGTGTTTGCTGGAGGAAGGCGATGCAGGAGCATCTCGGATGGCAACGTAGAGACTCGCAGATGACAGCAGCATCCCCTTCCCGGTGTTAATAGGCCTTCGGGCATCAGGGTCATAACTCAGACAGACAGGACCAATCTTTCCTCTCTTGCTGGGAATGGTGAGGAGCCGGAACAGAGAGATCCTGAGCCTGTATTTGACATCAATCAAATATTCATGGAAATAGCTCGGTGGCGGTAACAAAGCGGCGGGGAGGAGAGCAGGAGAGTGCTCATGAATCACAGCCAAGAGTGAGAGGGGGGTGGTCAGCTGTGTGAAAGCAGCAGCCTGAAATCCACCCCCCGCCCAGCCCTGGAGCCGTGCATGGGGCTGGGCTAGTGGTGAGCCAGGGTGTTGATGCATCCTGCCCAGCACTGCTCTGCCAGCCTAAACCTGAGAACTGCCCAAGCAGGGTGAGATGCCTGGAGGTAGACACCATGCCAAGGGGCAGAAATGAGCCCCTCCTCCTGGCTGCCTAGTGGGTTGTGTGTGAGCTGAGGGAACCACATCGGACACCCCAAGGGAGCGGGAGGACACTGTGGATGAAGTGCACAAGTGTACCTGATTTAATCCTGGGCAGGCTCTGAACAAGGAGAGATTGGCAGCACCATCCTCATCCTCAAGCTCTGCAGGGCCACTCTGCACGGGTGACTTCAGGAGCTGCCCCAGGGTGATACTGGGAACCAAGGCAGAAAATCAGCAGATTGCCCAAACCAGTCAGCGCAGAAGTTTCCCTCCAGCCCCGTCTGCTCTGGCCCTGCACAACCTCCCTGCTCTCCCTGGCCGCGGTGGCATTGGTTTCACTCCAGAGCTTCTCCCTCCAGCTCTGCCAGCACATTGCACATGGGCTGTGGCATCGCCGCATGTCCGTGTGCCTTCTGCTCTCTGCCTGCTCCCATGCACAGCTGCAGAGGAGCTGCAGGACCAGGAGCTGGTGGAGCAGCCTTCACAAGAGCATGCACTGGTGACATGTCCCTAATAAGGAAGTGGGTTATCAGGGGTTCGAAATAAGAGCTTCTGTTGGTGGGAAGCAATTCTGGGTCCCTCCATCAGCCTGCTCCCCAGCAAAACTGGCACCCACAGCCCTGAGCTGACTCTGCTCCGGCTCATCTGCAGTCCTGCTGCTGGGACTCTGCTCCAAATGAATGTTTCTCTTCTGATTTAGCAAGAGGAAAAGCTGCAAAGGTTCACTGAAATCTTGCAGTTGCATAATCTTCCACCTCCGTCGAACAGTCATTTAGATGTAAACACCTTCCTGCGGATGCAGAGCTGCTCACAGCAGATGGATGATGGGGATTAGGCTCTTTAGGGCATAAGGATGTGTTTTTGTCTACCTGCCTTGGCAATAAAGTCTGGAGGATGCTCAGCAGCAACAGTTCAGCAGTGGTTTCTCATTAAAACTGTTACGCTCACCTTTGATTTTATTTTTTCTGTGTGGGCCTTCCTCCCTGTGCTCCTGGAACGCCACCAGGCTGGATGCAATAAATCAGTGTTTCCCAGGTGATGTCAATGGCGCAAGGCTGATTCAGCTACCGATCTGTCCTGCCCCGTGCATTTGGCTTCCTGGCACAAACCAGTCAGACTTCTGAAGGAAGCAGTTATCAAATGAGGGCAGAACTGGTTATAAAACAAGGGCAGGAAGAGAGCAAGGACACTGCCAAGGTCACCAAATCAAACCCTCACGAGGGACCTCTCCTCTGTAGGTTTGGTCGCAGAGGTCTCCGCAGCCGCAGGCAGCAAGGGAGCGTTCGTCTACCAGGAACATTTCAGTTCATTGCTTCCCATTAAGAAAAATCACACACGCACGCAGAGCTGAAGTACCTCTTCGGTAACGAATCCGCTGATGCAATCAAGTCCTCCTAAGTAATGTTGTGATCATAAACCTTCATCTAGATTGCAGCGCTCCCACGCCACCAGACAGCAATTAGGACGAGTGGCCAAACACCCACCGGCACAAAGAGCCCCAAGAACCACCAGCTGCGGCTCGATGCTCTCAGCACCCGGCACCAACACTCAGCACCTGCAAACCAGAGCGCCGCAAGTGCTGCAGCGCGACGGAAGGGTCTGACGCGACCCCGTGCAGCCATGGAGAGGGGTGAAGGGAGAGGCGGGGGGGAGCTGCCCCCAGCCGCCAGCTCCGCTCCCCAAGGAGGGAGCAGGAGCACAAAACCCCCCACGACTGGGCAGTCTCCACATATGTGTAGGCACAAGGATGGATCACTCGTATGTGTGACGATGGTTTATCGGCTCTCCGTGTCCTCCAGTCCTCAGTTTCTCTCCTTCGCTGTTTGTGGGTGTTTCTGCTCTCACTGATGGTTTGTTGAACCATTTCCCGTTGCTGTGGAGCAGGTCTGAGCATACAGCACCTGACTCCCAAGGCCACCCCAGTAGCCCCAGGTAGTCCCCACTGGCCATCACCCTGTGCTGTGCAAGTGGCTCTTTGCAAACTGCCCAGGAGCTGATTTAAAAGGGGACTGAGCTCCGACACACTCATTTTGTGCAGCTTAGAAGGCATTTGCAGGTGGCAATAGCTTTCTGTCACCGCTGGCCTAGATGAGGTTGAATCTAGACTCCACCCCGTTCTCCATGCCACAGCCTGGACCTGAAGGCAGAAACTCCTGCCAACAAAGCCAAGACCCCATGTCCCTGCTCGAGGTGGTTCGGAGGCTTGCAATGAGCTGACACTGGTCCCAGCCACCCAGCCGTGCAACTCCCCGTGTCCTCATCTTTCACCCACCTCCAAAAGAGATTTTAAGGCAGATCCTGCTCCTGTTAGAACGTTACGAAATCGGTGTTCTCGTGGATTTGGTGCTGTATGCCACAGCGGAGTGTGAATGCACACCCCTCCTGCCCACCGCTGCTGTCCCCCGGGATGCGGTCAGGTTTTCAGCAGCATGAGCAGGGTGCCTGAGGACAGCCTTTCCTACCTCCCGAACTGAAGATGATTCAATTATTTACAGGAAGAGGTTACGCAAAGGTACTGAAAATGACTTGAGCTTAGGTGAGGCTTTCTTCAATAACAGGGGCTGTCTTCCTCCGCCTCTATTGATTCTGCAGGAAAAAAAATAAACACAAAGTTTGCCAAAAAGTTTTCAGCTGTTCTTTTCTCAAGCTGCTGAAAACCTCAGCTCCAGGGAGGCAAGAGGTGTGAGCCACAGCTTGAAAAGCAAATGGAGCTGATAGGTGTGAGAATGGGTCTTGGCAAACCCGGGTCACGATGCCCCGCGGGCCCACACGGCAACTCTTTGCTCGTCCAGCGGCTGCTCAACCACAACCTCCCAGCGAGGCAGGAGGTCTCACACTGCCCTGACCACCCCTGGCTGGGCTACACCAGGGCAGTGACTTGAACCAGCCCTTAAAGAGGGGGTGGTGTTGCTCTACAAGTCATCTCGCCAACAATACGGATGAAGAAGAGGATCTTAGAGGGGTTTCTTTTCTGTACTGACTCCTGGCATTGGAGACTAACTGGTTATCAGACCAGGAGCCCAGCAGAGAGCCCAGAGTCCTGCTGCTCCAGCGACTGCAGCCTGGGGACATGATTTTAAGTGCACACTTTCAGCTGAAGGTTATTTAAAGTTTTTTTTTTTTAGCAAACAAAGCCTCCAACAAGGGAATTTATTTCTGCTGCTGTTCTCAAGGGAGAAAAGATCCCTGGGGGAATCTGCCTCCCCATCCCACTGGAAGCCACCTCAGCTGCCAGTTTTGCCATCTTCTGGGTGTCTTCAAGCTAAAAATACCCAGTGTACAACCAACCTGGCACCCGTTAGCCCCCGGCGATGGGACTGACAGGTGCTCACGAGCTGCACCAATTGAACTGAGAGCTCCACAAACAAAAAGGAGCGACATTTCAGCAGTCTCGCTGCACTGCACTGCGAAACTCCTGCATGTTGGGCAGGAAAGGGCTTCCAAAGCGCCTGGGAAGTTAATGCCAAGCGAGCGAGTGTCACACAGAGCGGGGGGTGCTGGCAGACGGCTGGTGCTGGGCTCTGTTCCAGTGCAGGACTTGGATTTATTTGCGCTGCTCGACCCCGAGGGCTGTCTCTGCTCTGTGCACAGGAGCCCGTGGATGGTCAGGGTGAGCGCAGCTTCTTGCCTGTAACGCCCTTGTGTGAGGGTGATGCAGGGAGATAGCATGTCCTTGCTCCTCAACGTTGGGGGGTCCCACATCCCAAGGATCCCTTTACAGCTTCTGTGCTCCTCTGGCCTATTTTAGGTGGCTCTTGGGGTGGATGTGCTCTGACAGCAGAGGGGTTTGGGGGCACCAGGTGGTCTGCATCTGCCCGCACGGGTCAGATGAATCCCATCCTACCCACAGCATCACCAGTCACCCACTGGGATTCTTCCTTTTCCAGGGCAGGGGAAAAAAAAGAGTTTTCAATGCACGCTGCTGGACAGAGGAGCTGACTGCGTCAGCCAGCAAAAGCCGTACTGCTCACTGCGTACTGACGGCCTGGCACCAGTTCCCATGTCACAGTCACTCCTGTTGTCACCCACTTAAAACAGTAACAACTCCTGACAACAAGAGATGCTCAAAGTTCACAAAATACTGCATTTTGCCTGGCTTATTAGCAGACAAGTGTCTAACAAACTGCCCAGAATCCCTGCAGTCTGCCGAGGGACCATCTGCCCCAGCTCTTGCCAGCTCTGCCTGGGCTGACAACCCTCCCAGACCCCAGTGAGGCGGCAGCCAAGGGAGGTCATCAAACCAGGGCTGGGGAATAAGCCACAGATGGGACCCAGCGCATCAGGAGTCTGTTGTCACGCAAGTGTCCCTGTGAGAGCCCAGCAGGTACG
Source organism: Bucorvus abyssinicus (assembly GCA_009769605.1). NCBI lineage: Eukaryota > Metazoa > Chordata > Aves > Bucerotiformes > Bucorvidae > Bucorvus > Bucorvus abyssinicus. The sequence continues at coordinate 12,719,915 of CM020049.1, read as the reverse complement.
GGAGAGCAATGGGTCCATAGCTGTTGCTGTGAACAGAAGAGTTTTGGTTCCAGGCGTTGTGATTTAGACAATTCAGTTGTCAGAGAAGATAAAGAGGTGACTTGCATACAGTGGGTGAGCATCTTCAGAGGTGAAAGTACCAGATTCTGAGAAGCTTTTACATCCAGTAGAGAAAAGGCGCAGCAAGACATCCCATGGCTGGAAGGCAGACAGCCACGCTGGCAGGAGAAACCAGACACGAGTCTGAGAGGTTCCCATCAGGGGCTTTGTTAGGCCTGGAAGCACCCTGCAAAGAGACCTGCTGCCCTCCAGAGAGTCCCAGGGGCTTGGCTGGGGTCTACAGGGCCCTGCTGTCCTCCAGGGACTCATGACCTGGAGCAGTGCTGGATCATCCCTTCTAGCAGCGGTCCTGGCGGAGGTGGCTTCATCCGATACACCACGGGCTCGTCTCAGGGGACGAGCGGACATTCCCTGCTCTGTGTTCATCACAAAGCCAACTGAAAGAACCGATGCTCCCTTGTAAGGTGTAACAGGTAGAAGCACCTCTGGGGGTTGGACAGGTTTGGGGTTGACCATCTGAAAACTCCTGCCAGAATTCGTAAGATAACCTCTGCCTGAAAGAAGTTGCAACAGAAGCCACATGCTGGCGTCTGCCACGAGCTAACGTAGTGCCAAACGTCACAGAAAAGCCCCCAGGCCCTGCCTGCCACCATCGCCTGCTTGTCCAGTTCTCAGACCACCCCTTGACGGCCACCACAGCTGCTGAGGTGAGCAGGGGGGAGGCTGGAAACCGAAACACTCTGGACTGGGTAGCTCGGCTTGTTCTTCTGCTCTGCTCCGCTTTGACTGGCTGAAGAATCCCACCCGGTGTTCCCACGGCAGTGTTCCTCACCTTGCGCTTTATGCTTTCCTGGGGATCAGTAACAAACACCCCTTCAGTCGACAATGAAAGAGCAAGGAAAATTAGCAGCGCTTCTGCCACCAGCTCAGAGCCAGTAAACCCCAGAGAGATGCCACGGCACTCACGCGGGGTTCAGGCACCCGCTGGGACTGATCCCCACGGCTCCCTCCTTCACCTTTCTCCCTTTACCAGCAGCTCTTCTCCCAGTGATGCTGAAAGGTGTTCCCGTTGTCATACTGGAGCCGCAGCAGAAGCCGCCTCAAATGGCCCAGCAGCAGCACTTTGTGTCCCCAGCCCTCTCTCCAGGATGGATGCGATTCATTTCAGGCCAGCGGCTCCACAGGAAATGTATTATTTCCTGATCTTCCAGTCGGTGATGTTTCTCCCTGTAATTTGCAGCTTTTCACGGGAGTGGATGGCTCCTCCGTTTATTTCTCACCTCAAGGAGACATCCTTTAAAATCATCCAAGTATTTGGTTTCAGCTGCTTTGAGGTGAAAAGCCAGTTTTCTGGTTCAAAAGATGTTTCTGCACTAATGGCTAACAATGATAAAATGGAATAAATGTTTAGATGCAAATGGTCCAAGGCAAAGTGAGACACCATGAATTACTGAACTGTTCGGCCTGAATTGATTTTTTTTTTCCTTCCCAGTTTGAGAAAAGTTCTGCCTTCTCATCCCGATCTGGAGCAGTAACACACTTTGAAGACCCAAACTGGTCGACTATTTTCCATCCAGCCTCGGAGTCAGCCCATTGTGTAATGTGCTGCGGTTTCTATTACAGCTACAGCGTCTTACCCAGCCATCACCCAGAGGAGGAACAAGTGTTAGGAGATTTAACTCCTCCATCCTGGGGGACAATGAACTTGTCGGGGGACCGGGAGGGTTTTAGTCTCTGTTACTGACACAGTGCAGGAAGCTTGAATATTAAAATTGAGAGCCGGGAAAATCTCTAAGAGGGAGCCAAGTGGAGCCGCAGGGAGGCAGACCCAGCTTGTTTTGTGATGTCTCAGCTTCAGGGAGATAATTGCAATCTCCAGCTATCAAGGGATGTTTCTTCCAAGGAAGGAAAGGAAATATTTATGGTGGAAGGGAGTTCAAAGGCAGCATGGCTGAGCTGCTTGTGTGAAAACAGAGGCGGGATGATCCAGGCTGAGCAGTAAGGAAAAGCATTAGCCTGTGAAACGGGCCTTCTGAGTGTGGAAGAGTTAGAAACTCCATCATTTGGGATGCTCAGAATTACACTGAACAAGGTCTGCGTGAGTTCCCTCCGGGGAGCAATCACGCACTAGCTGAGACAGAGCTCTCCTGCCTCCCCACCCCTGCATGTCCCTACATTCTCTCGTATAACTGCAGGTGTCAGTAACACAATTATGAGATCCACGTCCCCAGCAGTCCCAAGACGCCTCCTCTCAGTCGGAGCTACAAGTTCCCATACCCTCCTGCCAACAGGCTGTGAGATGGCCCTGCCAGACAGGTGGGATTTGTTTCCCCAGGGCTGTTGGACCTCTGCAAGAAGGGAAATCTGCTGCACAGCCTCTGCATCCCTCACCAGGCTCGCAGCACACGGGCTGCCCCACGTCGTGTCCCTGGGGCAGAGTTATCACCACGCTGCCACTGACTGCAACCCCTCCAACGCCAACTGTTTGAGGACAAGTGAAGCAGTTGGCACCACCCCTGCCCCGGCACCACCAGCCTCTGCACCGTGGTATCAGGGGAATGGCTAAAAAAGAGCAGGAAAGGAAAGGGGGAGCCAGCGGTTCCCAGAGGAGCTTGGCAGGAGACAGAAAATAAATCCAAAGGCTTTCCCTGGACAGCTCAAGGATTAAAACATCTGTCCTGGGGCAGGCAGCATGAAGGCTGGCAAAGGTTGGACACCACCAGATGTGAAAAATCTTCGTAGAGGAAAAGCCTCACCTCCAAAGAGAGGGAAATGAGAGCCTCAGCTCTTGACTGATGAGTCTGCAGTGAGCAGCAGAGGAGAAGGTGCCCTTTGCTTTCACTGCCAGCTTTCCTCCAGAGAAAGCAGCAGAAGGAAGACAGCCTCACGGCAACGCTGCTGAGACGGACAGAGTTCAGGCGGCTCCCAGGTGTTCCCAGCAGGTCTATGCAGCAGCTCCCTCCTATGGAAAGCAGAGTCCGTTCGCTATCTGTGCGAGAAAACCTGCTGCCGCTTCGGTGTCACTCCTGCCCACCTCTAACTTGATGTCCCTGGGCTGCACCACGTTCTCTGCACCCTCCAGGTCCTGTCCTGCGGCTGGGACAGCTGCATCACCTCCCTGCGGTATCCAGACCCAGTGTTCTGGGTGCTGCTGCTGGGTGGTCATGCGGGAGGACCTCGTCACCTTCTGTTGAGAGAACTGATCGCATCGATGCCACAGTCACCTGCACGTGTCTGGTCTCCTGGGGCCAAAGTCCTCCTGTCTCCACAGTCCCTAGGGACTGCTCCACGGTGTGCTGGCGTCGAGGCCAGTATGGCAGAAGATAAGATCCTTATCCCCATCTTATAGAGGAGGAACTGAGATACGGACAATTGACTTGCCTGGATTCATCCAGATCATCTCACGCAGAGCAGAGACGGAAAACCCCGCTTTCCAGCTTTGCGCGCAGAACCCGGTCCACAGATCCCACCCTGTTAGCCAACCACGACAGTTTTGTTTGCTCTCCCTTTCAGAGGGACTCTAAATTACCCCTAATTACAATTCAAATGAGAGGAACGATGGCTTCTTCAGCCATCAGCACAGGAAAAACAGCTGGAAAGGAAAAGGTGCTGTCAGCTATGTCAGGAGTCGGGTCCATTTTTCTCCCCATGTTGCAGAATATTTTGACATCAGGGTGAGACCAGGTGAGGCGAAATTTTTATTTGAGCAGTTGTTTGCTTTAAAAAAGGTATAAAGCTGCTGGAAAAGAGACTTAAATTTGAAGTGACCATTTAACCATAACTGCAACTTTGCCATTAATTTGCTGTAATGGGGAATGACTCAGAAATGCAAAACCAAGGGGAAAATCTCTCCCTTTGTTCAAGGGGAAAAGAGATGTATCCTTCTTTAAAACAGAACTGAAAGCTCTGCACTATTAGGTTGAATTCAGAACAAAAACTGCAGAGAAAAGACTCATGAGTACCTGCTCCCCCTCCTACCACTGCTCACCTCTGACTGTCAGTACTTGGTCCTGGTTTTCACAAGAGGGGTGGCAAATGTGGTGCATAAATCAGTAAAGAGCCAGATAAGTCAGGTCTGAAAATCACCCGCACACTGTTACTTTCCTGCACCGAGTGGTGCTTCAAGCTGCCACTTTTCCCGTCGGGCAGAAGGAGCTGTATCCCATGGACAGGGGAGGGCTTGGCTGTGGGCTCCTGTGCAAGGAGGGCAGGACGGTAAGTCTCAAGCCTAAAGGGACAACATGGACCATGGCCATGGGCCAAAATTTAAGCAGAGCCTTGTATTCATGCAAGCAGTATGTCAGAGGTTTCCTCCCAAATGCTCCTCTACCACCTGTCAGGCACTTTCTGTGTTAAAGGCTCGTCATGGCGTTAAGCAATGGGGCTCTCATTACGTGCCACCGCTGAACACCGAAGATACTGCTCTTGTATCTCTGCAAGAGCCTCTTCTGGCAGATGACACGAGCCTGAAAACTGATCTCACCGAACTAAAATATGCTGCAGTGAGAAAGCTCCACTCCTTCATACTTGGCAGAGTCGTCTAGAGTCATCATAAAAATAACTCAGAGAGGATTGAAAAGATTCTCTGTGAAGAGCGGGAGCAGCCTTCACTCTGCCCTGGGATACCCCTGGTGCCACCACACCAGGACTGGCCGCTGCAGCCGCTCCCCGCCAGCACCCAGGGCTCTCTGCCCTTCTCCACCACCTAAAAATCATGTCTCCCACCCCAGCCAGAGCTGGGAATGGCCTGGCACACACGGCGCCGCTCAGCCAGCTCTCTCATGAAGATGAATGGTCCTATTTGATGTGACGACACGAGCCAGTAGCTGGAGCCATTTTCCAGCTGCTTTAAGGGCAAAGCAAAGCATTGAGTCTGACACGGAGAATAAGGCATTGCTTGTGTCAGGACACTTCGAGCATTTGCAACCATCCCCCTGCCCAGTCCCCCATGCCGACCAGAGAAGCCGCAGCGTGCAAAGGGCAGCAGGAGACCCCGACATGCCGGGGGAGCAGCCTCAGCAGGACCAGCTGGGCTGGTTTGCGGTGGTGGGATTGCGAGCGGGATTTAGGCGCAGAGGATGGCTTTGGCTCTTCCAATAGGAGTGCAAATCACTGCTGCGCTTTTGAGTTGTACTTGGCTGGCTCTGTCCATAAGCATGAAGGAGATCTGCTTCCCCTCTGAACCAGTGGGACCAGACGTGGCCTTTGGAGGATACGCAGGGAAGGGAACGCGGGATCTCCATCCTTGTGATCCACAGGCACAACACACGGGGCTGGGCAAGGCTCAGACCTGAAAAGTCAGGAAGAATCTGCCCAAATAGCAACCAGGATGCAACATTGCTACCGTTCCCGGGAAATGAAATCCCCACACAACAAAAGGTTCTTTTCCTTTGGTCCAAACCTTCCACTCTGGTCAGAATCAAAGCATCACATTCTGCCTCGCCGCCTCCCTGGCGGCGATGGGGTCACTGGGGATACCTCAGCAGGAAATTTCTAAAGGAAATGTCTTTCAAAGCAAGCCTTTGCGATAGGAACGTATCCATCTTATCAAAATGCCTTGTCCCCTCTTCTATTTTTAAACAACATCTGCCCAGATGTGTGCTGTGAATCCATACCAGGCTGCATCATCCAGCCGTGCCTGTGGCTCACAGCAGCCCTGCGAGGCCACGAAAGGAATTCAGGCATTTGCTACCCTCTGCTGTCCTCCTCCTGCTAGTTCACCTCCCTCTGGCACAGGCCGCTGCTATTTGCCTCTCCCCTCCATGTCCCTATGCCACCTGCGAGAGAGGCACCACCATCCTTCACATCAGAAGACCCTGAGCCTTTGGCTGAGCCTGCTGCCCCCTCAACCATCTGCTCCCCCAAACCACTCGGACGCCTCTCCCAGACGCAACCACCTCCATACACAGCAGCTGTGCTTCCCTCCGGCCCCCAGCCTGCTTTTTCACACCGTCCTTTCTGCTTCCGGACGGTCCCCTTGTCCCTAACCTTGCGCTTGCGCCGCTCCTTCCTCTGCCTTGTTCAAAATACGGGAGGGCTCACAGCGAGCTGGACTGAAAAGCCCCTCTGCAGGTCTCAGAGAACGGCCTGGTGTCACTAGGGTTAATTCTGAGGTGGTTTCGGTGCAGCTGCTGCTTTTATTAACAACCCTTGACCCTTCACAGAGGAAAACAAGCCAAGAGATAAATCCTTGTTGCTTTGGTGCCCAGGTTGAATATTTATCCCCACCAGGGTTATTTATCACAGGAAGGGCGATCAGGGCATAATTCCTCCCTAATGAGCCACGTTCAGCTGGCTCCTGATAGGGTCTAAAGTCTGGGATCCCTTTCTCTGCCGAGCTGTGTCGTTATCCCCTGGGAAGCTGCTCGCTGCTGCCTGTCCCAAGGGCTGAGGCGTTCACAGAGAAATAGGTAAACGCGACCCTGCGCCACTAACACAGCTAGCTGATTGCCTACGATAACCAATGTTGCTGTCTTTGGCTCTCAGAGCAGAATACAGTCACCAAATCATTGGTCCCGGACTGAAACCAAGAGGCAGAGCAGCTCTGGTGACAGTTGTAGGTGGTGCTCCTTGGACCTGTTCTAGGTGTTGCTCTGGGGCAGTGGGAGCCCAAAGGATCTCTTTAGGAGGCATCACGATCTCAAGAGATCCAGCTCTGGCTTCCAGGAGCCCTGAAGGGCTGCAGAAAGCGCATGTTCCCTGTGTGCTAGGGAGCACGGCGGGGTCAGGATCTCCAGGGTCCCTGGGAGCCAGCCAGGGTCATAAAGCACTCATCCCTCTTGTAGCCCTGCAGTGGTTCCCCAATGGACCGGGGCACCTGCTCACTCAGTGCTGAAGCTGGTGACTGGTTTGTTCGGCAAGTTTGATCTCCACCAGAGAGGAAACTTGGGTGCCTCTCTATCCTTGTGAACACGGACTTAGACATACCCCAGCCTTGGCCAGATTCCTTTTCTGGGAATCCAGGTTTCCCCAGCCAGTTTCAGGGGACCGAAGGGTGAGACCCTGTGAGGGGTGCCCAGCAGGCAGCAGGGAGGGGCAGTGCCAGGGGCAGAAAGTACGTCTGTGCTTGTACAGAGCCACAGGACGCTCCTCCACCCCGGGCGCTGCTGCAGTTCGGACAAGCCAAGGGAAAAGGAAACATCCTTGATGCACCCAGATCCCTCCTGCCAGCCGTGCAGGGGTGCAGAAAACTCCTGTATCAATTCTTATGTATAAATAGCATTCGCATGCGGGTGTAACTCACATCGCTCTTTTGGAGGGAGGGAGGGAGGGAGGTTAATTCCTAGCCAGAACAATCCAGGGAATGATCTTTCTATGCACTTACTGAAGCAGTGGCTGTGCCCTCCGGAAGATGAGCAAATCAATAACAGATGCTGAAAGACTGTGAGAAAACGAATCGGTGTTCTTGGCATTTTACTACCTCATACGTGAGCCTGAACCTCGCCCCTGAAGCGGGGATCCAGGCTCTGCGCTGTGGAGAAGGGTATCCCGGCTCCTGACGCTTAAACACGTTTTCTGAGAACTCACAAACAAATCCCTCGATGAGCCGACGAGCCGAAGCGAATGCAAACCCAGGGCACTTCAGAAATGCCGCCTTGCCTCGGATCATGCATTTTTAGCCCGATTCCTTCAGGAAATGAGACCCACGGAGTCATTCAGAGCCCCGCCTGGCTGCCCTCGTCGTGACGGCTTTTGAGCATGAGTCTCCCTCAGGTTTGAAGAGGGGAGATCTCAACCATAGTAGCCAGCTCCTACACGTTTACTGAAAAGAGACGGTCGGGGCAAAAGCCGTGGTTGTGCCGTCGCTGGAGGCAGCGCGCAGCCCCGGAGCAGGAGTCGAAGGGAAACCTTCACTCGTTCTGCTGCTCGCACACGTCTGTGTTTCTATCCCAGGCGATTTCAGGCCAGAATTGGTTTATTTATGCTAAAACTGTCAGAAAACTGAGAAACTTGAGGGCTGGGGTGTAGGGGGATTTTTTTTTTTTTTTCTTTTTAAAGAAACACTAAGGATTCGTTCACCAGAGCCAAGCTTTCTCCATAGGCACAGCCTGAAAACAAACAGCCTCCGGAGACGCTTGCTGAGCCCTGCCCTTCCCTTCAGCTCTTGCCCGGACAGAGGGGTGAGGCTGCCCCCACCGGACCTGGCCCCCGCCCCTCCCGGCCACGGGGCTGGGACCTCTCAGGTTTTTCACTGATTTTCTCATGATTTCGTCACTCTGGGAGGACAGGGAGGGAGGGCTGCCTTCGCGTGTCGTGATTTCCCCCAAGAATAGCTAACAGCTGGGGCTTTCTACCGTCCCCGAGTTGTTGCATGCTCTGTGTTTCTGTTGCATCTTAAACAAAGTGGTGGATGTTTTCTGATTTCTCTTGGGTTTTTTTTTTTTAACTTGAGGCCCTAGGATGATTTGAAAATATTTACCCTAAAAGCACTTCTCCCTCTCCCTACACCTTGTCTCCACAAACCCTGGGAGGAGCCAGAGGGAGTTCTGAGCTTTACTCCTCCCAAGTTTCCGGCTGTCCGTATATGTTACCTGCTCACTTCTCAACGGACAACCATAGGAACCTAAACCTCATCTCCAGGACAAGCAGGAACAGAAGAAAACACACCCTTTTTGAGAGATTCTGATCTGGACCAAGAGATTGCCTCAAGTGTCCTAGGCTTGAATCCAAACTTGCTGCTGGAAGCTGTGGGCTGAGCTCTGGCTTGGGATGCACCCAAGCTATCAGAGAGTCCCACCTGGTACGTGGCCACGTCTTGCTCTCCTTTGCTCAGCAGCACCCTCAGCCTAGGCTTTCTGGGTTTTGCCTTCCTCGTGGACTGCTAGGATTTCCACCAAAAAAGCCTTGCACAGCACTTTCATCACCTATCTCCTCCTCCTCCCCTCTGATCATCTCTCCTACCACATCTTTTCTACTAGGATGTCCCCAGCTGTATTTCCTCCAGTGCCACCTGCCCAGATGGTCCCCAGAAGGCGGCCCATGCTTCCCACAAAGCCCAGACCTGGTTAGTGTGACCAAGGTGGGCAGGAGACATGACACTGCCCAGCCCGTGAGCCATCGCTAAGGTGACAGGGAGAAGCAGCACATTCCTTGTTGCCGTGGTAACAAGACGTTCCACACTGCACAACAGGGCAAGATGTTCTGTGCTCAGCGCGTCTGGCCATGCCTTGGGGGACCCAGGCTGTTGGGGACCATGGGCATCCTGACTTTGGTGCTTTGTAGCTGCTCAGGTAAAAGATCAGGGGGAGGTAGATACATTCTGCTCTGACTCCTTGGAGGGCCGATGGGAGCCTGGGAGAGGAGACCAGAGTGAGGTGAGCAACCTCTGAGCTGAGCCTGAGCGCTGCCCCTCTACTTTCCTCCTAGGACAGCCAGGGTCTCTGCCTTGGGACTTGTCCGACGTCTCCAGCCGGGAACACCAAGCGGGTGAGATCTGCAGAGCTTTCCTGCTGGACCTCCCTGACCCAGGCGCTCCTCTTTCCCGGGTGAAGTAGTCTCCCCATTCAGCCTGTGTCCAGGTGTTGGTGAGAGGACCCTGTCCTTAGCTGCCCACTCTGCCAATGACCTGGGCAGGGCACGTGGCTTCCCAAGTCACAGCCAACATGAGCAGAGATGGCCCAGTCTGACTTAGTGGTCTCCACCAGCTCTGCTTACCACTGCCTCACTTCTTGTCACTTACTCCTGCAGCCCCGGGCATTTGCTCCCCTCTAAGCCCACAACCAACCTTCGGTCTCCCTGTGGGATGGTTCCTGGTGGGGCTGGGTCCATCAACATGCCACACAGGTTCCCAGCCTGCTCCAGTAGCTTCCCAACCCCTCTCTCTCCTCAGCTCTACACTTGATTTTTTGCAATGCCTGGCAACTCCTCGGACGTGTCCCCAGCTTTTGTCTCTCTTCTTCTGGCCTAGGCTTCGTCTTCATCCACGTGGAGAGCAGCCGGTACTCACTGCCCTGCAGCCCTGCTAAGATGGAGGTGGCGGATCCCAGCTACCAGTGGGAGCAGGACAGGGCGGGTAAGGTCCCGGCTCCTCTCAGCAGCACAGGCAGCAGAAAGCGGCTGCAGTGGGCTCTGCTACCTGAAGGCAAAAGAGGGGTAGGAGGGGAAACAGCCGCCCAGGGAAGGAGCGGGTCTGTGGAGGTGATGGGCACACGAAGACTGGGATCTCCTGGGGTTGCAGGTGTTGGGGGATGCTGCACTGCAAAAAGGACGTGTGGGTATGGGGTGATACTTACCCCTTTTCTGTCCTAATAAGGTCTGAGAGGTTTTGCTCCAAAAGTTTTCAGGCATTCAGCTGTGCTTTTGCAGACAGTGGTGTTTCTGGCAGAGCAGAGGGCACTGGGGTTCTCAGTGTCTTCTTGCCTCTCCCTCAAGAGCTTACCAGAGAAGTAAGGGGAAGGGCAGCTTCGGGCATCCTTGCAGAGTCTCAGCAGCGGTTTAAGGGGACCAAACCTGGGGCAGTCCAGGAGAGTCTGACACAGCTGCCCAGGAACTAGGCCAGCTCAGCACAGGACAGCCAGCGCCTGGCGGTCACTGTCAACCCCTCTGTCTCCTGCACTAGCCCCCAAGCTGTTCCCAGTGACCAAAGACGGACATCTCCTCTTCCAACACTTCCAAGCAGGCGACAGTGGGAAGTACTCCTGCACCATCTTCTACATGAAACGCGGGGTTCCTGCATCCCAAACGTTTCACTACAGCATCTTGGGTGAGTCCAGCGCTGTGCTAATTATCAGGGGGGCAACCCAACAGGGGCAGGAAGGGCGGAGAGGCCACGGGCTGAGAGGAGGGCTGGGACCATTCTCAGCTCTCTGGACAAGGGAGCTGTCTCGCAGCAAGGGGCAAGAGCCAGTCACCTTCAAGGTTTTCTCCCACAGGCTACCATGTGCTTGGAGGCCTGGACATTGTGCTGCTCTTCCGCAGCACGCTCTGTGAGGATGAGTGGACCAAAAGGTTCCTGCGGGGTCTACAGGAGAACCTGAGGCAGCTGGAGATCAAGCAGCACTGCAAATTCCAGCTTGCTTCTGCCTTCTGCTTCCCCTCACTCAGCAACCGTTCGGATGAGTTCATCGTCCAAGTGCAGCTAGAAGGTAAAGCTCCAGGCAGACGCACCACGGACCCAGGGGGCAATGGAGGTGGTGAGGTGCATTGAGGGGAGTTCAGGCATCGCAGTTTGTGCTTGTAGGTGGAGGAGGGAGGCAGTACAGGGATGAAGGGTGTGCAGGGAAATTAGGGGCTCTTGGAAGACAGTGGTGGCTAATGGCCAGAGTGGTTCAGGGCTTTGCCCACCTCCTGCTGGAGCTGGGGCTGCCTGAGCCTCACCGGTCACTCTCCGTACTCTAGTGTCCCTCTTTGGGCCCCACTGGGATGAACACTGCACCTCCCAGCACACGGCGATGCTCACAGACTGCTACCGCAAAGCAGTCCAGCACAACCGCGAGCAGGTAAGACCTGGGGCAAGCGTACCGGCAAAGGAGGGACCATAGCACCGGGGGTGTGTGGAACGGAGCCACTCTCCAGGCCCAGATATCTTCAGCAGTGCTGGAATGAAGAGGAGCACCCCTAAGGGTTTGCTGGGTCTCCCTGGGTCCCAGCCAGAGCTCCCACTCTGGCTGGTGTGCTGTGCCCCCCTTGGCTCACGTGCCACGATGCCCGCACTATGGCACTGGGAGGACATCTTCTGTGCAACAAAGTCTTAGGACCCTCTTGGATCCTAACAAGGCCCTACTGAGCTCTGCCTGCTCTGCTCTCCCCAGGCGCAGCTCGCCCTTAACAGGTTCTTCAAGGAGCACAAGTCCTTCCACATCACTGTGGCTGGTATCCCCAGCATCAACTTCACCAACGAGTTTGTTGGCATCTTGAAGACCACGCAGTGCAACGGGGGCTATGGGCAGACCAAGCAGCTGCAAAGATGTCTCGACTGTTGCAGTGAGCCCACAGCCCTTTGGTCCCCTCTCTTCTTACCCCCTACTTGTTTCTTCCCCTCCCCACGAACAGCTTCGTGTTTCCAGGTCCTTGCTGCTCTCCCTGTGCACACCCAGCCCAGGGATTGTAGTGGACAGGGTAATTCTGAGCCCTTAAGCATCAGGGCTCAGTTTCCCTGACTCTTCATTGAACACAACTTTATCAAGCAGCCAGTGCCATTGCTTAGGAAGGCCTTTCTACACGTCCTCTCCTCAGTTGTATGCCCACCAGGGATGTTCAGCACTCCTAAGACCGGCCAGTGCTCCCCATGCCCTGTTGGCACCTACAGCTTGATCTACGGAGCGGCATTTTGCACTCCCTGCAAGGACGGCATGATCACCAGGGTGCCAGGCGCCAGCTCCACAGAGGACTGTGTCAAGAACGAAAGGACCAAGCACGGTACACAGATCATCTGCTGCTGAAGCAGGGTGGGGAGGACTGGGGGACTCTGAACTGAGGGTGGGCACTACAGTGTGACACCAGAGCAGCTGCCCCAAATACATTGTCCATGGTGATGTCTACAGCCCTCGGGGATCCCTTTGGAGACAGGTAGCTCTTGCCTCCTCCATTGCCATACCTGAGGATATCACAGCTCCCTCGCTGATCCTCTCACCAGGGCAATGCTGATCCATCTGATTTCTCTCTCCACCTTGGTGTCCCCAACTTGCTCTGACTACCTCGCTGGTAAGAGCAATGTAGGCCACAACATCCCTGCCTGACTCCGGGGCTGGGAAGAATTAGAACCAGGATTATCTCCGGGGCCTTTAGCACTGGGACTCCTCCCTTCGAGTCAGTCTCGCCCGTTTGTCTCTCCTCAGCTGTCTCCATCATGCACAGGATGCCGGGCCTGATTCTTATCGTCTTAGCAGCACTACTAACGACCAACTTTTTCCTCATCATGTAAGTCTGAGCTCTTTCTCCCAACATGGGGCGATTTGAGGGCAGTTTATTGGTGTTGAGTCCTCCAGCTCTACATTCCTCCTTGGAACAGGAGATGAAGGAAAACCTGAGCCCATCACTGTGACACTAGCAGAAGGTGGCCCGCCAGAATATGGGTGCAGGACACCAACAGTTGGGATAATCCTTGGCAATAGCTTACACAGCCATATAGGGAGTGGTTGGGTATGGCCCTGGGGAATTCTGGTCCTGAGGACTGGTGCTGGGTGGTGGCAGGGCTCTGCTGCTTGTTCCTGGCACTAAGTTCCTATTTTTCACCACGGGCTTCTGTCTCTCTGCAGCAGCTCTTGTTACTGGTTCTATCGAGAGTACCAGATGCCATCTCTAAGGGCCTCCAAGATGACAGGAAGCACCACGAGGATGGAGACAGGGATCAGTTTCTTCAGGATCCCCAGGCAGAGCCCTCAGGCTGGCCCCGATGCTGGACCTGCCAGTGACCAGTCATCTGAACACCAGCACACCTCAGGAACACGATGAGGAGCACATGCATGGAGCTCCATCCCTTGTTGCAACCCCGAACCTTGCTGCTGTGGCCAATGAGACAATGCCTATTCTGACACTGGAAGACAGAAAGGACCCTTTTTGAGATTCGCTCCAGGTGCACGATGACATTGAGGGACAGCACCCTCCAGCCACCGCTGTCCATTTTGTTTGTGTCTCCCACCACCTCACAGCAGCTGATATATCCAGCAACGGAGAAGAGGGATATCTTCGCTGAATTTTTCTCCCCGAATAGCTGAATACAACCACTCCTTTTGCTGACAAAGAGCAGCTTCTGTTCGTATCTATCTGCAACACTGGATGCTCCAGACACAGCAGGACTTGGGGGTCACAGGGAGGGGTCCTGTCATACAGCCTGAACCAAGCGTTCGTCTTTGGTTGTGGAATAGTCATTCCCAGCCAGTCGCGCACTAAGCAATGACTCGGTTTCCTTCCTACACCACTTTTGTGTGCACCCCTGAAAGAGCAGCCCCTGGGAAGAGCCCAAGCCAGAGCATTTGCTGGGGGCAAGGTTACACAGCACAGGCCAGGAGGAAGCTCAGCCCCAAATCTCTTTGCCTTGCCATGCGAGAGACACGGGGCTTCGGGAAGGATGCCCACCTTCGTGGCCTCAAAGAAACGATGAGCATCTGTAGCTGCGACTTTGGCTGTTGGAGAGCCCAGGAGAGGGCAGCAATGCTGTGCGAGAGGCACGGCTGCCGCACAGGGCAGCCCGGGCAGGGGGCGGGTGGCTTTTAGCAGAAACAGCAGCTGGATGCGAAATGCCAGCAAGAGGTGGGGATGCCCTGCTGCTTGGCATGGCAGAAGCACCTCGGAGCAGAGGCACCGGGCCAGCCCCGGGTGCTGTGCTCACTGGGGTAGTTTCAGGGGCACTAAGCTGTCCCAAGAAACTTAGCAGAAAGCGTGGGCTGGCAACAGTTTGCTGAGGTCCAGAGAAGGAAGAAATGGTGCGATCTGTCCCTTGTCTGCGGACCAGTCAACCCAACAACGGCCAGTCCCCGGGCGGGAGTGCTAGAAACTGCCTCGGAGCTGGGAGGAGGGAGCAGAGCGAGGTGGAGAAGAGGCAGAGTAGGGAGCAGGTGTATGTGATGTCTGAGGGGAGGGGGCGGCAGCCTTCAGGTGGGAGGTGCAGGCAGGAGGTCACTGCGTAGCTATAAAGCTCCATGGTTCTTCTGCTCCTCACAGCTCTTCTCCAGCTCATGAGGCTCCTCAGTGGGGCTGCAGCAGTGGTTGAACACAGCTTTGGCATCAGCAAGTGGAAGGTAGGGAAAAAGAAGCTAGAGATGGGAGTGCTGACTACCAGGGTCTCTGAAGCAGGGACAGTGGAGACCTGGAGGAAAGGGGATGGTGGGAACAGGGAGATCAGTTCTGGGTCCATCACTGTAGAGGTGCTCTGCCAGGCTGGCTGTGAAGGCTGTGCATGGATTCCTGAGATGTGGGGACTGAGGATGGGCACTGAGGAGCACTGGGGCTCTCCCCCTTTGCTGTGGAGTCTGGATGTGCTCAACCTCCTCAGTCACTCTCAGCTTCTCCCCTCCCCAAAATCCTAAAGGGGGCTCCAAACCCCCTTTTGAATGACCCTCTAGGGCTGCAGCCCAAACCACAGGCATGTTAACGAGGCACAGCTAATTCCCAGCCACTGCTCTGAGGAGGCTGTGTACGTGCCAGAGAGACCCAGCACCGTGTAATGAGACTGCTCGCTTGGCAGAGGCTGGGCTGAGGAGGCAGCAGCAGCTGCTGCCCAACTCAGCTCCACAGCCCAGCTTGGAGGGAACAGATTTCCTCTGACTAATCTTGAGAGAAGGGTAATTAGCAGGTCTATGGTAGGGGCTGCGGGTGGGAGTCGTGGTTGTCCCCTGTCCCTGGCTGCGTGGGCTGTACTGTGAGTTGGTGGGGAAGGAGTAGGGGGATCTGGCTCTCAAAGCTGCAGTCAAAGGCAGAACAAAAAGCCTAGCAGTGAAATTCCCGACATCCAAAGCAGTCTCCTCAAGGAGGGTTCAAAGAACTGGGCCATGGAAGGAGTTTGGGCAGAGCAGGGCTGGTAGCCTGGAGATAGGCAGGTGGATCCAGCCGACGGCATGGCTGCAAGCAAGCAGGGGTCTAGCGTCCCCATCTCGGAATCCTCTGTCACCAGGCTGGTCTTCCAGTTCATTACATCTTGTGGGTTCCTGGTTCTTTCCTGCACCTTGCCAGGGTTTAACGCCCTACTGCCTTCCTGGGGCTGCTGTTCCACACAGATGTGAAGAAAGGGCTGCTCCTGCTCTGGGTTTAATTCACAAGTCTGTTAAGCACCCATGTTGTTTTTGGCATCTGAGGGTGTTTGTGGAAGCACGTGTTAGGTGCTTCCCTGGGCTGGGATCTAAGAGAAGGACCAAGGTCACTGGGGTTCTGAAAAACCAAAGCGGTTTTTGGCATGGGGTGATAAGGCAGTAAGCGGCAGCAACACGATTGTTTGTCATCATCTGCCCACACCGGTACTTAACCAGACTGAGGGAACTGATTGATGCTCGTGTTTGCAAGCAATCAGCTTGAAAATACTTTTATTTATGGCAGATTTCAGTCTTGCTGGATCCAAAAAGTTCTTCTGTTAAATCAGGGCAATTCTGTGCATGTGTGTGTGACAGAACCTTTTCAGAAGTAACTCAGGAACCAAAGCTTCATCTAACCAATGACCCTCAATAATTGTAATTTAAAAAAAAAAAAATCTTCTGATCCAGAATTTATTTTATGCCTAAAATCCAACTTGAACATCGTGATCAACTCCACGGGAGAAAAAACAAGGGGAAACTTTGATTGGCCAGAATAAAAACCAAAAAAAAATAGTATTGGATACATAGAAACACTAATTTCAAATGGGAAATCCAAAATATTTCAGCATGAAAAAAATACGACCTCCCAGTTTTACACCCAGGGAGAGGTTTTCACCTGAAAACGAAAACATGCTGAAACTTGCCTGCATTTGTAACACTTCTGGAGGTCACCAAGCCAGTCCTACGCAGCCCAGGGGAAATTCTGAGTAAAGCTGCTGGCTGGCTCTTTGCGGGGGCCCAGAATCCAGCCCAGAAAAGGTTTAATCTCCTGAGTAAATCCCAGATTAGGACCCTCTCCTCAGGCTGCCAAGCACCTTTCCTTGCACACACCTCTTCCCTTGTCTTCCTTTCTGGGTACCCTGGGAACAGGCTGCCCAGTTTGGTGGCGGAGTCCCCATCCCGGTGTGGGGGGGGTTCCCAGCTGTGTGGAGGTGGTGCTGAGGGCCAGGGGTCAGTGGGGACCTGGCGGTGCTGGGGGAACGGGCGGACTCGATGGGCTGAAAGGTCTTTTCCAGCCAAAACGGTTCTGTGATTTTTCTCTGCAGGCAATAAATCACAGAAGTGACTCACTGTGACCTCATCCAGAATATGGATAAACACAGAGCTGCTCCACCACCTCGGGTGGAGTAGAGGGTTAACTACTTGTCCGAATGCCGCTGGGCAAAGGGCTGTCTTGCCAGCTGCTGTCAGTATGCAGCAATTAATGAGAAGCGGTCCTGTGTAATTTCGCATATCTTTTCTTTCAAGCCCAAAAAGACCACTTTCAACTTGGTCTGCTCTTTCTCCTCCACAGATACGTACTTACTATGAGATGCAAGATGCGGGAGATAATTAGTGCGCTGCGCTCACTGCTGATGAGTTCTCAGCTGGAGATTGTCCACTCTGCGCATCATGCCTTGAAGGATGACAAATGAGAGAGGGCAGGTGACATCTGGAAAGCCTGAACCGCTCCCTCTATGGAACTGAGAGGTCAAGGGTATTCAGTGCAGGTCGGAGAAGGCTCAGGGGGCAGGAGCAGGCTACCAGTGCTGAGAAATGGCTGTCCACGTTCACCGAAAGGCAAGCGAGCAAGTCAGCATGATTCGCAGCCCAGAGGCTTTAGGCTGGATATCAGGCTGCCAGGCAATGAGAATTAAGTTATCGAAGGACGTACAGCTGCCCTCACTAGAAACCAAACAGACCCTCTTCCATTGCATCAGTGGGGGTAGAAGGGATCCAGGGGGACGGGCCAGAGCTCAGCTCAGCTGAGGTGGGATATTAGGGAAAATTTATTCTCTGTAAAGGTTGCAGGGCTGTCCCAGGCTGCCCAGGGCAGTGGTGGTGTCCCCATCCCTGGAGGGATTTCCCAGCCGTGTGGAGGTGGTGCTGAGGGACAGGGGTCAGTGGGGACCTGCCAGTGCTGGGGAGCAGTTGGACTCAACAATCTGAAAGGTCTTTTCCAACCTAAATTATTCTGTGATTTTAAGGGGAAACTGCCTGGAGCTCGAGTTGCAGACCCCACCAGCAAGCGTCAAAGCGAGTCTGTGGTTGGGAGCACGTTCTGAGGCAGCTTTGCCGAGAGCTGTACTCATCCTGGGCAGGAAGGTGCTTGGTCTTTTTGCGTGGCCACTGAGGGGCTGTAATTGTTTCGGCGCTATGTGGTTTGGTTTGCATCGCACAGAGCTTCAGGGCGGTCAACCAGAAAGGGGGTCTGCTGGGCCGTGTGAGCTGGCTGGAGGAAGGAAAAGCTGAAGTCATCAACAGCCTTCCCGCTCCGCTGTTCTTTTGTGATTGCTCCAATTAGTGCTGAGCAGGAAAAGCAGTCACAATTAAAGTAATACCTATTCAAGATGAAATTATAATTACTGTGGGTTGTTTATGCAAATTTGGCAAGGCACAGAGGAGCTGAACAGCTGCCCCGAATCTCCTGGTCTAAAGGCTGTTCTCAGCTATAGTTATGGCTCAATATAATACAATTTTCACCTTTCTGATTTTCTTCTTTTTCATTTGTCTCCTCTTTCCTGCTTTTTCTTGGAAGAGTTGTGTCCTGCTAAGCACGCTGTGGAACTTTCTTATGGTGATGGCTCAGTAGGTGTTGAGGAAAACACTTGAAACCCCTCGAGAGTAGCAGAGGGCACATAGCTGGACCTCCCTTGGCTGTAGTTGCTGGGCTCTGTTGCTTTGAGGTGCTCAGCTAGCAGGACGCAGACCCACATGACCACAGCTGGGAGGTGGTGCCACCAGCAGGTGCTTTCTGTAGCATTCTTCAAACAGCTTTTGAGTTTCCTTTGACGCATTTGAGCCATTAGATCTGATTCTCCCCACAAAGCAGCATCTCCCTTAACATGGTCCAGGGAAATGGATGCTCTTGTGTCCGGAGCTGGCAGGTTAGGACGCTCAAGCTTTTCACTATGCTACTGTCTACCCCCACCTTTTTGGGTTTTTCAACGTGCTCTTGCCCTGAGCAAGTTGATGGTTTGCTCGCTGCACTCATTTCTGCATTTGAAGCAGACGTTTTTGTGGTCACATGAGGCAAAGGGACAGCCTGGCGGGAGGATATTGCTACAAGCTAGAAGGCGTCAACGTCACATCAGTTTCTCATTTGCTCATTCTCACTTGACCTGACTGCTTGCTTAGCAACTGCTTAGCAACCCTTTCCTCATCGAGAGGGGTGTGTGGGTCCCCCAGGCTTGGTGGTCATGGTTGTGCGATTGAGAGACTTGATTTTCTTCAACAGAAGCGCAGCAGAATTTTTCCAGCCTGTGAGAAATGGGGAGTTCGACCAATGGGACAGTGTCATCCTTGGCCTTGCTCTGCAGGTCAGGTGGAAGCAGGATGGAGCACAGAATCATAAAGGCTTTGGGTTGGAAGGAACTTTTAAAGGTCATCTAGTCCAACAGCCCTGCAGTGAGCAGGGACATCTGCAATTAGAGCACGTTGCCCAGAGGCCCACCTAGCCTGACCTGGAATGTTTCCTGGGATGGAGCACCTACCACCTCTCTGGGCAAGTGAGAGAGGTTGTGGTGAGGGTCAGTCTTTGCTTTGAACTCTGAAGCATCCCCAGCTAGACAAGGCTGTGCATCCTCCCTGCCCCTTCCATCTGCACTGAGAGATTCAGAGCTGATGGGGAGGCCGGTGAGGAGATGTTTACATTGAGAATGTTGAAGGCCAGCTTGACATCCCTTGCAAGAAAGCCGTGGCTCCCATCTGGAGAGCAGGAACGTTCATTCTGCAGGGCAAGAAAGTTACGTATGGTTCTTAGAGCGGAAGGTGCAGTTCCAGTCTCCTGGGAGCAGTCAGGGTGGTGGGGAATGTCTCACCCTGGCTGATGGAGTCACAGGCTCAGTTCCAGCGGGGGCTCCCGAAGTATTCAGCTGGGAACCACTTTTAGTCTGTTAGAGTGGTTTGGCCCCCTGGGAAGCATCAAGTCGAAATGCAGCGCTATAATTAACAACCGACAGCTTAAATAACGTACGGGAGCTGGGAGGCGGCTGGAAACATGTCCTCACTCCCAGCGGAGGCTGTGGGGGTGGCCAGGCGAGGCAGACGGTGCCAGAAGGCATCAGTCCCTCAGGCGGGGGCATGTCAAATAGCTTTCGGGGTGGGTTCCAGTCCCAGGCGGGTGACTGTAGGGAGGACTATGGTCAGTTTGGCACAAACGTCTCGTTACTGGTGTTCACCCGTTCCATGGAACTGTGTGGGCTGGGATGAGGTGACACTTTTCCTTCTGTTTTGGGAAGGTGGAAAGGACTCTTACTGGATGCAGCTGAGCTGGAATGAGTTTCCTGTTTGACTGGTGACATTGTTTGACTCGACTTCCCCAGTGATAAGAAACAGTCGGGCTGGGGTTGAGCTGCAGCTGGGCCACAGCAGTTCCACGAGGAGCAAATGAGGTTTGTGTTGGCCAGAGTCCCCTTGAGCTTCTCTTGCCCTTCACACCTGGGGGATAAGGGGTAACAGGCAGCCCAGCTATCACGGCCAGGGACTCACACTGTGAGGAAGGATTGGTTTAACCCTGCAAGTGTTGTCATCACAGTTGATAGGCTTTTCCGCGTGTGCCGTGGTCAGGTTCACGTCCACAGCAACGTCTTTTCATTCCTCCTCCTTCCCTTCACCACTTCCATGAGCACCAGCAGATGCACTTGTGCTTCCTTCAGCCAGTCCCATGAGGAAGACAAGAAAGCTGTGGCTGAGCCAATTGGTTGTGTGTCACTTGGAAATAAGCAGATGGAACAGACAGATGGGAGAACAAATCTATATATATATTTATTGCACAGATATCTAATAACCAATAAAATGGGTCTGGGACCACAAAAATCTCTGGCATAGTTGCCATGGCAATATGCACACAATTCCAGTGAGATGCGGGAAAGAAATCTTTTGTGTTGTTAGGGAGCCTTCTAAAATAAAAATAAACGAGATTTAAATGAGTGATTACGGCTGCCTCAAGGAGCACCTGCCAAAAACTCTGGGCCAGACCATCTACCAGAGCATGGCGTGGGATTTGTTAACTAGTGCCACAGTGACAGTGTCCTTCGGAGCCAAAGCTGGGGGGCAACAGGAGGACTTGTGTTTGGGGCAATTTTACATATGAAGGGAGTTGGCCTGTGGCAGTCCTTGTCTTCTTAGGGTGCTAGAAGTTTATGCGGAGCCAAAAAACTAGGTAAATCCGTGGAAGGAAAATCCACAGAGAATTACTTGATGAAGCCACAGCCAGGTCTGGAAATCTGAAAATAATTGGGAGAAGGGAGGTAAGTGTCATTCCTGGTGATACGAGTATCTGCCTGTGGCTGCTACGAAAGACAGTACTCGGGCCATAGACTCCTGAAATGACCGGGATTAAAGGACATCAAAATGACAGATTTATAGGGATACGAGCCATCGGCTGCTCTGCTGCCGGTCTGACATGGAGCTGATCGCTACAAGCAGGTGAAATGCTGGATTTGATCCTGACTTTTTCACAAATGGTGCCCTGGGAGGAGGCAGCGGGTTGGGTGTTTCCGTCTGAGAGGCTTGACCCCACGGGTCTCACTGGAGTTTCCGTGTATTGCCAGCTACTCCTGCAAGGGATTGAAATGGGATAGAAGTATCCACACTTGCACCATCTACGTCTGTTCTAGTGGTGGTCTCTTCGGTGTCTGGGCTTGCCAGGCTCTCCGTGTGCGCGTTCCCCAAATGGCCACTTCTCTCCTTTTCTCCGGACTTCCACATCTCGTGTTACCAGTCCCCACAGAAGCAGTCCTTGACCTAATCCTGAAAAACTTGTTCCATGTATTCCACAGTCAAAGCACCGTTACAAGTCCTGAACGTGTCCTCCCAGAGCAGGGTGGTGTTCTGGATCAGCCCCTTTCCTTTGGTAATGAGCGCCAGCCTGACTCCCGAAAGCGGCGAGATCCTGAACTTGCTCCTAGCTTACGGCTGTGGCTGCCTCTCAGATGTCTCAGGAGAGCAGTGGTTTGCCGAGGCTCTCGTGGTGTGTTGTACCGCTGACAGGGAGATTTCGGGAAGATGAGTTTCTCCTGCAGGAAGGACTGGGTCGAAATCCACAGCGACCGAGGGCGTTTGGGCACTGCCAGCCCTCTTCGCGTCAAGGAGCCAGAGAGGAGTCGGGACCCTTCTCCAGGGAGACACAAACCTTCTGCTGTCCTCAAAACAGGCATTTGCCCATGGCCTCACACCAGAGCGATTCTGAGAGGTGGGGGGGATCTGCCCAGGACCAGATCACCCACTTGGCCCTGAGCACTGAACCTTTTGGTGTTACCACCTGGGAGCATCTGCCTCCGCTTGCCTTGGCTGCAAAGGGAAACCAGAGGCCCCGGAGTAGCTTTTCTTCCTGCCCGTGGTGGGAAGCAGGACGCAGCTGCCCAGGACCAGCGTGGTGTGGACTAGGCTGCAACATCCTCCCTTGGGTGCGGGGGGAGGCAGGTACCCTGGCTGCCTTCGGGGCAGGACCCATCTGCAGCGTGGCCGGGCTGTGGGGAGGCAGGCAGGGAAGCAGGCTTTACTCAGAGCGAGGAAGCAAGCTGCTGGCTGAGCTCTGCGTGGGAAGGGAGCTATGAAGTGTGATGCTTCAGGTGGATAAATCCTAGGCAGGCTTTCCGAGAATAGACCTGGTGGAAGTGAGGGGAGACGAACGCGATGAACGTGCTCCCTCCAGGTTGAGCTGCCAGGGGTTGGGTGTGCGTGACGCACGCAGGGACCTGGGTCTGGTCCCTTCCAGCAGGTTTCTCCCCCGACTCGCGTGCCTCGCCGGTGTCCTCTCCATCACTCCTTTAGTTTGCAGACACTCACACGCAAAGCTCCTACCAGTGAGTCAGTGAGGGAAGGGGTGGCCGGAGCTAGGTTGAACCTGGCTGCTGTGAAGTTTGTGCTGCACTGATCTGCTCTGTGACTGCCTCTGTGAGGAAGAGGGGGAACTGCTTGCCTTTGGGAACATGTGGGGATGGTTGCTGGATGAGAAGCCACCCTAATTCTTCAGTGGAAGCCGCCCAGAGCCATTCCTTTCACTTTTCAAGGCTGCAGAACACCTTAATTAGCAGAAGAAAGATGTTTTGTGTCACTGCACCCAGACCTCCTGCAGATTTCCAGGGAACAGGAAAAGAGACCACTCTCAGTCAGATACAACCAGACCTTTTCTGCGTGGGCACCCCAGCCCTCTGAAGGAAGTGCCGGGTATGGCTAGAGAAAGCAAACTTTTTTTTTTTTTACCCTGGAAAGCAGGCTGGGAGCCTCCTAAAGCCCCCCTAGAACTGGTGAGCAGACCACAGGAATCCTAGAGCATCATGCGGAGCTACAGGCTCACCACAGCTTTTCCTGCTCCTTAACCAGACTTATTCCCTGCACAAGGAAAGGCATCAATCCTGGGGGCTCCAGGGCGTCTCTGGGTCTGGGGCTCACAGGCTACGGTGCTTTTTCACAAAACCTCTGGGTACAGACTCATGCGGAACTGAGAGAACTGCTCTGAGAAAGCCCTTTAAAAGCCAACATGCCCAAATGCGTGTTGGCCAGCAGTGTTCCTTCGTGCTCTCTGTTTCCCAGACCGCGTGGGCCAGTGTTTAATGCACAATCTGGATTTATCACTGGTTTATCTTAATGCAGGAAATTGTCCAAAAAAAAAAAAAAAAAAAGGAAAAGAGAGAGGAGGGAAGGGAGGCTCATGACTGTTGGCAGCAAATTTTAATTTGGGTTTGGCAGACGAGGGGAGTTATTCATGGAAATCTTGTCCCGAAATAACACCGAGCATGCCCTGCGTCAGCCGAGGCAGGCACGTGCGGAATGTGCCTCTTGCCGGCCGTGGGGCCGAGCAGCACGCAGGGGGTGAGAGCAGGCACGCTGGCCCAGAGCGAAGGGCGCGCGGCTGGGCAGCTGCCTGAGGAGTAGGGCAGAGGGAGACAGCCTGGCCCCGCTTGTACGTATTCCTTCAGCAGCAGCAGAGCAGGGATTGGTTTACAGCTTAAAGCCCTGGCAGGAGATTTCAGCGAGTGCAGCTCAGCCCTCGCTGAGCCTTCGGTGACTTCGGCTCCTGCACACCGGTGTGAATCCCGCAGTGTGAAAAGCCCCGTCGTGTATTTCTTTAGCACCTGCTGATCTTCTGTTTTGTTTGAGTTCCACCTTTCTACTTCTTGAAGAGTGAAGAACCAGCAGTATGTGCTCCCCAGTCACTGTCTGAAGATCTCACAAACCTCAGCCGCTTCTTCCCTGTCACTGAACCCTCCTCCAGGCTGGAAATGTCTGGGTTAGTCCGTCCCTGCAGAGGAGCTGTTCCACGCTGCTGAGCTTTGATTCCTTTTACTGCTGTTAGAAGCTGCAATACAGACACTCCATCGGTCCCTCGTCCCTTCTCACGCTGCCATGGGAGAGAAAGGCTGAAACTATCCCGTTCCTCTGCCAGCAAAGCCAGAGCATCTTCTATGGACCGCGAAGCCAGCCCAGAGGAAGGAGAAGGCAGCAGAAATCTTCATCAGGGGTTACAACTTGCTGCACAGAGGCTTCGAGGATGATTCACGCAGAGGACAGCGGCTGCTTGTGCCCAACAAGACCAGTAACAGCCCAGAAACATCCCCTCTGAGCACAGACCACTGTCCACCGTATGCTCTTGTTCTCCTGTGGGAAGTCCCAATACATAGGGACAACCTCACGCCCTCCCTGCCTGCGCTCTGCTGCAAGGAGTCCTGCCTTAAGGGAGCTGCTGGCTGGCAGGTCATGGCTCCTTCACAGCATCTTCACCCCAAACACAGTTTGACAGACCTCTGGGACAAGTGTGACTTCTCAGGAGCCTTTCGCAGGGAAACAGGCAGCCCCTTCTTTGCCATGGGAGAGGCCAGCGCGTATTGCTACCACCAAAGATCCCGGGGTTTTATTTCCTTGTAATGGTACGAACAGGAAAGAAGTCTGGTAGGGTCCAGAGACTGCTGAAGGGAATGGAGTAACGGGCAGGATCAGACCCAGGTGTATAGCACAGCAAAGAGCATACTGCAGCACCTCTATGGAAGCTGAGCATCATTGATGGTATAGATGGGGAAACTGAGGCACGCAGCCTGACTGACACAACTCAGCTACCAAGCAGCCCAGAGGCAGGTGGAAATGACCCTGAGCTCTTCCTGTCCTGCACTGTCATATTGTTTAACCAGGACTGGACCCCAGCTGCCCCAGGAAAACACGGAAGAACCGTGCAGTGGCGACTTTCTTTTTACGCAGCCTTTGCTCTTGTGTAACAAACCCGCTGGTTCCCTCAGGGTGCCCAGGGTCAGGCCCCGAGGTGCTGACTTTGGCCAGGTGCTTGGCAGTTCCCTTCCTGCGGAGGCTGGCACTCTTCACGTGGTCAGATCTGGAACAAGCCGTGCTGCAGTGTGGGAGCTGCATAGGCAGCAGCTCTTTCGGAAAGGCCAGGGAGAGCTGGAAAATAGAGCAGTGCCTGACTGATCTTATCTGAGCCTCACTCCTGTGGCATCTGAGTGGATGTGGGTACCATGCAGGAGGGAAGAGGAGGATCCAGCAGGTCCAGCACTCCTTGGGCAGCCGGTTGGCCACCCACTGGGAATGCTCCCAGCCAGCGCTGCTGAGACAGCAGGCAGCTGTGTGAAAGCTTGTTGCCCTGCCAGCATCTGAGCCCAGACATGCTCCATCTGGCCAGACCCTCCAGCACACCCAGTGCCTACCAGCCAGCCTCTGGCCATCTGGCCTGAGACAGCCTAATTAGAGAACAACCCGCAGGTCTCCCGGCTGGGAACTGGGCTAGTGCTGGTACGAGCCGTTTGGTTTGATGTGGATGCTTGAGGAGCACATAGGAAGGGAAGAGTAAGAACAGGGAGATGGTTGGGCTGTGCCACGTAGGGACCCAAGTACCTGGCTGAACCACCTCTTGCTTCCCAGGCCTGTAGCTTCATCGCTTCTGGATTTTTTTCCAAAAGGACTTGCATGAGGCTGCTCTCCTGCTTCGCCCAGGGAGGCAATGCCAGTGTTAGTCACTTAATTTACTTTAATTTACAGTTGCTTTGCTGCCAGCCTCAGCCCCATCCCAGAGCACTGCTAACTCTTTCATCATCCAGTCTGCAAAGCGCCACCCTAAAGACCTCTGCTGTGGAAGTGCTACTCAGAGTAGACCTCATGAAGGCAAAGATCAAGGACCTCTGCAGCTCAGAACTCTGCGAGGTGGGCTTAATCCCACCACCCAGGCTACCAGAGTCACAGACCCAGCCCTCATAGCCTTCCTCTGTGCCTACAGAGCTTTTTCCAGCTCTGGGGCAGTTGTCCTTGGTGTGTGGCAGTGCGGAGAGAGATGAAGACCTGAGTGCTGTCCTGAAGCTCCATGTCCTGCCAGCCCTGCTCTCAAAGGACCTGTCATCTGCTCTCTGCTGAGCACTGGGGATGCATCCCTGTGACAGGCCTGCCCTTGACATTGCTCCACACTCTGGGAGATCATGGCCCCAGGAGAATGAGCTCCAGGGACCCACTGAGAGGTGGGAGGTCTCGACAGCAAGGAGCTGCTGCTCTGCAGCTCGGAGGGAGGGTGCTGGCTGCAGGCACAGCTCAGCCTCAGCTCCTGCTCGCTGGCACCTGTCGGCAGATGCTGGCCCCGAGGAGCTGGACCGATGCCTGGCTCTTACAACACCGAGTAATTCCCCCATGGCCAGGCAAGTGCAGCCACCGCAGTGAGCAGCATGGGATTAAGTTTCCTTCTGCTGCCAATGCTAAGGGTAAACGCAGCCAGGTCACGGGCTGGCATTGCCCTTACGCTCTCCCACGTGTGTCTCCCTGCATAGCAGAATAATGACCGGGGCTGCCTAGGGAGGTCTGAAATACCTCGCAGCCTGGTCTGCTACTTGGAGGAAGCTGTGGCTCTGCCCAGCCCCTGTGTCTCCCACCTTGCCTTGTTCCTACGCCCCTGGATGACTACGGAGTGGCACAGGAGAGGGCAGAACCTGTGTGACCATGAGCACGCTGCTCCTCCTCACCATTACAGGTTTTGTGCTGTCCAGAGAGGATGAGGGAGCTGAGCCTGCTCTCCCCGGCATTCATCCGTAAGCCTCCCAGCATCCCTGTTCCTCCCTGGGGCAGGGAGAGCCCCAGTCTGGCTCCGTGGGGGGAGCAGGAAGGATGCTGGCACTGTAAATAGCAAGTTATTTCCATTTCAATGCTCCTGCTGCAGGGAAGAGCTGGGTCTGGGTGTGTGGGTGCAGACCAGCTCTTTGCTGCTTCTCCCTTGTGCTGCTTCTCTGCAGAATTTTCCTGTCATCATATCTGCCCTGCTCCCTCACCTTCCTATCTGCCCACCACTATCTCTTTCACTTTGTTCTGCTGAATGATCTTCGGATGGGGCTTGTGTGACCCTTCCCAGGGCTTGGGGGTGGTACTGAGTCAGAGCCCAGCACAACACCAGCCCAAAGCAGAGTTGCAGCCAGCTCCACCCTTCACTTGCTGTCTCCTGGACCTAAGCAGCTGTGCAGAGACCCTCGGGGCTCCCCAGGCCCACAAGGGCTCCCAGTTCACACTGGAAATAAGTCCAATTCATTGCTCTGTCATCCAGTGTGACACTGATTTTTCCCCAGCCTTTCTGAATTCAGTTTCCCTCTCTTAGGAAAAGAGGCTCTGGCTGCCTTAATCACGGGTGATCCCTGCTGCTCAGTGCCAGATCCCGGAATTCAGGGATATTAATTCAGGGATCCTTGGATTCAGGGAGACTCTTCCTCCATGGTGGGCAGGGAGAGACACAAAAGCCACTGCTGAGCTGTTCTGAGTCCATATATCTGTCCACGCCTTCTCATCTGTCTACCTGCTGCCGAGGCAGGGGTGTGAGATCTGCTAGTGGAAAAACAGAGGGAGAAGGGGGGGAATTGCCAAGTGCAACAAGGCAGAAGCGGGAGGCAGATAGTCACCGTGCCAAACAGGGATGTCAGTCACTCCTTCCGCACCAGGCAGGCTGTAAGAGGAGCTGGCAGCCGAGCAGCGCGGCAGAAGCGGCTCTCTCCTGCCATGGAAACAGAGCCCGTAGTGTGGAGCAGCGGCCACCTGCAAGGGCTGGTGCGGTTCGTACCTGCGGCCCTGCGCAGCGTCGTTCCTGCTTCCTAAGAGGCAGCAGGTTACAGTCACCAGCTGCTCTGTGCCCCCCTTCTCTGTGCCCAAGTGCGCTTCGCTCCCTGCTGAATTTCCGCTGTACATCAGGGCTCGACGCTCTGTCCCTCACCAGCCCAGCCCTCCTGGAGCGCTGCTGTGATGCTTGTGCTGCAGGAGGGGAGGCAAGTGGTCCCTTGCCCACAGACGCTGAGTGATGGTGCATGGCAGAGGAGAGGCAGCGGCACATCGAGGAGTTTCAGAAACTGGCTTTTATCAAACCTTTGGCTTTCCCAGGGTCCTCCGTGTGCAGTTAGTGTCAGGTCTGTAAGAAGAGCCAGTACAGGACGCTAGCTGGCAGGAGGCTCTGGTCTAGCTCTTCTGGCCTATCTGGCCCTTCAGGGCAAAAGAAAGCAGCCTGGGCCAGCCGTCATCTCAGGCAGGTTGTGGGGGGCTGTTCGGTGGCTCTGCAAATGCTCCACCTCAAGCACCCATCCACTTCCAAACCCAATCTTTGGCATAAATTCTGGTAGGAGGAGACCTTGACATAGGTCACAAAGCATGAGAAAGCTGGGGGAGAAATGTGCGGGAGGTGGCCAGCACCTCGCTCCATCCTTCTGCTCTCCTCAGCTCTGGTGCCAGCCGCGTGCTGGCAGCACATGCCATCTCCAAACACCGCCTCCAGCACTGGAGACAGCCGAGGAGGAAACACGGAGGTGACACAAAAACCAGCATTTGCTTTCTTGGCCATCTGTCACAGCGTCGCAGTCGCCTTCCCAAACACATCCCAGCTCAGCGCTGGCTGGGAAAAACACGGAGTTATTTCGGTTCATCAGCACCCATCAGGAGCAGGACCGTAGGTCCCATGTCGAAGCAGGCAGCAGTGCTCGGTGTCGGGACTGCTGGCTTCGTTGCTGGGGTAGCACACAGCACCCTGTGCCCCCCGAGCCACCACTGGGGTTCTGTCGCTGCAGGAGTGTCCACCAGCATGTCTGCTGCTCCGGGTTAAGTGCTCCTCACAGAGCTTCACGACAGAGAGCTGATTTGTCTGAAGATTCACCCCCAATCTTGAGGCTGTGGTCAGGGAGATGCAGGCCACTGCCAGACGGAGGATCCCACGTTCCCACTTGTCTCCCCTGCGATGGCACTGGCAGCAAACGGACCCTCGCTGCGAGTCAGGTCAGGGAGCTGGTCCGGAGAACTGAGGACAAAACCCCACCCAATATTCAGCCAGACCAGCTCCCTGATCTGCCTCACTGCTGGGCGCAGGAGAAGGGATGGAGGAGGGGACCCCCTGCACCGTGTGCGACCGCGGAGCTGCCGCTGCAGCTGGAGTAAGCGAGCGGTCGGTGCAGGACCCGACTCAGCTGAGCAGGGCTTCGCACGAGGGACTGTGCACGCTCGCAGCCTGGTCGCAGCAGCTCGGTGGGCTGCTGGCAGCCTGCAGACAGAGCAGGGGGGTGCTCAGGGCCAGCCTCGTCCCCAGCGCAGCACAATGGGCTCCCTGTGTCCAGCTGGAGCAGAGCAGCCGTGCCAGAGCTCTCTGGCCTTCGGGAGATGCTTTGCTCCAGCCCTGCTCGGGGCACGCTTCCCCCACTGTCTTCTCATCTTCCTAGTCACGAGGCAGAGACCCCAGAGCAGACACGGCGAAGGCTGGCGGCGTTTTGACACATTTCATGAGGAGCATTAATAGCGCAAAACTGGAGGCAGTGCTGTTGGAGGGCTTCAGCTCCTTCCATATTCATTTCTCAGGCAATTCATTATTCAGCTGAAATTACTCCTTGATTAAAAAGACAGGTGATTCTGTTACATTGAGCTTGGGATTTCGGGAGGAAATAACTTGCAGGAGACCCACACAAAGCAAACCGCGACAAGAATGGCTTAGGATTGGTTGTCCTGGGATATTTTTAAGTGGAATCGTTTCCTTGGAGTAGTCTGGATTCACAGGGAGATCGTCCCAGCTGGGCAAAGGGAGCAAACCTGAAGGAAAATGGGGGGGAATGGGTGAGGGGCAAGAGAAGGAGGTGAAACATTTTGACATAGGCAAAGAGGCAAGGGATGATTTTGTAATAAAAAGTTATTTTCTTGTCACATTGCAATAAATGGAGACTAAAAGATGGGAGAAAAAGCCTGAGAAATGGAAACAACTTGTGGTAGCTGGGCTAAGGCAAAGCAAGCCGAGTTTGATCACGAGATTTTAATGTTTTGCCTCTTTCTGGTTTTTTCCCAAGCTCCAAAATCACCCATCAGCAGGAAGGCAATGCCACGGGCTCCCACCATCTCTGCACGGAGATCCAAATTCAACGCAGGAGTGAAACTTCCCAGCTCTGCTGCGGTGACCTGAGCTGCGCCAAGGACTTGACGTTGGGTAAGGGAGCAACAGGTCTGGTGCTTTGGGCAGGGCATTTATCACCGTCGCAGGTGGCAGACTCAGTGCTGTGCTACCTGCGCCTCCCAAAAACGTCTCAGCGCACCCAGAGAAGCAAAGCAAAGGACAAACTACCAGAAAACAAGGGGCTTCTGCACAAGGACTCTTTGGTGGCTTGAGCAAAGGAGACCGGGCTGTGCAATCTGTTTGCAGACACCCCACACCGGGAGGAGAGGTGTGAGCGATGCGAGACGGGATGAGAGTTTGAAAGGAGCCCAGGGAGCAGAGAAATGGCGCTGAAATAGCCCCTGCGATGGGTTCGCTAGGAGCAAATGCAGAGTTCTGCAAACCTGCATTGGTGGTGGACGGGGGACAATGAGCCGGTTCAGGAATGGTGCCGGGGTTTCAGTAGATCCAAAGCTGAGGGACAGCTCGTCTAAAGCTGCTTTTTGGAGAGTTTGAAATACCTTTCACAACGTGACAGCTTTTCCCTCCTCTTTCCCGCAGCAGGACGTGGTTCCTGTTAGTTGTGCCCTGGGGCTGCACGGTGAAGCAGCGAATGAGCTGGCCAGCCTGGAAACCAGCCCTTAGTGTTAGTCTGCTCTGGGGTTTTCCAGGCTCCCTGATCTGGTTTCCCCTGTGCTTGAAGTGGGGAGGCATGACGAGACAGCAAGGACGGAAGGGGCTGGGGATGCGCTAGGCTGTAGGTGCCACAGGCTTTAGCACATGAAAGCACAGTCCGAAATGATCCCCTCCTCCAGAAATGGCCGTAAAAATAGCCGTAACTGCGAGGCTCAGCTGGGCATTCCCTCCATAACAAAGAGCGGAGTGCTGGTGCTGATGCGGAGCTTTGGCGTTGCTGTTCTTCTGTTTCTTCATCCCACAACCCCCTGCACACGAGGAGGGAGCTATGAAAAGGGACTTTGGCCCAGTGCATCCGCTGGCCAGCTGGGTTTCTTTGTGCTTGGTTGCCAGGTGGTGTTCCCTCCTGTCCTGGTAACAGGTAACCTGGTCCAGACCTTGCAGAGAAAAATGGAGCTATATTAGTCATCCTAAAGCCCTGAAATAAGGCACCTGCAGGCAGCCAAGGAAAGTAACGGTGCATGTGGCAAATTCCTAAGCAGCCGAGGCTCTTACTAACTTCTCACTCCCATCACCCTTCGCTGCTCCACGTAGAGCAAGGAGAAGGAGCTGGGGTTGTTGTGGCTCATCCAGCACTGCTGGAGACCTCAGCTCTAGTGCAAAGTGCTTTGAAATCAGCACCACAAACAGAAGAGGATGGGAGTGAGCAGAGACATTCGTACCACTGCAAAACGTGGTCAGTGCAGAGTACTTTGGAATTGCTTTGCAGCCCAAGGGAAAAACGAGATGTCAGGTCTGGACCTGAAACTGTGGCAATGGCCAGAGCTCCTGTCACGGCAGAGCTGCCTGCTTTCTTTTTTCTCCTCATTCGTTTGGGAAGCACTTAAAGCTGGAAACACTTTTAACCCCAAAGCGAAAGAAACATCCCTGCTGATAGAGCCCAGGCAGATGGGAGTGTGAAAAAAGCTGCAAACTACAGGAATGGTGCAAACGTGATTAGTACCTCCCTGCTGCACCCGCTGCCCGCCCCGGGGATCATTACATTTCCGCACAATGAGATGACGAACAGTCAGCGCTGAGTGAAATATGTGCGTAATTTTTCATCCCCCCCTGCCTTGTTTCCCCAGGCGCTTTATAAACGCGGTAATGAAATGCAGCCACCTGGCACACAGCACGCTGCCTAGCAGAGAGCGAGAAGGGAAACTTGAGCCAAGGATGCAGAATAAGTCCAGCACTTTTCTAGGCACGATCCTTCAAGTGCTGCGATGAAAAGAACATCGTGTTCATTCCTACCTGTGCAACCTCTCTGAACCATCCCTGGCCACTGGGAAACTGCCATCTGCACCAAGTACCAAGTCCTTGCTCCGTGAAACAGGGATGTGGAGCCTCACTAGGGGCTTGCTAGAAAAACTGTGTGCAGCTGGACACAGCAACCTGTTTCCTGAAGCTCCTCAGACACAATGATTGATTCACTTTGCCTTGGCACTTCGTGGTGGAGCTCCAGTACAGCCAGAGGCTACTAAATCTATGGTCTTCTACACGAACTCATTGCCAAGGCAGCTCCAGATGCATCACTGCCAGCTCCAACTTGTACCCTAGAGGTTTCCATCAGCCCAGAGCAGCCCTGATCATGAAACAGAGCTTCTAGAAACCCACCTGAGACAGACTGAGCAGCAGAGACAGGAGAAGAGGCCACCAGCACAGCTGATTCGGCGCTGACCATGCGCAGTCAGTCTTGGAGGCCAGCCAACTGCTTGCATGCTGTAATCATGATGGAGCCAAGTGGAGGTTAAGCCTGTGGTCCCTCCCAGCTGTAACCCCCTGGAATGCTGCAAACAGCCCAGGGTAGATCCCCTCACACTAGGACTGCTGGCGCTCTCCCCCCTGGGTGTGTGAGGTTTAGTGGCCCACTGGCTCCCCGGTTTGTGAGGTGTGGGGTGAAGAACGGTGAACCTGGCTGTGTTCACGGGCCACTAAACCACCCTCGCTGCCGCCTGGAGGGGTTAACATCGCCCTGGAGACGAGGAACTGGGCCCTGCAGAGTACTGCAGGTCAGTGGGTAGCAGCGCTCGCTTTCCCGGCTGGTCCTCGCGCAGTGGTGTGGCAGCTGGCAGAGCACACACCAGGCTGGATGGCTGGCTGTACTGGGAATTCACTGCAACCAATTAGTCTGATTTTCAACTATCTGAGAGAATGAACTTAGCTAATTAAAGCCTAATTACATTTTGCCTGCTTCTTCAGCTGTCTTGTCCTATTAAACCTGCATTTTGGGACCCAGCGAGGCAAGAGGGGAGCACTCACAGCTGCACAGAAACCTGTACGATGTGAACACTTGTGGGGCCTGCCAGAAAGGATGACTCTGGATTTAACCCCACGTGCACGAAAGCTTGAGCCGTGGCAGGGCAGAGCCAGCACCCAGCACCAGCCAGGCAGCTGTCCTGGAAAGGGGCCGGTGCCCTGAGCCTGCTTTCCTGCACACCTGGTTTTCCTGGAAGGTGCAGTGTTCTGCACAAGCGCCCGCATCCATCTCACTCCCACGCTTGTGGACCAGCCTCCAAAACCAGCCACATTAAGGTAAGAAAACTGGCTCTTTAATGCAGGAGCAGAGTCGTGTAGCTCTGCCATTCCAGCCCCTTTTCCAGAAAGGTCACTCTAGTTGCTTGCTGCCACAGGGTAGATGTTTCTCCTGCCTTCTGTTGATTATTGGCTTGATCATCTCCACTTCCAGTGTCACATCCACAGCGAGAGTGAGGTGGTAACTGATGTCCTCGCAGCGCTGGACCCTTTCAGAAGAACTGGAGCATCACAGGAGGGATGGAACTTGTCTCCTTTCCCCCTGGAGTCACTCAGAACAAAAGCCCACATGGTGGTGTTCACCAAAGGCAGAGATCAACCAGGCACAGCTGGTGCTGCATAAACCATAAACCACCAGTCAGCCCACGTGGAAGGAAGAGGCAGGTCTGACAAGGGATTCTGGTGCCGTGTCCGCTAATCTCAGAGCTCCTTGCTGGGAGAGTAAAACCCCCTGCAGAGGTGGCATCTTCAAAGGTTGTCACTGGGGCAGCAGGACCCCATTGATCTGAGAAGCAACATTCAAGCAGTCTGATCAACTCAAAAAGAGGAAACGTGTTTGATTTAAGAGCTGCTCCCTGACTGCACCCCAACAGAGAGCACTTCGCCACGGCCAAGAGTCGTGATCCTGACCAGCTGGACACCAGAGTGCCAGCACTGCCACCTTCACCCTGAAGTCATCCGTGACCTGCCGGCAAGATCGTCCTGCAGACCCATCTCTCAACCTCTTGCACTACTGTGCTAAAATCTTTGTCATTAAAAAGACATTTTCGCTTTGTTGTGGATTACCCTGCTTTTAATTAATGACGTGAAAAAGTCATCCACACTAATGAGCTTCTGGGAAGGG
The DNA here is from genome assembly GCA_009769605.1 of Bucorvus abyssinicus. Taxonomy (NCBI): domain Eukaryota; kingdom Metazoa; phylum Chordata; class Aves; order Bucerotiformes; family Bucorvidae; genus Bucorvus; species Bucorvus abyssinicus. The sequence goes on along the minus strand of CM020049.1, from coordinate 12,685,732 downwards.
TGAGAGCTGCAAAGGCATCGCTGAAGCTAGACTTCTGTGGTACTTACAACCTGAAATACATGGAGATGAGCAGCATTTTCCAGATCAGAGACCGTCACTTTAGACACGTGTTCATATCTTTGAGCGTTGCCAGTGTCCCCACCACTTTCCAGCACGTTGACAGTGATATCTTCAGGGATGTGCCAAACTGTACTGATTATTGGCAACATTCTGATTTTCTCTTAACTGAATTTTTCATAACCATGTGCTCATGGAACAAACAAGTCCAAGAAATTGCCTGTCTCTAAAATCAGAGGAGCACAAGCGTGACCAGACTGCCAGGGAATTGCTTGGCTGCGTCATCTTAATTGGAGAACTAGTGTGAACCCGAAGGTGTATCCAACACCACGGAACAGGCAGTTGTGGAGGCTGTTGAGGATGGTTGGTGCTTCCTTGTGCTCACTGGTTTTCCAAAGACATGTTCTCCAGGACTAAAGCCAGGGGGTTCTAATCCCTCATTCATGCTTGAGAAAACCAAGTTGGATGCAGAAAGCCGAACAACTGCTTTGCAGACACCTACACTTGGAAATCCATCAACGCTAACGAGATATTCACCCTGCACAGACGGCACCGTCCAAAGCAGTGTCCTTGGGTGCGCTGTGGTCTTTCAACTCCACTGCCCAGTGCCTGTTTGGGTCAGGGTGCTGGCACAGGTCTGAAGCAGACCAAGAACCCTTCTCACAAGTTAACGGTATCATCAGCCAAGTTCCGGTGCCCAGGGCGCTCCTGGCGCTGTTCACTTTCCTAGTACAGCTGGAGCTGTAAGATCCGTGTTTGATCACCAGGACTCTCAACTCGCACAATCCTGTAACAGCTCTGAGTAGGCAAAGAGCAAGAGGGACAATACGCATTTCTTTGGGAGCCAGGAGCCCGCTGTGGCCCGGGTTTTGTGGTGGGTGCGGGTGCTCTGCACACCTCAGGAGGGAGCGAGCCCTGTGCCAGACTAGCAGCTCCGGGCAGGTTCAAGCACGGGGCCAGGGCAGAACGGGGGATCTGAGGAATTCCAGACCAAAAAGCCAGCAGCAGCCGCAGCAGCAAAGCAGCTGGGAAGACACAGAAACTGGGAAACGTTTCCCTTTCAAACAGAGAAACTGGTAGGCAGTCTCGGAAGCTGTGAGGCCATGCTGGCTCTTCAATTCTGTCATCGTTTGGCCTCAATTCTCTCTTGAGTACCTGACTCTCAGGACATCAATTTGTCCCTCTCTGGCAGAGCTAATGGACTACAGAGGCTTCATCTGGAGGCTAATGGCTCTCCCACAGCCGATACGAGAGAACCACGCTGAGCTGCAGTGGGGATTTATGGAGCGATGTTCCTGAGTAATTGCACCGCGTATTTCAAGCCATCTCTCTGCTAAGTGAACCCTCCATGCACTGCCTCAGCTTCCTTAATAGAAAACAGGCTCATAAAGCTGCTGATTTAACCCACACGAAGTTAAAATTCGGTATGAGGATCAGCTGGACAAACCTGACACTCTTGCTGGAGCGGATGGCTTGGGAGGGAGGCGGAAGCAGCTTTTTGCCCACTGATGGGAGGGCAGGAGGGAGACCCGAGTGATTTCCATTCTTGCTTACTGGGTGCCCCTCAGGGAGAACAGCACCCCAGGACCTTGGCAGAGCTCAGGAAACCTGTTTTATTCTTAGGTCTGTCGTGCGCCTTTAGGAAGAGTGGTCTGTTACCTCCCCTCGAGCCCCCAGACTGCCTGTCTCGTCTTGGAGACCAGCTCTGGGAGCTCCATCTCTTGGGATGCAGCTAACGGTGAGCAGGCTGTGAACCGGGATCACAGCATCCTTCTGTGGGCTCGGCTGGCCTGAGGGCTTGCCCACGCCTGCCCTCTTGGGCATCTACACTTGGAGAGACACATTAGCCAGCTGGGGACGTGCCTGAAGCCAGGCCGGGGGATTGGCAGGGAAACCAGGGGGTAGCCAAGCATCCCAGCCCCAGCCATGAGAGCATCCCAGCCCGTCACGCCCATCAGCACTCAGGTTCGGACCTGTGGAGTCCGCTCCAGCCATTCCCCAGGCTTTCCAGAGCAACGTGTGTCTCAACAACCTGGTTCCCTCCACCTACCTACAGAACAAGCCCAGAACTGCCAGACGGGAGACAGGAAACTGCTACTTATCTAATTCGATATTATTTTACTTCTTTTTTATTTTTTGGGCTCTCAGAAATGTGTTCAGTCTGGATTGAGGTTACAACCTGGGTAATGCCTCCCTGCCTAAAAAAACCGGCTGTTACCATAACAACCTGACTCTGCGCTTCATTACCATGGCAATTCTCGGGAATTATTAAATACTGTGTATGTTTGGTGCACGCTTTCCAGTACATCTGGTGCCAGGCTCAGGTTGGGATCCTCCCTCCACCCTAATCTCTTTGTCTGTCTCATCTCGTTTAACTCTTTCATTGCCCTCAGCCAAGACTGCCAGGGCAGGGAGAAGGGGATGGGTATCATCTGGGGCGTGGTTGAGGTTTTCCCCACTGCAGGCAGGACGGGGTGACCTGGGGTGCGGGGCTTTCTCAGGTGGGTCAAGCCTCCTCTTTATTTCTCCGATTGTAAAATCAGTGGTTAGAGGGGTAGGGGATTTCTCTTTGCAGACAGGCTGCTCAGCAGGGGGAAGTGCTCCAACACTTGCCTTTCCCTGTCGTTTCCCTGCTGCCTGTCTAGAAATACGGAATTCCAGCTGGAACAGAATCGTGGTAAGTGGGGACCAGCCCAGAGACAGGGGAGCTGTTCCTGGAGGAGAATTGTGAAGGTCCAGTGCAGGTTGCTCTTGGTGGGGGCCAAGAAGCAGTTTCCCATTAGCAGGATAACTTGACTGACCATGTACTGCCTAAAACCATGATTGTTTTCAGAGAAGGGGTGCAGACAAGACGGACCAGTGGCTCAGACCAATGTGACCAGTCCCACTGGCTTGCATTGGTATTCGTATCCTACTGCTAGGAGATGATTTTAAATGAGACTCGATGGTTGGTCCTCACTCTGCCACTGATGTGATGCCCCACCTAGGCATGTCCCTTCTCTCCCTGTCTCTCTGCCGTACTTTATAGTCAGCAGTGTCTCTCGGTCATACTTGCACAGTTCCTGGTATCCCAGTGATGTTCTGGAAGCTTATGCGCTACAAGCAACAATTAAAAAATTTAATCAAAATAACATTAAACCAGCCTGGTTCAAAAAAAAACCTGCTTAAATTTTCTTTGGAGCCAGTACCCATTTGCAAGCTTAAGCTAAACGAGTAGGCGTGAGATGAAAAAACACAGCTATTTGTGGGGAAAGGCAGCAGAAAGAGCCATTATGGTCTGCTTTCCTTACACAAACCCAGGAGTAAACACCTCATCCTCCGGCTGCAGGAGTCGTGCCTCTGGGGCAGGGTTTTCAGGGTCTGAGATGGCAGCTCTTCCCCTAAGATCTGGTGAGCATCGTGGTCCCCCCAGCACCCTCCCTTCCACCAGCCGTGACCCGCACTGGCATCTGCTCTGTGGGAGCAGGATGGGGAAGGAATCAGGGCAGGTAAAACAGTAACCATGACTTCAGCTCAGGAGGGTCTTTAGACCCCAAATCTCTAACCCAAGGGGTTCCTTACCATGCCAGCCCTCCGTTGCCTTCCTTCTGGTCTCCTCCTGCCATCTCAGTGCTGGCATCAATCCTCCAGAGATCTTTTCCCCAAATAATTCCCCCTCTCAGTGGGATAATCAGCCTTTTATTTGGAATCTAATGGGATGGGGACTTGTGTGCAAGTGTCTTACATCCATGGCAAGCGAGACAGAAGCCCAGCAGCCCCATGGGGACACATGCCATATAGCATGGCAAATGTGGGCAGTGCCCACCAGCTGCTTCACTCTGCAGCCCCACTTCTTCGTGCGTGTTGGTCCGCACAACGTGGTAATGTAGACATAGCCCTTATGGTCAGGACAGAGACACAGCACAACTGGAGGATAAATAAGCCACTGTCAAGTTGGGCTCTGGCCCCAAGGGGCCATGTGGAAAGTCTTCCCTCTGCCTCCCGAGCAAGCTCCATCCACTCAGCAGGTGGCCAGCTCTGCTTTCTGGGGCATTACATTGCTGCTCCTCCTCATGTATACATGACCCTACAGCGGCTGATTTTCTCCGCTCCTCTGGAAAACTCTACAGCACAAAAGGGACAAAGACCCCCACGCCCACTCCTGGATGTGGCATCTAAGGACACTAAGGTGAGTTGGTGGCTGTGTGGGATGGCAGAGCCATGTCTCCCCCCTGGGCCACAGGACCCCTCAACTCACCACCAGCTCTCACAGCCCCTGGCAGAGCTGAGAGGATCTGACCAGCTTCTTCAGTCAGGGCACTGCTGCAGGTCAGAGTCAAAGTGATTTTGGTCCTTTCTTTGGATTAGCAGCTTTTCCTGTGCCTTGCTTGCATTGCTAACACTGGAAGGTTTCGTCCATCACCTCCGAAATCGCCCCTGTGCTGGGGCCACGGCTGGTGGATGGATTGGCAGGAGGGACCACATGCCAGCTTAAAGCAGAAGCTGGGTGGGAGTTTAGTGAGTCCCCTGACAGCACAGCGATCTGAAGACGCGGTTACACGTTCAGGTTACACACACGAGTGCACTCCTAAGTGTCTGCAGAGCTGGGTCATCGTGTGCATTGGCGTTATTTGCTTCTCACCCTGATGTCGTGACCAGGCTGTGCTCCCACAGTGGGAACGGTCTGCACTCGTATGGAAGGACATCAATGGCCACCACACCCCCCCTTCAGCAGCAGGGACCAAAATCCCCTCTCCGCTGCCGCGTGAAGCCACTTTGACATCTGACTCCATGCTGCGAGGCTGCTCGGGTACGCAGCCCGGCGAGCTGCTCGTACGAATCAGAGCTCTGCCCGCTCAGCCATTCCACTGGCACCAACAAGACACTTCAGAGCTTTGAACGCCAAATTCTGATCTGGCTGCCACGCTGCCTTTGTGCTCTTAGGGCGTTACAGACAACAGGTTGGTGGGAGCAACCAGTGGCAGTGCTGCACTGGTCCTGCTCTGCTTCCCGCAACGCCCTGGGGGGACCTTGAAGAAGGTGCTCAGCAAATATTGATTAATTACAAAATGTACTCTCATCGTGTTCCTCCTTCCGGGAAAGGCAGGGAGCTGTTATTCTGCATTTACACCCAAGCAGATCAGACGATCGGCTCCCCCAGTACCCAGGATCGCTTTCCCACTACAGAACTGGACCCAGCAGGAATATTGTTGGCGCAACAAAACTCAAATTATTTCCATCTCACACCCACAGACAGAGCTGTAATTCCATCACAGAACAAAGGTCAGGAGTCCTCCTCCTCTCACATAATTCCGTTTTGACAGCTCATCAGGATCAGAGGAGCTGGAGGTTTCAACTCAGAGGCTGCAATCTTGCTTTGCAAGAGGTGCTCAGTGCATCTTTATGAACCTCTGCTTCAGCACTCTGCAGGTATTCAACACGAGCCTGAAGTACGCAGCTCCTGATGAATTTGTTTGCTGGTGGTAACTGATACTCGCCTGCGAAAAATGTACAGTAGTTTCTGCTCTAAAGAAATCTCTCTGGTTAGAGTTCAGCTGGAAGGTGAGATGATTATATCTGAAACTGGGATCAAAATAACTTTGCACTCACAGAGAAAGAAAATGAAGGCAACACAAAATACTTTTGAGACAGATTCTTTTTTTCCTGAATATTCACCAATTTACAAAAACCTACAAAAACCTCAAGGACAGTAACAATATCGCACTTGAAAAAGAGGCTGTTGTGTACAAAATCAACAGGAGGGGGGTTGTATTTATCTGGGTTCTTTTCTTCCTTCAGCATAGAGGGAAAGGAGAAAGTACCACACGTTTACAGGATAGCTCAGAAAAACAAGGAAGAACATGCTTTCCCCGTTACGAAACTCTACCCGAAGATGCACGCCCGAGGTCCGGAATACAGACAGACTAACACAGCTCGTAGCATAGAGACTTTGTTGTACGACCCACACGGCACCTGCCTTCCCCTGCCCCATGGCCAAAGGTGTGTGGTCCATGCCAGGCATTTTGCTTTCCCTTCAGTTTGGTTGGTTGGTTGGTTGTTTTCTTTTCGTAGTTAGTTATTTGCCTTTTTTTTTTTTTTTTGCCTTTTTTTTTTTTCCTAGCCCTAAATCCCAGGTAGTGGTATCCAAGGTAACAGCAGAAAAGAGTCCACATCCGCACATTATCACTGCTTCTGCAAGTTTCATGCAAAACTTAAGCCATTTCTGCATGCAACACGATGCTGGTCGGTTATTGTGCTCCATACAGCTCTGGGGAGATTGCCCCATGCACCACGACAGAGTTTGTTGACTGGGAAGCACAGGTTTGCTTTCCCATGGACACAGACATATTAAAAGACCCCTTCATCCCCCCTCCACCCCCACCCCAGCTGCCCCAAACACATGGGAAGGTGCATCTCAGCACCAGGTCCAGAGAGTTCACTTGCCTACAAAAGCCTGGTGGCTTCAGTAAAGCCCCATGATCGCAGCTCCCACGTCCTTGGAAGGTCTTCGGTCCTTCACCAGAAAGTTAATCATGCTCTCCGACTTGATGAGCAAGTTGCAACCCAAAAAGAAGATGCCGAAGATCACAGTCAAGGAGAGGACACAGAGGACCGCGATCTGCACCACCCGTGTGATGTAAAGGCTCCTCTCGTCGGGCGCCAGGACCGAGGAGCTGCCGTCGGTCGCCAGCACCGAGCTGGTCCCGTTGCAGCAGGCCATGAGTAACCCCAAGCCCTGGGTCCTGTTGGGGTAAGCTCCCTGCTCTAGGAGAGTCTGGTTGAAAAAGGATCCGTTCATGGTCTACGCACAATCCCAAATCTCCAGCGAAGGCAAGAGGAAAGCTTGCTGCCCCCTGCCCACCCCGCACACGCCAGGGCTCGGCGCCTCTGAGCCACCTCCTGCCCTTCTTCTCACAACGCCTCGGTTGGAGGGGAAACTTCCTCGAGGCTGCGAGCAGGTGGGAAGCCAACGTGTGCAGCAGAGCGGTGGCTGGCTCCCGGAGCCCTCCCGGCACAGACAGCGTTAGCACAAACCCCCCGACAAGCAAAAAGAGAGAGAGAAAAAAGGCAAAGGGGGCACGAGGGAGAGGAAGGCAGCCGAAGATCGCCCCATGCCTCCTGCCCTCGCCGCTGCCCCGAAGCTGCCGCCCCGAAGCCCAGGGCAGCGGGACAGCGCAGCCCGTTCCGGGGACTCCTCCGCAGAAGGGGGAGCTGGTTCCTGCCGGCGGGGAGCTCCTCAAATGCAAGTTCCAAGCTAAAGTCTTCTCCGTGTTCAAAGAAACAACCAGCAACTCCACCCCCTTCCAGCCTCCCCCCAGGACCGCCTTCCTCTCCCTCCACGCTCACCCAGGCTGCCCACTCCTTTCCCACGCGTGTGCCCTGCCACGGGTGCCCACACCCACCCCCGGGCCACCTCCCGGTGGGGGCTGACCCCTCAGGGCCCTGTGGAGGGGCACCTATCTCATGCTTCCCCCCAGCCCCCCCGCCTGCTTCCGAAAGCAGCCTGCACGGTTCGTGTTCCCCTGGACGGCGGGCAGGTCCCTGTCCCCCCACGATGAAGGCTCCTGTGAGCCTCAGGTCAGCGCTGCTCTCGCCGATCCCCGGCTGCTGCTCTGTGCCACCCACTCCTTAGAGCAGCGCTGGCCCAATCCAGCCCAGTCCACCCCCAGCTCCGCTCGGTGATGCTTGTCCTGTGCCTCCAGATAAGAGATGGATCCAGCCCTCTCTCTGCATCCTTTTCTTCCTCTGGCTGAGGGTTTCCTCCCCGGGCGCCTTTGTCTCCTTCTTCTCCTCCGGCTGCTCCTTTAGCCCCTCCGAAGGGGAGCGCTGTAACAGTGCACCCCAGTCTGTGCCCGATACCCCCTCCCTGCCCCGTCCCCACTCCGGGTCCTACAGCAGCATCACCGCTGCACCCGGGGCTGCAGCATCGCAGACCCTCTCCCTCAGGCCCCTCAGCCCCACCGAGGCAATCCCAGGGGAATTTTCATCGCTGCTCCCCTCTCTGTGGCTACGTAAGTTCCCAAAATGAACCATGAGTCAGGGTGTCCAGCTGCTCTGGCTCAGCCCCCGCTCTGCCCGTCCCAGGGAAATGCCCCGTCCCAGCTTCCCGGCTTTGCCCCTCGGTGTTTGCCTGGAAACGTGTCTGGGTGGCACAGCCCAGCCGGTCACCCCCAAGCCACGAGGCGAGGACCTTGTCCTGATTTATCAGTGTACATCTTGGCTCGCTTTCTTTGCCCAGCCCCTGAAGGGGATTTTCATAAACTCAAATTGAGAATTGCCGAACGGCAGCTAAAGGCAGGAGCGTGAGGCTGCCTGAGGAGGGGGGCGGCTTGGTGGACAGAGTGTCATCCGACTGTTCTTGTAGGGACCCGTGCCCCTGCTCTGCTGCCGTGACTTGAGGGGCTCAAATACCGTTTGGTTTGGGTTTTACTTGGTGCTTTTCCCCGCTCGTTTTGCATGTGGCGTTCCTCCCCCCGGGGGCTGCCCGGGCTGTGAGGGCGGGTTGCAGCAGAAGCGCTTGCAGAAGGGAGGCAGGAAGCCCTGCTCGAGCATGAGCATCTGCTGAGGGCTCACCTGAGGGCCAGGAGGACCCCGAGCAGCCCGGTGCCCAGCCCGGTGCCCAGCCCGGTGCCCAGCCCGGTGCCCAGCCCGGTGCCCAGCCCCGGCTGCAGCTCGGCTCCCCGGCTGCCTCCCGGACTGGAGGAGTTTCTGCTCCCTCTGGTGGCTCCAGCTCCAGCCTCTGCTCTCCCCACACACCCGAGCACGGGTCCGGGCTGCTGCACCCACCGCTCCTGGGTCACTGCCTGCGGTGATGGGGCAGCGGGGGCTGCGGGGCCGCTCCGGCTTCAGCACCCAGAGCCCCCCGGGGTCTGTCACACAGTGCCCGGAGTTCCCAGCACGGCGATGCCTCCAGGACAGGCAGCACCTTGGCGCAGTCAGCGGGGAAACTCGGTCCAAATGTGCTGAATTAAGCCCGTGCCATCCTCGTCCTCAGGCAGGATGAGAGCTCGGGGGGTGCAGGCAGCTCAAATACTTCCTTTTGTGACTTTTTCCTTCTTGTTCAGAGTCCTGGCACCGTGATGGAAGCAAGGGCTGGAGTAGCACTTGCAGGAGAAGCAGCAACTTGGATGCCCTGAAGCCGGCTAACGGGGTCTGCAGTGTGAGATGGCTCCAGGATCTGGAGCAGGGCAAGACCTAGAGCCCCCCAGAAAGTCGGGCTGGGGGTTGTGTTGATGTCCCAGCCAAGGTGCGACCCTTGCTGACACTGCATAGGGGTCGACGGGCTTGTCCTAGTCCCCTTTACCAAAAAGTCTCGGGGAGGGAGTTGGGTCCCCAGCGGAAGACGATCCCCCGCGGAGCAGAGCCCACACAGCCGTGGGAGAGCAGCAGCACCCCAGAGGCATCGGAACATGAAGAAATGTCCCCAGCTCCTGAGGCAGAGCCCCAGCTCCATCTCACCCCCACAAAGACCCTCGCATCTCCTTTCCAGCCACAGGGCTCTCCGGCAGGTGCCATTAACCCCATCTGTGCCGGGATGGGGCTGTGGTTCTGAACATCACCCTGCAGCACCCGGCACTGCCGGGCTGCGGCTGCAGCTCTCCGCACCCACACAAGCCCGCTTTCTGCTGCTGGCAGACGCTCTTGACAGAGGGTTGTGTCATTACTGTCCCCAACCCCCCCAGGGCAGAAGCCTTTCCCTAGCTTTTGCCACCCAGCCTGTATTTTGGGTGCCTCAGTTTCCCCATCTCTGAGAAGGACCTTGGTAGTGCAGGGGAACAAGGTTTCTAAAACCCCTTTGGGAGGCACCCACAAGCAGCTCCAGCATTTCACCCAGGACAATTCCTGTGCACATCTGACTCCCTGAACCTGCTCAGTTACAGGACCAATTTCTGAGGACACAGAGGGGAAAAAACAACACAAGTGAGACGAAAATCAGGTCCAAATTATCTGACCCAAAACTGAACTTCCCTCCCTTTGCGATGTCTGGGTTTATACCCAAACTGCTGGTTTCACCAGTCCACTTCTTGGCTGGGTCTCACGCAGCTCCCAGCTCCGTCTCAGCAGAACTCACATGGGCACCGTGCTCCGGGGAGGGGTGCCGAGAACCACCCTTTTATAGTGGGTCGTATTTGCTCTTTCCCCTTAAATCCCTGAACCCAGGCAGCTCGGACTGGGTTGAAAACCCAGGCTGCCTTTCACGCAAGAGTTAATAAGAGGAGGGTGTGACAAGATTTTGCAAGGAATTAAACCCAGGCGAAAGAGCCTATGGGAAAGCGCCTGTTACCAGCCCCGGGGCTGTAGGTCACCAGTGCCGTGTACTTGCTGCCAGCGTTTATTAGGTCCCTGTCTGAGCTGAGAGAGCGGAAAAAAAAAAAAAAAACCCCATGAGGAGCTGCGCGACGAGCCAGCGCCGTTTCCTCCAGCCGGCCCCGCTCGCTACGTGTGTCATACACCCAGACTCATGATTCATCTCCTGGGCTGCTCAAAACCGCCCGCTGCCCCAGAGCTGCTCTCCATCGCTCACGGCGGGGCTGGTCCAAGCAGCCCCTCGCATTCGGGGCTCGGAGGAGAAGATGGGAAAACTCTGCGTGGCTGTCGGGATCCTCGTGCTCTGCGCGGCTGGCGCCTGGGGTAGGTAGACAGCCCGTAGCGTTGTCGCTTGCTCAAAGCCAGGTCACCTGGTGATTATGTTGGCTGTTCCAGGACTTTGTGCATTCCCAGGGTCTGCGATTCCCCGGGAAAATCGCTCGGAGGGGGAGCTGGCAGCCCGAAACCTCGGCGCCGTTCCCGGATACAAAGCACCGCTCAAGCCGGTTGCGCTTCGGCTGGGTCGGGGCCAGCAGGGCTCCTCGAAGATGTTGTAGGGTCAAGGCAGGGTTAGGTGCGTAATTCTCACACTGGGTGTAGCAAGTTTATATTCTCGACTTACGCTGCGTTTGGCTCCAGGTGCTGGTTTGTAATGGACGCACTGGGGTGTGACTTGGGCTCCCTCCTTCATCAACAGGAACGCAGTGGGGGAGTTTGCGGGCGGGCGGTCACTGTGTCCACCTCGGTTTAAGGGCATGGGGTGTAGTTATGGCAGGGTTGCTGTCTTGTGTTAGTTTTTCTCATGTTATTTTGGTGCTTTTCCTTAAAAACTCTGATTCCTGGCATCAGGTGATTTCAGGACAATTGTAGTGTGTATTTTAAAAAACATTTCGGACACCTGAAGCGTGGAGAAGCCTGGAAAAGCGTTACCTGCTCCCCAGGTGTGCTGCTGGGGCTCAGCGTAAACCTGCAACCGCAAACTGGTGCCGTGCTCCCAGCTCCTGATTTACAAATCAGTCCCATTGTTTTCGAGGCCCCACTCGAGGGGGTTTGGGGCAACATTGTTCTGTCTAAAGAATTCCAGACTCTGTTGAGTTCCCGGGAACAGCCAGAGGCTCTGCTGTGCTGCCGGAGGGAGCTGCCATCAGTACAGGAGATCCCCCGGGAAGAGTTTGGGTCTGTAGGGAAGAGTTTGGGTCTGTAGAGCGGCACGTTGGGGTTGTGCAGGTGACTCCTCTGGTGCCTGTAAGCGGCGGCGCTCAGTTTGGGGCATTCCCTCTCCGGGAAGACGCTGGCAGACAGGGAGCGGTTCAGGGAACAGACACAGCCCCAGGATGGCGTGGGCAGGTCAGCCAGAAAAGTTCAACTCCTTATCACTGCGTCAAGAAGAGAGGGCCGGAGAGGGTGTAGTATGGTTTTTCTAAAGTATTTTAATGAAGATTTCTGTGTGCACATTTTTGCTTAAATTGGCAGAGGGGGAAAAACAAAGCGTGCGGCTGGCTCATGTGGTCCGTAGAGGAGGTGACTTGGAGTGCACGTCGAGGACTGAGTGATTTTCTCCAGCCAGCGAAGGGTGATGCTCAGCCACAGATGTCTGGGGCATTTCGAGAGCATCATTTCACCTCACTTGGGGCCACAGCACTGCCCAGTTTATCTCCTCTTTCCCTGTATTTCAGGGATTTCTTTATTGATTTTAAGCCTGAGCCTTTAGGATCAGATCGTTATATGAGACCAGCTGCTTTCAGAGTAAAGAAAAAGGCAGCTTTTCTGCCTTGGTTTGTTAGTTTTCATGGCTGGAAAAACAAGCCCCAAAAATGAAAAGTAAAAAACCAAAACAACTAAAACCCGCAGAATTTATTAGTTTAGGCTGTGCCGGGATTTGTTAACCTGCTCATGCCCAGGCAGCATCCTGAGCCTGGGAAGCGCTGCTGGGCACTCACAGGGCCAAAACCTGAGGAAGCTCAAGCTGCAGCATCCTCTGTTCTCCTCCGCTGTGCTTCTGCTCCTAGATCACCCCAGGGACCCCCCTCCCCGCCTTCCTCCCTCAAAACCCTCCTGACAAGGCACCCTGCGACCAGCTACGCAAGCGGGGCTGGAAATGCCAAGATAGAGACATTTCCCTGCAGTGACGGGGTGAGGCTTCCTGCTTGGATGACGATACCTGATAACTGATAACTGGTAACTGATAACAGCTCTCTGTTCATCACTGCCGGCGCCTGGGGGATTTCAACCCCTTCCCGCAGGAAAGGGACAGCCCTGCGCCACCCAACCCTGGGTGAAGCGCAGCCAAGAACGGCTCTGTATGGTGCTGGTGGTTGGGGAAGGGTCCTCCATCCTTGGGCACGTGTCTGGTCATGGAGCACCATGTACCAACCGTTGAGGAGCTGATGAGCTTCAGCCCAAAAGGACAGTCCTGGCGCTCATTAGCCCCAGAGCTCAGGTTTCGCAGCATGAGGAGGCAGAGGCAGCCATGAGCTTGGAAATCCTCCACATCCTGTTTCGGTGCAGCTGGGTCTCGCTGAGACCAGGGTTAATGCTGCAGAGGGGAAACTGAGGCAGGGAGCAGCTGAGAGACTTGGCTTAAGTCACAAGGGAAACAATGGGATTTGGACCAGTGCGTCCCACATCTCGGATGCTGGTGTGAGCCCTGGATCCCATGCCCCTGGCTGGGAGTGTGGCTGGAATACCCATGGGTGGCAGGGGCCCTCACCAGCTCTGCACTTTGCCACTGCGGCCGTGAGTCAGCAGCTGGACATAGCTGCTGCAGGGGGGACATGAGAGCAAAAACAATGGAACTCCTGGCACGGGGCAGGCACCTGGCACCTCTTCCCCATCCCTGGCTGAGGGGCCATGGTGCTGTTCCAGGTATCAAAGCACTGGGGCTCCCCAGGGACCAGCAGTTTTGGAAGCTGTTCCCCTGTTTGGGCATGTGGCCCTGAGGTTGGCAGCTCCGAGGGTTTAATCCTGAGCACCTCGAGCTGCCAGCGCCATCCTCATCCCCGAGGGCTGCCAGGGTAATGCCTCCCCTGCGGTCCCCGGGGGGCTGAGCCGCTGCCAGCCGCGACGGAGCTGGCTCCCAGCTGCACGGCTCAGCGCAAATCCAAGGCACGCGCCCCGATGCTGGGCTGCAGCCGCCGGTCCTTGGCAAGGCAGGAGGGATTTCACACGAAGGCGGCAGGAGCAGGCGTGAAAAGTGGGAGCCGCTGCTGTTGGTGCCGCTGCTGCTTTCTGAGAGCCCTTTGCCTTCCCCTGCCAAGCCCCAGCTCTCCAGACCCAGACCTGTCCAGCCGAGGATGCTGCCGACACACTGCCGACACGCTGCCAAGTGTCCTCGGTGCAGAACGCCCCGGAGATCAACCTGTCGCTCTTCTGGGCAGAGCTAAATGTAAAACCTCTGCCATCCTCACACGCTGCAGCCGGGTGTTTTGGTGGATGGAGGGAGCTCTGGGGGTGGACCGTCACCGTGGTTCTGCCCAAAGACCTGACGACACCGTTTCCTTTTTCTGCTTTGTGTTGCATTTCCTGCAGCTGCGGAAAACGTCACTTTTTCTGCCTGTGGCTGCTGGGGAGAGCCCTGGGTGGAGATGGGGGAACACGGGGCAAAGAGGAGACCCTGGTGCCTTCTGCTCCATGCTGGCATCCCTCGGGTTCCCCAGGCTGAAGCATTCCCCCAACCACGCTGGCAAATGGCTGTGGTCTGCTCTGCTTGGGGACTTGTAAAACTCAGCTGAGATGCTTGTGCCCCAGAAGGGAGGAAGAGCCGAGGGTGATGCCAGCGCAGACGTGCCCCCAGCCACTCGCCACATCGGCCTTTGGCAGCAGGAGCCACAGACTCACGCAGTCCTGCTCTGACTGAGGAGCAATTCCTGCTCCACAGGCGCTTCTGCTGCCCTGGGCACCCTGCAGGCATTCTGGGGCCGCTTAATCCCCCACACAGACCCGCTGGCCTCTGACCTTTGTGACTGGTGCCAGCGTGCATCTCCCAGGGTCCTCACTGCCGTTGCCACCAGCAGAGCCCAACCTTTGCCCAGGGCATCGGCGCAAACTGCTGCCGGCACGTTTCTGGACTCATGCTCTTTCCCTGGGCTTGAACCTGAGCCAAGACCAGCCACTGAGTTCAGCATCTGCACAAGATGGAGCGGGGGCGGTAGGAAGAGGCAGCAGTTCCCCAGCCGCTGGCAGGGCTGCGGGTACCACACTGCACCCCTGGGAATTCCCAAACATCTACACAGAGGCACAGGGGAGGATGCCCCCCGAGCCCACCAGCTGTGGGGACTTCACTCCAACACGTGTGTGAGGTTGCAGGGATGGGGGAACCCTTTAAGGTGGGAAATGATGCTCAGTCCTGGGCCAGATGAACCCAGCTGATACTGGGCTGGGGAGATGGTTATAAAAGGGGCAGGAAGCAGCACCTGGGTTGTGGGTGTGGGAGGGGTTTTAGAGCAGAGCTCAGCGTGGGCTGCTCCCGGTGCTGCTCCCGGTGCTGCTCCCGGTGCTGCTCCCGGTGCTGCTCCCGGTGCTGCTCCCGGTGCTGCTCCCGGTGCTGCTCCCGGTGCTGCTCCCGGTGCTGCTCCCGGTGCTGCTCCCGGTGCTGCTGGCTGAGCACTGAGACCTCAGCACACATGTGGGTTTGGGCTCTGTGGGTTGTAACCTCTCTCTGTTTTGCTGTTTCAGGTGGTAACATCTGCACCACCCGTGGGGTGAGTTCCTGCAAGCAGTGCCTGGCCGTGAGCCCCCTCTGTGCCTGGTGCTCTGCAGAGGTAAGGGCTGGGGGAGGGTGAGCAGGGCTGAAGCATGTCCCTGAGCAAGACTGAGAGTGTGTTGAGTCTCTGGGCTCTGGGATGGATGCTGGTCCCTGTGTTACAGCTGTGAGCTTGGTTTCCATCTGTTCCCACTGTGTCTAAAGGCATTCTGCGGTGGCATCTGGCTCTGACCACAGCTTGAGATGTGCATCATGGGGCTCGGGCTGCCTGTTCCTGCCTTGCTTAGAAAATCTGCCCCTTCTCTGGGTGTGTCAGCAGGAGCCACGTGGAGCTGCCTGGGAAATGCTGATGTTTCCCCTGGGAATTCACTCTGTGAATGTACAGTTGAAAACGTGTTTTACTTTTGGCTTGATTCTTGAAAACCTACTGTAAAGCTCTGGCTAAAGGAGTTTAATTGCTGGAAGGGCTGAAAGGGAAGGCTGCCTGGTGGGGGAAGAAAAAATACTGATTAGCAGTTTCAGGTTTAGGTTTAAAAGCTTTTTTTTAATTGGAAAGTGGGGGAAGGGAGATGAGGTTTTGGTTATCAAGCTAAAGAGGATGTGAGAGCAGAGCTCTGGCTCTAAGTTCACCCTGTTTGGGTGTGCAAGAGTGTGGAAGATCTGCCACACTCCCCTCCAAAAATGCTGCTCTGGGTGTTGGTCCATGGGGAGGGAAGAGGAGGGAGTATCTCAACAGTGGGGAGAGCAGCCCTGGGGCAGAGACAAGGGGAGGCTGGGACAGGGAGCGGTGATGAAACCTCCTCCAGGGCTTACCAGCAGGAGCAGTCCCCCCTCTGGCAAGGCTTGTCCTGCTTTCTGCTTCTCCATCCATGAAACCAGCTTCCCGTGGATGTGGTGCCCACCAGGACTGGGCAAAGACCTGGAGAAAGTGACCTAAGCTGGAAGACACTGTTGGATCGTGCCTGCACGATGCCTTGGGGTCGGTGTGTATCTGGAGGGGATGTCTCTACTCTCTGTGCCCATCAGACACCACACAGGATTCGGGGTCTGGTGTGAATAAAGGTGCTGTGCCCCGTCTTATCTCCTGCAAGGAGAGGCTGAAACGTGCAGGGTGGTAAAGGGCCTCGCTCCCCTCTCCGGAGGGGGAACGGCTGGGCTGGGCTCGCTCCTCCCCAGCTGCTGATCCTGGGTCAGGCTGGTGTCCTGATGCTGCAGCAAGGGCTGTGATGGGGTTGGTTTTTTTTCCTCCAGATCAGCAAAGGTTTCCAAAAAAGGAAATCTTTCCAGTGCTGCTCAGGGCTGTGCTCATGGACAGACGTGACAAGCAGCGAGGGAGCCGTCCCGCTGCCAGCAGCCAGCCCCCGGAGAGCCGGGCTGTGCAAGCTCTGCTCAGCAACTCTGCCTCCAACATCTGGACCACATTGTCTTAATTTAGCAAATGAGGGTTTCTTCTGTGGGTTTGTTTAATTTCCCTGGGGTGGGGGAGGTCTCTGATACTGCCTCCCCCCCCCTTTTTTTAAAGGGACAGTTCCCTTAGTTGTGCTCCTCTGCTCCTACTGCAGCCCTTTCCCATCCGCGCTGACTCCCGAGCAGCCAGGGGTTATCGGTTATTCCTGCTCCATCCTGGCTTTGGACAGGAGAAGGATTTCATTGCGGTTTCTTGGGACGCTGACCCCATCGAGTGCTGGTGCAGTGGAGAGCTGATTTATTTCTTTAACAGAAAGTATGCCCATCCCTCACTTTTCTGTTTGGAAGAAGTCAGCCAAGCCTTAACATTGCAACATGGCTCTAAAATCACTTTGGAGGTTATCGTGACAGATCTTACAGGGCTTCACCCACCCAAAATGTCACCCACTCTGGCTCCCTTGGATGAAAGGTGGAGGCAAGGCTGGACCGGGATTTGGTTTTAGAGAAGCTGCTGAAAGGCTTCAGCTTAATCTGCAGAGGCATCTGCGTGTTGGGTCCTCCCAGGAGCTCTCCTGCAGAGAAGTTGATGCTGCATGTGGTTGCCTGTGAGATGAAAACAGAGATGCCCTGGGGATGTGTGACTCCAGCAGCCTCCCCACCCAGCAGCAAGGGAGCTGGGGATGGAGCTGACCCTGCCGGACCCTGCCCTCACTTACAGGGTTTGGAGGCAATGATCAGGGGATAAAATCATCAGGTTTCCCATCCTGGAGAGAACTTGAGCAGATGCTGAGCTGAAACCTCCTTCCCTGCAGCCAGACAGAGGTGCCCAAAGAGGATGTGGAGCTGGGGAACATCTCAGCTAAGGGCTGCAGGATGGCTTGTGACAGGGGGGGAACAGGCACCCCCATGTAGCATCTCCATGATGGGGAGCTGGTGCTGATGGGGGAAGCAGGGATTGCAGGGGGCATGTCAGTGGATGAAGTCCCTGCGCTGTGAGTTTGCCACCAGCAAGCCTGGGCTGCCTCTGGGTCACTCCTACCTGGGGTTGTGTCCAAGTCTGTGGAGGCTAGGCAGGGAGAAAACCAGTCTAGGGGCTGTGGGCTGCGAAAGCCTCACAGCCGAATGTCCTGTCGATGGCACGGTAACCTTTGCCTTTTGCAGCGGTTTTGTTCTTGAGAGGTTCTTGCGCATCCTGAGTCAGTCATGATGTTTGGGGCTCCAGGGAAAGGGGAAGGATGCAGCCCTGGGATTAAATAGCTTCTCCATGGGAATATCACAGCAGGAATGATGCTGCTAATCCCATAAGGTGCTACATGGGCCTTTGAGGTCCTGGAAGCTGCCCAGGATCTCCAGGTACCACCCAAGAGCCCAGCACCACAGTTAAACCTGTCTGCTCAGCCTGCTTTCCACCCACGTCTCTTTCCAGTGATTTCCCTGCCTAGGACAGGAATGTACATGATGATTGATGGGATCTGGAGTGCACCAGGCACCTCCTCTGGCAGCAGGGAGCCCCACGGGGCAAGCCTGAGGGGTGGGTGGGTGCAAGGGAGCTAATTTAGAGGGATGACTTGTCCTCCTCACGGCAGCATGCTGTCCAGGCGGTGAGGGTGGGAGCCATGGGGGAGGAACACGCCTGCTGATGTATTTTCTGGCTATTGCTTGACTGCTGTGTCCAGAGGGCTGTAGGCCAGCCAGGACCTCCTGACACTGTTTGCATTTTTCCACTTGTTTGCTTGAAAGGGACTAATTCATCTGTGGGTTCAGCCAGCCTGAACCTGGGTGAGCCAATACCCTGGGTGGGGAACCGCTCCAGCACTGGGAGGCTGCTGCGTTGTGATCCAGCTTTTCAGAGGCAGAGAGGGAGCTGAACCCGCCACCCCAGGACTTGTGCCACCCGCGTCTGCTGCAGGGAAAGGCTGTGCAGGTCATCTGCTGCAGGACTCGGACCGTAGAAAAATGTGGGAGGGAGATGGAGAAATGCCCTGGAGCAGAGGGTGGCTGCTGCCTGGCCCGGAGCTTGCGGCAGCAGATCCTGGCAGCGTTGGGCTGGGAGAGAAATTGTTTCCATATTTGTCTTCGTGAGAAACCGAAGTGACGGGAACCCTTCTGAAAGTGCCGTGATAAGGGCAAGGAGCCACGAGCTTTCTAGGAAAAGAGGGACAGGGCTGGATCCCCACCGTGACTCCGCAGTTTGTTCTTCCTGCCCCTGATGGGCTCTTGATGGCTTCTCCCGCAGCCCTGTTGCCTTTTTGCTCTTTCACTCCTTGTTTGGCTCTCCTTTCTCCTGGCTGGCTCCATCCGGCAGGAAGCTGGAGAGCTGGAGATAAGCTTGAACCGTTCTCGGACAGGAACCGAGCAGCATTTCGCGTGACGGGCTCACCCCCAGCAGGGCTGTTCCTTGCTCACAGTAAGATTTCTAAGGGCACATGTTGAGAAAAGGTGGTCCATCTTTCACCAACATTTAGGAAATAATCAGGAAGGTCCCAGACTCTGCCCCTCACACCCAGCCTGCCACGTTCACATCCTGCCTCACCCTCTTCTAGCCAGAGATAGGCTTTCCTTTTAGCTTTGCCAAAACCCAGACCTGAGGCTCCAGCAGTAGGAGTCAAGAGGGGGTTTGGCAGGGATGTGTTATCCATCACTCCTTCTTGGCAGGGGTTGCTGAGCTCCCTCGTGAAGCACAGCAGACCAAAACCTTCCCGGAGTCCCAGCAGGACTTGCTGATTCTGCATCCCCACTGCCTGCCGCCTCCCTCGAGCAAAGACCATGTGCCCCAAAAGGCCTCTTATCCCGGTCTTGCCTTGGGTGTGATAATGTTCTCTGGGGAAAAGGGGTCCCAGCTCCCCCTCCCAGCATGACCCCGGGGGGAGCTGGCTCCTGACCGTGTCCCTCTCCCGCAGGTCTGGGCACAATCATCCCCTCGCTGTGACCTGCATGCCAACCTCCTGCAAAATGGTTGTGGGCAGGACTACATCGAGTTCCCCACCAGCAGCGTAACCATCGTGGAGGCCCGACCCCTTAGTGACAAGGGCTCGGGGAGCTCTGTCACCACCCAGATGAGCCCCCAGGAAATACACCTGAACCTGCGGCCAGGTAAGAGCCCCCCAGCCGCTGTGGGAAGGAGAGATGCAGTGGGAATGTCCCAAAGGCCTCAAGAGATGAGGGAGACCTCGCTCTGCCGCGCTGGCAAAGGCTGTCGCTGTCCACGGGGGGCAAGGCCAGGCTGGGGGCTGCACGGGACCCTCCAAGAACCTCCCTGATGGGCAGCCAGACTGTCTGCAAGCTGATTGCTGCCGCTCAGCCCCATGGTATCCCGAGCGGCAGGACAGGATGCGACTTCAGCAAGGTATGGGCTTATTTCATAAAGCCATGTAGACCTCAGCCACGGCGGCGCACTCTGAGCGCTTTGGTGGAAGTCAGCTCGCGTCTAACAAGCTGTAAAGCAGCTCACCAGGTTGGGCTGCCCTGTAATTTCCAGGGCTCGTTCCAGCCAGGCAGGCAGGAGCCAATTAACTGTTACGGTCTTTTGCCAGCATCAGGAGTTTCAAGTGATGCCAGGCAGGAGGTAAAACTAACGGGCGTCACTGGCCCAGAGTCACAAAACCGGTTCGGGGAACGCGGAGCGAGTGGTGTCATCACCGTGCTCTGCCCCACACGTAGGCCACCCCGGCCATCCACTCACGGGTGACTCCTCCAGACTCAGCAGGAACAACTTTAGTGCCTTGTGCTCATTAAAGTCCTGAGGCCAGATATCCAAGAGGAGTACTGACTCACCTGAGTGACAGCAGTCTGAAGTGTCCCCATGCAACAGGGACATGTAACTGCTAAGTGGCCCTTGGTCTATCCAGGTTTAAAGATATTCAGCAGGAGGCAGGTAGATGAGCGGCTCTGGAGAGGAACAGCAACAGTGTGCAGTGTCGTAAATACCTGTTCGTTGGAAGCAGCAGAAGAAAATCCCAGCTTGATGTCATCTCTGTCCCGCCAAGAAGGCTTGGCACAAGTCACCTGCCTTGACTCATGAATCAAGACCAAATGCTGAAGGATAGAAGTAGGGCAGGTCACAGCCCACGTCCCACAAGCTCAGGGTCCTCATGGATTTAGCTCAACAAGGAGAAACAGATGCTCTCTGTGCACAAAGCCGGGACCCCTGACTACGTGGTGGTGCTCTAGCAATGCAGCTGGAGCAGGGATGGAGCTCTTTGGGCTCTCGTAGATTTAGAAACTTTCTCCATCCTGAAAGATGAATGTGATGTGTAGGTTTAGAAAGAAATATGAAAACAATAAGAATTTAAGCTCAATTAAAGCTTTTTTCCTCAACATTTGAGGTGTTCTGAGAAGGCTGCAGCTGTGCCTCAGCTTCAAAGAACAGCAAGAAAGAACTTTTGTCTCTTTCCAAAGGCAGAAGGAAAAGGTCAACCCAAAGCATTTCAGCATATTTTTTTAAGTGCAAAAGTCATCAAAACTGGCCTGTTCCCAGGAAGATTCTGTCTAAGGAGGTTTTTGTTTCAACAGAAAATGTTTCACCAAAAATTTCCCAGAAGGGGCTGGGAGGAGCCAAGAGGAGAGGGGAGGAACAGGGATGGGGGAGACTCTGGGAGATGCTCAGAGTAGTCCAAAGCAGTCATGCAGTCCCCTGGTAAGCCCTATAGGACCTGCTGCCCACACGCTGGGGGTTTCACTCGCTCCATCCAGCATGTGTTTGTCGTGCTGTTATACAGGACAGCTTGGGGGGGTCAGTTCTGAGCAGGAGATTCTGCTCCCAACCTGATAAGGAGAGGTTTGGAGAACAGGAGCCATAAGCCACATTTGCCATCTCCAAGGGGTGCACAGCATATCTCCTGTGCAAGCACAATGCCCTAAGGGCTTTATCCTGTTTAACTGCGATGTTCTCCTTCCAGCAGCTTTAAACCATCTCCTGGGGTTCCTGCTGACATAGCTGACTTTCTCCCTAGTCCTGTGGTGAGCCCCCTTTGCTCCTCCTAGAAGAGGATCTCTCAATCCACTGCCCTGTCACTTTACAGATGACTCCCAGACCTTCCGTGTCCAAGTGCGTCAAGTGGAAGACTACCCTGTGGACATCTACTACCTGATGGACCTGTCCAACTCCATGAGGGATGATCTGAAGAACATCCGGAACCTGGGCACAAAGCTGGCCAGTGAGATGCGCAAGCTCACCAGCAACCTACGCATCGGATTTGGGGCCTTTGTGGACAAGCCCATTTCCCCCTACATGTACATCTCTCCTCCACAAGCCATCACGAACCCTTGTTACGAGTAAGTCCCAGGCTGAGGGAGGCCTGTAAGGGCTAGAACTTACTGGGACATCCCTGGAACATGGCTGGAAATCCATACCAATTGACTCCAGCAGGAGTTGGGTGCTTGATTTTGGGCGGGTTTAAACGGTGCTGCACCACACGTTCTGCTGGCACAGGGAGGAGAGGCAGGCCTCAACTAAAAGTATCATTGTGACCGACAAGCTCTTCAGGGAATTAAAAACCATTACACCATTTTTTCAGGAGAAATATGGAGGCTCAAAAGAAGTAACTCCTAAAAATCCCAGCAGGAGAGAGGCCCGAGCCCCCAACCTCTAGAACATGTGATTGATTTTCAAAAGGTCCTTAACCAGCCTTGGGCTCTTGGGGTGGTTGGGTCCCTCCAGCACATCCTGAACAGGGTCATGGGATGTGGGATGGCTGCAGGGAGGGGATGGGAGCTGGAAGAGCCCCATGAGCCTCATGCCCTGACTGCTCTGCTCTGCTCTCCCGCAGGATCGAGGACACCTGCCTGCCCATGTTTGGCTACAAACATGTCCTGTCGCTCACGGATGAGGTGACCCGCTTCAACGAGGAGGTGCAGAAGCAGAACGTCTCACGGAACCGCGACGCGCCAGAGGGTGGCTTCGATGCCATCATTCAGGCCACCGTGTGCGACGTAAGGGGCAAGAAGGCCTGGCTGGGCCTTGGAGAGGGTCACGAGGCTGGGCCTGGTGGGTAAGCAGAAACCACCCAACCCCACCAGGACCATAAGCCTTTGGAGCTACTGCGGGGCTCAGATCTGGAGAGAGTGAACATTGAAGTAGGACAATTCTAGACCAATGGTCAAGGCAAGGGAAGATCAGGACTCTTACGTGGTCCTGGGAGGAGAGAGGAGCAGAGCAGGTGCTTGGGAACTGATGATGATCCCATGTCAGCCATGCAGGAACCAGCCCAGAAGGGACATCATCTCCTGTGCTCGTGCTCTAGTTTTGCTGGAAATGGAAGGGGCTGCATCCCTCAGTCTTTAGCCACTTTGATTAACACTCCAGCAAATTAAAACCTTTTTTCACCCATACAAGCAGCCCATGCCCACCTGCCAGGCTCCACAGCCCCAGCGCTTCCCTGGAAGAGCCATTGCCCTCGGTTCCCTCTGCAGTGGCAGGCTTGTCCCTACAGCCAAGCCATGACCCAGGGTGACAGCAAAGGCAGTAGTGGGGTGTTGGCACATAGGGCTGCCCTCAGCACATCCTGCCACGTGACTGGGAGCTGCCTTTCACCACAGGACAAAATCGGCTGGAGGAACGATGCTTCCCACCTACTCGTCTTCACCACAGATGCCAAGACTCACATCGCGTTGGATGGCAGGCTGGCCGGCATTGTGCAGCCCAATGACGCCCAGTGCCACATTGATGAGGACAATTTCTACTCTGCCTCCACCACACTGGTAAACCCTGACCCACACATGGGGTTGGGGAACTCAGAGCTCCTGTTGAGGGCCCCCACGGGATGGGAAATGTGGTCCAGCCCTGGGTGGAGAGCATGATGGGGACCAGGGTGGTTGGGGGTACATGTTCCTATGGTAGAGCCTCTCTTCTTCCCCAGGACTATCCCTCTTTGGGCCTGATGACTGAGAAACTCTCACAGAAGAACATCAACTTGATCTTTGCTGTGACAGATGCTGTTGTTGGCCTCTATCAGGTAACAGCTGCTGTACAGAGCCACCTTCCTGAGGGGCTGGTTGGTCCTGAGGAATACCTTTTGCAGCTGGCCATGGGTGGCTGGACATAGCTTTGTGGTCTCCTGTCCTATCAAAGCTCCTTGGGAAGCTCCAATGTGCCAGGACGGGGGTTGGCCCAGCTGTGGCACATTGACCCAGCACCAGCAGACCATGCTTATGATATTTCTCCAGAACTACAGTGAGCTGATCCCAGGCACAACTGTGGGCACCTTGTCCAAAGACTCCAGCAACGTCCTACAGCTCATAGTGGATGCCTATGGGGTGAGTGTGCAGTCTAATGGCCCCACAACAGCTCCCTCCCTCCCAAAATAGCCACCGCTTCACACCACAGGCAGCCCACACAGATTTGGCAGCTCCTCCAGCCCTGAGCATCCTCCCTGGACCAGCTGAGAGCATTTGCCTCCACCCATGTGTGCAGGGACCCCAGGGAAGAGAGATCACTGTGTTTACCACTTGCCCCTTCCCATCCTCAAAGGCATTTCCCTGTGGGGAACGACGTAGCCGAGTCCTGAAAAAGACTGCAGGCACTTGGCTCCTTTCCTGTGCACGTGGGGAGCATCACTGTGGTGCTTGGGGTGACCTCTTCCCAGGAGGGAGCCTTGTCCAGCCTGTACTGTCTTCTCCATTGTTCCTTTCTCCTCCTCCAGAAAATCCGCTCCAAGGTGGAGCTGGAAGTGCGTGACCTCCCAGAAGAGCTCTCCCTGGCCTTCAATGCCACCTGCCTCAATGACGAGGTCATCCCCGGGCTCAAGTCTTGCACGGGGCTCAAGATCGGGGACACGGTGAGGATCCTGTTCATGGGTTTGGTTTCTCTCCCCCTCTGTGTAGCAGCCCTGCCAGCTTGTCTGATGCTCTCCACCAGCACCGTCTGCCTGCCCCACCACCTCCCGGGTGGCACAGACCCTGTAATCTCTGCAGTGGAGAGAGGGGTCCAGCTGGGTGGGTGCGAGGAGGAAATTGCTCTTGTGAGTCTGCTGGCTGTGAACTCCATGGTCCTCTAGCTCAGCCCGAGCTGCTGGCCACAGCGCACAGGATTTCACCTGGTTACTGTGGCAGGCAGGTGTCCTGACCCAACCCGTGCTGGGACAGCTTTGAAAAGCCCAAAGGGATCTGGTGGGTCCCAGTTCTGGGCTCCTTACGCTTGGGCACGGACTGGAGCGGGTACCCCAATACCGTGCTAACACTACTGACAGCTGGACACACCCTCCAGGTAAGCTTCAGCATCGAGGCCAAGGTGCGGGGATGCCCACGGGAGCGGCAGAAATCTTTCACCATCAAACCTGTGGGCTTCAAGGACAGCCTGATGGTCGTGGTGAACTTCAACTGCAGCTGCTTCTGCGAGAGCCAAGCTGAGGCCAACAGCTCGTCCTGCAGCCAAGGCAACGGCATGCTGGAGTGCGGCGTCTGCCGCTGCAACCCCGGGCGCCTGGGCTCGCACTGCGAGTGCTCGGAGGAGGAGTACAACCCCTCGCAGCAGGACAACTGCAGCCCCCAGCCGGGCCAGCCCCTCTGCAGCCAGCGCGGCGAGTGCATCTGCGGGCAGTGCGTGTGCCACAGCAGCGACTTCGGGAAGGTGACGGGCAAGTACTGCGAGTGCGATGACTTCTCCTGCGTCCGCTTCAAGGGCCAGATGTGCTCAGGTGAGTGCTGGGCTTGGAGGGGAGGCAGCTCGGGGCTGTCCTGAGCTCATGGGCAAGGGGGACACCAGCTGTTTTGGGGCTTGTCCCCACCTCTGGCTTGCTCAGTCATGGCTCTCCCTGGACCAGCCCTGAAGAGATGTCAGAAGGAATTACTCCCTTTTTGGCGCCTGGTATCACCTTCTATGCCTGAGAGCTGGGGCAGGGTGATGGGCTAGAGGGTTAAAAGCAGACCTTGGTCCCTGCTTAGATTCAGGAGTCCCATTAGGGGACACCAGGAAAGGAGCTCTGGAGTGCACAAGGCGGGACCAGCTGGACCCTGCTCGAATCTCATAGCCCCCGATACATCAGAGGGATTGCTCTGCAGGAGGAAAGCCCAGGGTGAAGGGAGAGGGGTGGGCAGAGGCAATTGTTATCCTTCACTGAGTTCTTGAAGACACCCCATTGGCAAAAGAGGTGGGGAAGCAATTCCTCCCCCTCACTGGCCGTACAGCATCTCTCCTCCTGAATATTCATCTCTTCTGTGTGCTACCAGACTCTGCCACACCAGCCCCAGCTATGCTGCTCTCAGTACTGGGAAGAGAGGACCAGTCCTCTCTGCAAAACACCCATCCCAAGGAGAGCGGCTTCACATGACCTGATGTGCCAGGGCCTCCTGCCCAGGGTTTATCCCACCCGTGTCTCCAGTAAGCACTGGAGGTCTGGGCAACCCCCAGTCCTCTGCCCCATCTCCTGTTTTTTCAAGGAATGTGTGAGGGGTGGCAGTGCCCGGGACTGAGACATGAAGCTGTGGCACATACCCTCCAGGAGCAGAGCACCCAAAAGTGATTCAAGGAGGGAGGGGTAACCACTCCCTTTCCTATCCCCACCTTCCCTCCCTGAGCTGCTAACACTGCCAAAAAACCCACTGCTTTTCTGCTGCGAGCCCCAAAGTCCCCAGGAAAATGTCAGTGGCCAAAGCTGATCCCACTCCGCTGGAGCCCAGCCTGGGTGAGATCAAACCTGCTGGCCAGGTGACACCTGATTCATGCTCCCTGATGTCCCCAAACGGAGTTTTTGGGACCCCACCTGCCCCTCAGCTCAACTTCATGGCTCACAGCTGCCTCCGTGCTGCTGCAGATAATGCAGCTGGTAACGCTGGGGTTTTCCCCCACCCTGAGAGTTGGTGCCCTCAGGGAGTGGGCACCTGTCCCTGCTCCTGCTGCCTGTTTGCACAAGGGCTGCCAGGACGGGCAAAGGGCGATGATGAAGCGCTGCCCGCAGCCTGGGCAAGCTGTTAATTAACCTGCCCTGTGTGACCCTGTTGGCACCCATCCCGTCCCGCTGAGCCACTTCTCCCCAGCCTCCCCGTCTGTTTCCATGCCTTGTCACCCAGCACGGTGCTGTTTTCCTGTGACTCAGCCCTAGTTCCTCATTAACGGGGTTACACATTCATTTCTCATGCCGGTGCCCCCGAGGCCATGGCGGGGACGGTGCCTGGCCGATGCCCCGCCGGGAGCAGCGTTGCCACTGCGCTCCGGGCTTGGGACGGGTCGTCGCGTGGCGGCTCCACGGCATTTCCACCACTCACCCATGTCTCATCTTTGAGCTGAAATCAAACCGCAACCCAAATAGCTCCAGGCTTTGGCAGGACTTGAGCATGTCTGTCTGTCTGTCTAATTAAACCAGTCTCGGTGAGCGTGCAGAGCCTGTGGGGCATTTCCCAGCAATCAGCTTCCCCTGCCTGGTTTGGGGTGGGAAACAAGTGGGATTTGGGGGTTTGACCAGATGTCCTGACTCAATCTGAAATTAAAAGCCAAAGCTTGATGAGCCCAGAGATGGATCTGACTGAGCATCTCCAGCTGCTGCTGCCAACCTCCAGAGCTGGGGCAGCTCAGCTGGAAATTTGGCAGTTTTTTCTGGTTTGGGTGGAAAAAGAGGAGTGTTGGGGACACGGCAAAGTTTGAGGTGTGATACAGGCTGCTGCGTGCCCCACCACAAGGACAGTGGAAAGGGGCTGTCCTGGGTGGCTGGTCTGCCTTGCTGTGCCCACGGAGGTGGACCTGCTGCTCTGGATACATGGGCAGCCCTATGGGTGATGGTTAACGGGATCTATGGGGACACTCAAGGGTCCTGATACCCTCTGGGTTGTCCCCAGGCCATGGGCAGTGCAAGTGCGGGGACTGCCTGTGCGACTCGGACTGGACCGGTGACTACTGCAACTGCACCACCCGCACCGACACGTGCATGTCCAGCAACGGGCTGGTGTGCAGCGGCCACGGCTCCTGCGTCTGCGGCAAGTGTGACTGCACCCAGCCCGGCTCCTACGGTGACACCTGCGAGAAGTGTCCCACGTGCCCAGATGCCTGCACCATCAAAAAGTGAGAGAGGGCAGAGGGCTGGGATAGGTCATACCCCATCAGGGAGCCGCCAGCGGTGGCAGCAGGAGCTCTTGCCCGCTGCAGCCTGGCTGGGTTGGGATTGCGGTGATTTCCACAGCCTGAATGGTGTGACAGTCCCCTGGGGAGAGCGTGAAGGAGCTCACGGTACCTCCATCCTCTTCCTCAGGGAGTGTGTGGAGTGCAAGAAGTTTGAACGGGGAACGCTGGCAGCGCAGCAGTCCTGCAGCCGCATGTGCCGCGACGAGATCGAGACGGTGGGGGAGCTGGGTAAGAGAGGGGAGCCAAACCCCTGCCCTAA
This sequence comes from Bucorvus abyssinicus, assembly GCA_009769605.1. Taxonomy (NCBI): domain Eukaryota; kingdom Metazoa; phylum Chordata; class Aves; order Bucerotiformes; family Bucorvidae; genus Bucorvus; species Bucorvus abyssinicus. The sequence goes on along the minus strand of CM020049.1, from coordinate 12,657,970 downwards.
AGCGTGGAAACCCGGGGGGGCTTTCCCTCCATGTGTGCATCCTCCTGGCACGGGGGGACTCTGATCCTCTTGCTCTGGCAGGTGACAGGGGCAAGGACGCCGTGAACTGCACCTACAAGGACGAGAACGACTGCGTGGTGCGGTTCCAGTACTACGAGGACTCCAGCGGCAAGTCCATCCTCTACGTTATCGAGGAGCCAGGTAAGAGCTGGCTGCCGCAACTGGGCTGGGCGGGCGCGGAGCCTGCCATGCTGGGTTTCTGTGCTAAACAGGAGCATTTTGTGTCCCTCTGGTAACTCCCACCAGCAACAGGCTCCCAGGGCACTGGGCCCCGGGGCTGAGAGGGGTTAAAGAGCTGCTTTGTTCCCTGCTCCTGCCACCTGGGTGGCGATTTCCTGCCTGTCTCACATTTCCCCACCGTGTTGCTCAGTTATTTCACCCCCACGTTGAGGCCAAGGGCGGGGGCTCAACCTTCCCGCTGCCCTGATCCTGTTTCTGACTCCATGGGTGTGATTTTTCTCAGAAGCAGATAAGAGCTGACTCCCGTTAGCCAGCAGCCCCAGGGTCTCCAGCAACCTCAAGGTCTGATTTCCAGCTGAGCCAGGGGCTGGGTGGCCATAGATCATTCAACATCAGGTCCACGAAGGCAGCTCCAGGCTTGAGTGCAGGCCCCCACCCTATGGACAGGAGCTCGAATATCACAGCACAGGCACCCTGTGGATGGGATCTTCCTTTACAGAATCTGCTGTGCTCAAGTGTGGAGGCTCCTGCTCCCAAACAGGAGAGGATTAAGCCCTCCTGAGACCAGAGGAGCTCCATCTATCCATGGCCAGGCAGCCTCAGAGCTGCTTTTAATTGCCCTGGGGGTGCTGAACTCTCCCAACGCTGCCCTTTTTCCTCTTCCAGACTGCCCGAAGGGGCCGGATGTCCTGGTGGTCCTGCTTTCGGTGATGGGTGCCATCCTGCTCATCGGCCTCGCCATCCTGCTCGTCTGGAAGCTCCTCATCACCATCCATGACCGCCGGGAGTTTGCCCGGTTCGAGGAGGAGAAGGCCAGGGCCAAGTGGGACACGGTGAGGGCCAGCAGGTCGGGTGTGCCGGGCAGAAGTCCCTGAATCCCGCATTCCCTGGGTTGAGTGGATCCAGATCCCAGTGCTCCCAGTACAAGAGCCTGGTTGCTGTCTGCGGTTCTACGGCATGGTGCTTAGGGACCAGCTTGCCCCATCCCTGACTGAAGCCTGGCGCAGTGCCACAGGCAGGACTTGGGGTGACACTGTCAGCCAGGACACCCCCTCCCCGAGCTCGCTGCGGTCCCAGGGCAATAACAGATGTCCCACATGATTTTCCCACCTCCAGCATATCCCAAACACTTGTTACCAGCGTGACCCTCTTACTCACTGTCCTCAGCAGTGTTTCCATCCCATGAGTGAGGCAGAAGATCCCTCCTGACACGGGATGCTGGAAGGGCTGAGGCACCCGGAGCACAAGGGTGGGGGCTGGGACAGTTCCCGTCCCCCACCTCCCCAGAGGGAAGGGATGGGGTGGCTCTTTCAGGAGGCCTCTCTGCTGCTGAGCTCCCGCTGCCTCTCCTCCACAGCAGCTCTTCCCTGCTCTCCCCCATGAAACCTTATGGGGAGCCGTTAAACTGTGCAGCCAAAGCCTCGAGTGGAGACATGGATCCACCACTCAATGCTGAAATGGTGCCTCTGTTTCCCCAGCTGCAAAGTAGATCAAAGGCTGATGCCAAGCACAAAGTCATGATGCTCTTCTTCCTCCTTCTTCCAGGGCAACAACCCTTTATATAAAGAGGCTACGTCTACCTTCACCAACATCACGTACCGTGGGAACATGTAAGGATGTCACACCCAGCACTAGCCGTGGGATCAGCCGAGGATCCATGGGATCTACTGGAGTCCGGTTTACAGAACAGCTTGTGTGTGTCTGCATGTGTGAGCATGTCTGCGTGTAATTTAATGATCCCTCAACTGCCCTCGGAGCCCTGCTGTCCGTCCCCCCGCTGTAACTGCAGGGCCGTGCTTTCCACGGCACACCTCTCGTCCTTACCTCGGTGGGTCGCCCGGCAGGAGCCGGCGGCCCCTCCATACACTGAACGTGGAGAAATAGGACTTTCTCTGCCTGCAAGTCTGTGAACTGTTTGGTGCTCATCGGGCCAAGCGGGTTTTGGGAGCAGCTGCTCGAGCCAAAGGCCGAGCTCTCCCCTCCTCCATGGCCTGTGCTGGTGAAGCTGTGCCCGCCCAGCGAGTCCCCTCCTGCGCTGGACAGATGTGGACCCTGGCTACAGGAGCCGTCTCCTTGGGGGACAGGGCAGCTACGCTCGCTGTCAGCAGGCAGGAGCCATCGCGTGGCCTCGTGGGTTGAGGACACCACTCAAGTGACGTGGCAGCTTCTTGCAGCTGCACATCTCTGGCGCTGCTGTGGCCCGGGATGGTGAAAAGCAAATTTCCCCTCATCGCACTGTCCTGCCTCATTCCCTCTGTGTGCACTCAGTCTACACCACCAGCCAACTCCTGGTAGCACCAGCTGTACTGGTCCCAGCTGCAGCCTGCACTGGTGCTGAGCTCCCTGCATCGCCCTTCACTGTCCCCGTGCCACAAACCACGTGGATGTGCAGGCAGCAGCCTGGGGAGGGTCGTGATGCCCCTTATCCCTTGAGCCTGGCCCCTCTCTCCCTTTTCTGTGATTTTTGGGCTGTGCAACTGTACCATGCTTGGTTTTCTGCGTAGCTCAGGGTTCTGGAAGAGCAGGCAGGGTTCAGGCCAGTTCCTGCTGCCTGGGGCTGTGCCTCGCTCGTGGCTTGTCCTGTGGGAAAAACAGAGCAAAGTCCCAGTAGCAGAGTTTGGCTGTAAAGGTGCTGCTGCCCAGTCCCTCCCCAGCCAGAGGATAGTGGCTCTATTCCCCTCGACTGCCCCAAAAAGCAACAGAGACCTTGGGCTGGGCATGGGGCTGGTCCTGAGGGCCCCACCAGCATGTTGGCTGAGCTGGTGGTGCCACACGTCCCTGTCCCCTGGCTGGCCTGTCCCCAGCACAGTGGGAGCTGGGGCTGTGGGCGGCAGCAGCTGGTGCTAGGGGGGAGCTGGGGCTGCACCTTGGAGCAGGGTGGTTGGATGGGCAGCGATTCACACCACAAAAATAAAAATAAATAAAATTTTAAAACCCTCTAACCACTAACAGTGTCGGTGCCCACACCAGCGAGCTGTGCCCAGGCTGAGCCGAGGTGGGGTGAGGATGGTGCAGCCGGAGCAAACCGGGCTGTGCTCTGTGCTCTGTTACTGGTGCCCTCCTGGGGACAGCGAACATGTTTAGGGGCACAGGGTGTGCCAGAGCCCACCGCAGGCTGTGGTTCTGCTGGCAGCCACCTTGGCTCACTGCTGGGTGAGCCCAGCAGCCCCCCGTCCCGCCCCGCAGGTGGTGGGAGCCCTCCAGCCTGCTGCAGGACCCCCGGGGCTGCGGGGACACTCAGTGGACGCCCTGCAAAGCAGCATTTTGGGACCGCAGAAGGTGCTGGAAAGTCCGGCTCTGCCCCGGCTCCCCCGGGGCACGGGTGCCCCGAGCCGGTGCAGCGTGTTCAGGCGCCTGGAGCAGCACCCAGTGCCCCCGGCGGCACTGGGCTGGGGGTCCGCGGTGCTCCCAGCAGCCAGGCAGGCTCGGGCACTGGGCCGGGCTCAGCTGGGGCTGGCCCCGGGAGGAGCGGTTCAGCCGCAGGGCAGGCAGAGGGGTGCTCAAGGCAGAGCCTGGCTGCAACGTGAAGGAGCAGGATGAGCACCCCAAGCTGGTGTGGCCCAGCCTGGGGCAGACTCCCACACAGGAGCTGGGGACCCTCCAGAGACGGAGGATGGACCCTCCCAGAGCCCCCCAGACGGGCGCCGCTGGGTCCCTTCCATTCCCCACCCCGGGCTCAGCCTGTGCTTGGACAGTGTTTGAGGGTGCTGGTGCTCCCAGCCCCAGAACCCTCTTCGTTCGAGCAAGGAATGGCAGCCACAGGGCAAGAAGAAGGAGAAAAATAAGTACGTGAGCAACGGCCAGGATCAGGCATCGCAGTGAGCCTCGGAACCAGCTGTGCCATGGAGAGCTGCTCCCGACATAGTTGCGTGGAGCCCCCGGGCCCCCCGAGGTGGCCGTCACTCCCCAGAACAGGTCACGCAGGGGCTGTCTGGGGCTGAGCCAGTCGCAGGGTGATCTGGGCCGCCGGGGCAGAGGGATGGGAGCTGGGCAGGGTTGAATCGCCTGTGTTCATCTGCTCCCTCGGTAGGAAGAGCATGTCCAGGCTGTGCAAGAATGGGTGCAGCGAGGAGGGGGAAGAGCAGGATGAGCCTGTGCTGGAGCTGGAGGGTAACCTTGCTCCTTCCCTTCCCGTTCAACAGTGTTTGCTCCGTTGTGCTCCTCTGAAATCCTCTGTCCCGCCTCAATGACTCCAGCACGCTGGAGAACCCCAAGTGATGCCACGCGTGCGATTTGGGCAGATCTGCATTTCCCGTGGAGCTGCGGGATGAGACCAGAGCCCTGTTTAGCTGAGTCCACTGCCTCTTGATGCCAGTGGGCATGGCTGCTCGCAGGATCAGGCCCATGCCCATGAGGACAAGCTGCTGGGAGTCTAGAGGGGCTTTTTCCCCCCCGAATCAGGGCTGTGTCGCTGTGCTGCCCAGCGTAACGGCGTGTGAGCAGCTGGAGGTACCTCCTGGGGCAGGTGGTGGAGGTGGTGGAGGTGGTGGTTGCTCTCAGCTCCCTGGGAAAGCCATTTGCGAGTTGCAATAACTCCATCCCTGCCGAACCTGCACGTTTCGGCTGCGCGGAGGCTGTTGGTGTCAGGGACCACTAGATGGTGGTGTCTGTACACGCGGTCAGACGCTTTCCACCTCTGTGCTGCCTTCCGATCATCTCCCACTGCAGACAGGGCTCCTCGGGGAAGTTTCCTCCGTGGATGTTTCCAGAGTGGGAACGCCCTGCAACCCACAGCCGACACAGCTCCTGCAGCCACACCTCGGGCCGGGGCTCTTTTTAGGACAACTTTTATTCCTGGAAGCGCTGAGGTGCTCCCTCTCCTTGGAGCCCACCAACTCCTTTTGCAAATTCATGTCTGTGATGAATCCAAGGAGCAAAGCTACGAGATGATGTAAGGTGCATACAGCCCCACTCACAACCCACAGCTGTGTTTTCTGGGTCTCTAGGGCCAGAAAGAGAGGTTGGAGAGGTGGAGCGTCACCTGCTTCCAGTGGAAATCCACTGACCAGACCAAAATCACCAGGAGGCACGGGAGGAGGTGGCTGTGGACAGTGAGTATAACGGCGCTTCAGGATTGTTCAGGATCTGGAGCAGAAACTTTAAGACTTGGGGAAGAAGAGGAGAAAGAGATGCAACTAAAGAAAAAGAGAGAGAAAACCAAAATGCTGCGTTTCCCAGGGCACAAAATCACAGACTCACTCAGGTTGGAGGGGACCTCAGGAGGTCTCTAGTCCAACTTCTTGCTCAAAGCTGGGTCAGCTGTGAGGTCAGACTGGGTTGCTCTGGGATCTACCCACTGTAGGATCTCCAGGGTTGTGAAGGAGCTGGTGTTAGTCTGGGATGAAAGAGTGCCATGCTCTGGGGCAAGCTTGGACTCCAGCCTACATCTGGCCCTGATCTGGGAAGCAGTTTTGGGGTGAGATTCACTAAAATCACCAAATCCTCTGAGGCTACGAGAGTTCTCAGTGTTGCAAACCGCCCTTTTGGTGAGACGCTTAAAGCTGTTCCCTTTGAGCTCTGTGAAGGTAAGACAGGCTCAGTCATGGCTCTGACCACTCTCCTCCTCTCCAGCCCCTGGGAAAAATGACTCAGGCAGCTTCAATTCTGTCGATGCCACAGGAATCCTCCTCTTCAAAGTCTTATTGAAGCTGGTGGAGTTGGCAGCTCTGCCCCAGAGAACTCTGTTTCAGACGATCAGGTGAGCTGCCTGAGCTCTGTGAGATGGAGAAGGGAGGTCCCTGCTTTCCTGGGAGACTTACACAACAAAACACACAGAACACAGGGCCAGCAAGACGGGGATTCCAGACATGTTTTGTATCCAGTGGGACATCCAAAAGCACCCGCAAAGCTCAGGCACCTGCTCTACAAAGGGGTTCTTTGAAGATAAGGAGCCCTTCTCAGTCCAGAAGGGAAGTCACTGGAGTCATGAGGGTGACAACCCAACTGGACGTTCTCCCCAGCTTCTGCTCCCTCCTAGCACGTGGCCTTCTCTGAAGGTGGAGGATCTGTGCTTCTGGCACCAAGTTCAGCAAGGGTCAGGGTCAGGCCTGCCATAGCAAACCTTTCCCAAGAGGGTCAGAGAAAACAGTGCTGGAGCAGACCTTGGGAGCCCATCCAGTCCAAAAACCTCCCAGACAAGAAGCAAAGTCGAACAGCTGTAGTAGGTTCTGCTCCAGGGGCTGGTCCAGGCAAAGGAATCGCCCTGCAGAGCTGTCTGTGCAAGGTGGCTGCCGTAAACACCCCACTATGAAGCATCTACGGGCACCTCTACACCATGAATTGCTGCAGATCAGTGACACCACAGCCAAGGCACTGGTATCTCTGTGGATCCATGCCTAACGCTGGGCACGCCGGCTGGCAGCTCCTGTGGCTTGGGGCTCAGAGGAGTGAGGAGTTCAGGGCTTACTGAGCCCTTCCCCGTCGAGAGGAGGAAAACCAAGAGGCAGGAGGCAGCTGGCTGTTGGCTGCGCAGCCAGTGCCTCTGGATCCTGTTCCCCTTTGCCCTGTTCAGGCAGCCCTTTCACCTAGGCACTCACCTTCCTGCTGGTTTCTAAACAGGGCATGAGGATACTGGCAAAGCCAAAAAAAGGCTTTGCAGAAGGTGGGGAGACAGAGGAAAGAGCCAACTGCTTCATTGGAGAGTAACTTCTGTGAGAGAAACACGGTGCAGGAGGTGAGAGGGTCAAGCAATACTTCAGCTGTGTAACCGTATGGAAGGAGGCGTGGGGACGGGCCTGAAAACCCCATTGTTTAATGGCGCAGCAGCTCTCCCTCCTCCTGCTCACCGCAGCAAGCAGAGACCCTGCCCTGCCGTCAGCACCGAGCGCCCAAACACACCACGTCACCTCCCAACAGCCAGCCCGGGCAAGACACGAGCACAAGCGTGAAAAGTTGAGGGAAAATGTTACACCTTGTCTTATGGGACTGCAGTTAGAGCAGAGCTAAGTGTGACTGGTCACTCATGTAACCTGCACATTAACTGTCTGCTGAATGCTTTAACTAGACACGAGTATTAAAGAGCAATTTTATCATAAGTGCAAGGAAAAATGAAACCAGAGGTATAATAACAGCTTACGTGTTTATTACTGCTAATCGTCAGCAAGAATTGGTAATAAGCCGAAGCACCACATCGTAATGCACCACTGAAGTGCTTTTTGTCTTGTGCATGTGGCATGGGCTCCCCCCTGGGCAAAGCTGTGTGATGTCCCCCCCAGTCCTTGGCCTCCTGACAACTTCCCCCCCTCCTCCCCGGTGGTGCAGGCAGCCAAGTGGGCCCAGCACAGCCTGGCCCTGCGCCAGCTCCGCTGTGGCGGAAGGCTGGGGGGGGCCATAAGGGCCCGCAGACAGGCAGTGAGCGCTGCCACCGCACCTCCTGCACCTACTGCTGGTCGTGGAACGCCCACGGGGGGCTGTGACAGCCATGAACCTCCGCAGCCTGGACCAGGAGCTCTGCCACAGGCGACGGCCCGTGAGGCCGGGAACGGTGACGGACACCCGGTGAAGGCCGCCATGGAGGCCGGCGAACGCTGGACACTGGCGGCTTGGGCCAGGCCCGCCCTCACCCCCGTGCATGAAATGTCAAATAAGACCCAGAAAAAGCAGTTTTACCGCCGCTCCCCTGAGGCAGCGGCCGCCCCTAACCCGCCAACGCCGCGCTCTTCCCGCCACCGCCCACGTGACAACATCGTCCGTCACGTGACCGCTCCCACCGCCCTCCTAGTCCTCTTTCAGGTCGGACGGCGGGGCTACGCTTTCCGGTTCCGGTGGTGCCCGGCCCGTCATGGCGGCATCCAAGAAGGCGCCGGAGCGGCGGCCCTTCGGGAGGCGCTTCCTCACCGACCCCACCCGCCTCTTCCAGCACAACGCCTGGTGAGGGCGGCCGCTGCCTCCTCGCCCTGTCGGTGCCCGCTTCGCATCCTCGGCCCTTTGCTGCCCACCGCGGAGAGGCCCGGGGAGCCGGCCAGGGCGCTCCGGGGCGCTGCTGCCCTGTGGTGCCTGGCCGCTCCTGGCCGCGGGGTTTGAGGGGGTGACCGGGGGGGTGGGCTCGTCCTCGCCGCCCTGACCTACCGGTAGTCTGTGGCGAGTCGCCGTGTAACGGGGCTCTCGGCAGTCAGGGCGGGTCATCCCCGAGCTGCCCCGCTCTGCTTCACGGGCCCCGGCCGCAGGCATTGTTCGCCTGGCCCGGGCTCGCCTCTGAAGCACTCACCGGGCTGCGGAGCAGGCCGGGAGAGCTGTGACTGTGGGGCTGGCGGGCAGGCATCGAGGGGAGTCTGGAGTGGGGCCCTGACACCCCCCGGCTGGATCGCTGCCAGCGTGGCATTTGATGCCGGGAGGCCTCGGAGGTGTGAGAGGGCCCTGCCCTGTCTGGTCGGTTTTCAGGGTGGGTCCTGAGCCTTCCTGAAGCAGTTGGGATTCCTCAGACTCCCTTGATGGTGAAGGAAAATGTTTAGTTTTGCTTTATGGCAGTTATTTCATTGTTGTAGGTAATAAATGGTCTGCTCTCAGAAATCTGTAACTCTTCTCCATCTGTAGTGACTAATGAATAAATTGAACAAAGATCATTTCACCCATCTGCTGCCACACACTGCTGTAATTGAGGTTGTGCTGGGTGTTAGCTTGGAACAGGAGGGCTTTGCTTGGCAAACGTTGTTGTTTTAAGATATGTTAAACACCCAAATTCTCTAACTGGGAACTGAAGGTGTTTTGCATTTTTAAAGAAAATATGTCCAGTTTTAGTCTCTGGCTGCAATACCCTGTTAAGAATTGGCTATGTTTAATAACGGGCATGTATCAGCTTGTCATTCATTTTGGGACTCTGCTATAGCAAAGGTGTGTTACCAAAGAGTATCCTCCAAAGTATTTTCCCGTAGAAACTCCTAGTGATCTAGTTTTTCACAGACTTGACATTTAAGTCTTTGTTTTTTGATATCAAATATCAAAAGACTAATTCCTCCTGAGGCCAGAATAGAGCTTCTTTAGTCCTTGTGCTCTGCTTTTCATTCACTTGTTTTAATGAAGAAAGGTCAAGTGAATCATTTTAATGACCACACAACTATATGCACGTTGAAGTTATTAATACTTCTTAAGGCTTTAAAGCTTCCTGCATAATTTTCTCATAATTGGATTAAATATTAAACACTTTACCTTCCAAATAACCCAACTGCCTTTTTCATTTTAACTTGGGAAAGGAAAGGTAGTTTTCTAAGACAGCTAAATCAGGCCCGTGTTGATGACCTGCTGGGGTGAGAGCACGTAGGCGCCTGCCTGTCCATCACCTGTGAAGGAGCAAGTGCTTTTCACCATGTGAGAATGGCCGTTCCTCTCTGAGGAGGCCTGTTTGTGCTGAGGGCCTCATGGTTTTATAGTAAGGATTTATTTCCTTGAAACTTGGCTGAGCATCAAAGAGGGAAAAGCATTAGGGGACTGATTCAGTGTCTTGGGATCCCTTCCATTTCCATCTTTTGTAGTGCGATGAGTGGCTGCCCAGGGCAGTGGTGGAGTCCCCATCCCTGGAGGGGTTTAACAGACATGTCAAGGAGGTGCTGAGGGACAGGGGTTAGTGGTGACCTGGCAGTGCTGGGGGAATGTTGGACTTGGTGAGCTTAAAGATCTTTCCCAACCAATCCGACTCTGTGATTCTGAGTGTAGTTCACTCAGAGCTGGGAGCCACGTGTGCTGATCACTGCTATGCTGGAGCTGGAGATCATGGAGAAGCTCTGCGGCTGTCCGGCTGTAGGGCTGTCTACACCTTTCTTTTTTCTCTCTGTCTTTGTCCTGCCATTCTCAGCTGAGTAGTTCATCTCATTTTTCACCACAGGGATCATGTGGAATGGTCAGAAGAGCAGGAAGCCAGTGCCAGGAGTAAAGTTCAAGAGAACAGCTCACAGCTATTGCCACAAGATAAACAAGGTACTTTTGGATAGTCTTGTAACACTACCTCTTGACTTGTCCGTACAAGAGCAGCGCAGTCTGGCCAGAGCTACATACACACCATCATTTATTCAGCCCTTTTCCCCTCTCCTGAATCATTCAACCTACTTCGCCTCGTTGCTGATAATGAACAATGGAGGAGGAGGAATCTTTCTGTTCTTAATTTACCTCTCTGTGGCTTTCCCGCCTTCTCCAGAGACTCATCCCACTGGAACAACCAAACGGTCTTGGTTGGGAGGAGTCATCTTGGGATGAGCTTCTTTGTTCATGTTGTGTGTGTTTAAATACTTGTTAGTGTTTCTTGTCAACAAACTTCTTTCATTGTAGTTTTATTGCTTCTGCGTTCTGTAAAGCTTAACTTCTAAGAGTCAATCTTTTGTGTGCTGAGGAGCTGTCCCTAATTCAAGCTCAGTTTTTCCCTTAAGAGGGTCTAATAAAGTGTCTATATCTGTCTCTACCAAGATAACAAAGAGCATAATAATGATTAAATCGGAAGCAAAGTAAAATTATTTTGTCCTGATTTAAATGTTTATCATCAGAGAGGGAGAAAAGAGATTCCAAAGTTCTTATTTCCTCAAACTTGGGTTGAAGGATATTTATGCATCCAAAAGGCAAAGCTTACCTGAACCTGCATCAAGTGAAAGGTGCACTGCTCTATGGTCAAGTGATACGGCTGGAGCTGTTCTGAGCTGGTTGATGATGCATCTTTCCTCCACACCTGTCAGGTACCATCCAGTCCCTTAAATGATGGTGAATGGCTTCCCCTTCTCTGGTGTCATGAGAGACACGTTTGGTGATGATCCTGTTATACCCTGCCCCGCTCTAGGATGGATCTGCTCCCTTTGTTCAAATTAAATTGAGCAAGTTGTCTGTAAGGCGATGCTGAGCACTACTGGAGCTACTGAGACAATTCCCATACAGCTTCCAGTTGTGTTCATCAGAGCAAATTTAATTACACCAAAGAGCAACTCTCCTAATTTATTGGATTCCCAGAAGTATCCAGCCATTTCTATTGTGCTGCCCATTGTGTCAAGTTCATTTTACAATCTGGTTAGCATTAAAGGATGCTGTCTGTCATGCTTTGAGAACCTATATACTACTATGAAGTTGTGGAGCAATTTGCTGTTAGAGCAGTTTGTCAGGTCTCCATGATGTGTTTCCCAGACCGAACAATGGAGGCCAGTCAAATTGTGATGGTTGCAATTCAGTAGGAAGTGTGTGGAGACAATGGGATGGCTGCAGCGGAGGGAAGCCAGCCCAGGCCAATGTGCCTGAAGGGTCTGGTGCTTTGAGAGTCACTAACGTCCAAGTGGGAGAACAAAGGCAGGCGATTGGACATTATGGCTGTATTATTCTGTGGACTTGTTGGGGCTGTCAGAATTTGTTCTGAAGGAGAAGTTCTGTGGGGTGTGTCGAAGATGTGTCTGCTGCCTGGGAACAAAGAAAGAAGTGGAAGAGTTTCTTGGTTTCCTTTTGAGGCTCCGTAATTCATAATTCCCCTGTAATTCAGGGAATCCCTGTTCTCTTCCTGTCTTTTGGGAACAGTTACTTTTGTTTGCCCTCCTGCACTGTGAAGGGGTGAGTATGGGCTGGGCTTTGGGCATGTCCTTACAAAGATGAGCAGAAAAGTCAGGAGTCCTTATCAAGAAAGTCTCTGGGGGAATCTGGCTCGCGTGATGATGTCCCCATGAGCTAATACCACAGAAAGGATCTTGAAGCAAGTATTATGTGAACTTCTCTGGCAGAACTGTGCAGGAAGTCAGACTGAAAACTTAATATGGTTGGTTTTTTTGCTTTAAATCTGTTTCTTGCGTGATCTTTGTCAGCTGGCCCTTGATTTCTTGCATTTTTATTGTTACTGATCCTTTATTTCAGTGCTTTGAAAACACTGGGCTATGAGGTTAATGAGCTTTAAATAAAGCTTCCACATGTGTGGGTTGGAGTATAACAGCTGTTCAACAGCATCCAACAGAATTCCACAGTAATTTAACACGGGAGCAGCACAGGGTCTTGTTCAGCACTATACTGTGGCCAAAATGTGGGTAATCCAACATGGCTGGGCTGGACGTTTGCCCCAGCACCTCAGGTAAGCATCCCGTTACCGTCAGGGATTGTTAGGGACCAGCAGGAATCAGGACTTTACACTTTATTAGGTGAAGGAGCATTTCCAGCCCCAGCAGCCCTGCGTGTCCCTACTAGTACACAGAAAAAGTGACAGCTCAGGAAGGAGCGCGCTAGGGGATGAATCAATAGCGCTTCTGACACGAGCAGTCACTGAGTTCTCCTATGCAAATACTAAACTGACTTGACCCTGCTCACTTCGAGCTGCAGTGAGATCATGGCACTGATTACTGCTCTAGTCTAGTAGCAGACACGAAAATTTCTTTTGGCTTGAGGTTTAAGGACTTCTTTAAAGGATAAAATCCTTGTAGTTGAGGTAAAGAGATTATTTTTATATATAGCTCTTTGTGCTTCAGGGATAGATCCTACTTAAAATATACAACTGACTTCTCCTTCATTGTTAAAGCCGTTTTTGTCTATATTTGGCTGAGGCTCCATATTCCTCCAGTTCTGGGTTCATTTTACCATCTCCCTTCAGATATCTCCTAAACACTCCTATGCTTTTCAGAAAGACTAATAAACTGCAGTTCAGAAAGTAATACTGATCTCCAGCTTAAAGATGGTGCTTTTTCTAACCCCACTCTTAGTAGGTGTTGGAGGGAGGTGATGCATTTGTACAGTCGTCCTCTGTAATTGTGGGAGAACCGCTTACATCAGCAATGCACTTGTTGCTGTGCAAAGATGGCTCAGGAGCTGCATGTTACTGAAATGCAGCTGGGATTTCTGGCCGTGGATGTTAATGCCTCCAGGTGATTACAAGCATAGGGTGCTGTAATTAGCTCTTACTTCCCAGGACAGAGAACTCATCCCATTGATGAGAATTCGGGAAGCCAGTTGGATTCATAACTCCCCATGGAAAAAGTAGCTCCACCAGAACTGTATTTGCTTTGAAATCTGAGAAGGTGTGTGGAGATAATTCTGTGGATGACTCGAATTTCATTAGGCTGGGACTTTGTAAGAGTTCTCCCAACTTTCTGTAATACACGTCTTGCTACTGGCTGTACCCAGTTGGTGTGAAAACGATACTGCTTGCTGCTAAAGTTAATCCTCGTCATTTGGTCTGTCCACCTCTGTTACTTTGTCTACTTTGTCTACTTTGTCTACTTTGTCTACTTTGTCTACTTTGTCTACTTTGTCTACTTTGTCTACTTTGTCTACTTTGTCTACTTTGTCTGTTACTTTGTTTACTTGTCACCACTGTTACTTTGATGACAGGGGTCACTTCTGTTGATTCCCCTCTTCTGTTTTAATTTCATAAGTGCATGATGCTCTGACACACACAGAACTGTGGGAAACAAAGCGCTGTAGACTGGACTCCAGCAGCACCGGCGTGAAACATGCTGTCCTGTGATCCTGGAGTACTGTGCAAACGTTAGTGGAGCTTTCTGCCAGGCGTGCAGAGTCTTTCTGATTCTTCACTTGGAAAAGGGGGCTGCGTGTTGGACAGGAGCCCTTCGGCTCCAGGCAGCTGTTACAGAATTCCTTAGAAGTTGTAAGTGCTCGACACAGAGTGTCACAAGGCTCCAAGTGAATTGTTCCAGGGAACGGAACAAGTCAGTGTTAGAGATGGAAGTAAAACCTGGTTTTCTTCATTCCAGCCTCCTTCAAAGAGGCCGTTTCTGTTGCAGCTTCCTTTAAATCCTACCAGGAGACAGTTTCCTCTTCTATCTCTTTTCCTTTTTTGAGTCCTGAGAAAGTGACTGTGAGGAGGCGGGCCGAGTGTTTATGTGGGGCGGCACAATTCAAATAAAGGTGATTTTCAGTCCATAGCCTTACTTTTTAATGCAGGTTTCTAAATAGATGGCTGCAGTGAGCCCTTGCTGCCCGAACTGGTTAAACTCTGAGACCTTCTGATCTGACTGCTGGTGATGTTTCTCTTTGTGTTCACAGAGGAGTATGAGGTGAATGCTAAGAGGTACTGGGATGACTTCTATAAAATCCACGAAAATGGCTTCTTCAAGGACAGGCACTGGCTGTTCACTGAATTTCCTGAGCTGGCACCTAACAGGAACCCAAGTCAAAATGGGGATTCTGTGCATGAGTTTAGCAACAAAGAAGAATCCGACAATGAAGGGCTGGGAAGCTGTGAGAATGGACATTGTTCATTGGAAACCAGGGCAGAGAATCAGGTAAACCTGATACGAGGCTCCCCTAAGATCTGCACAGAGGAGCTGGCTGCACAGAAGCACAGTGAGCTGAATCGAAGTGATGGAGATTACCCAGGATCATCTGCATCTTACCGTGTATTAGAGGTAATAGCTGTAAAACAGTCACACATCAAACAGTCCCTTGGATCACTGTTAGTGTGACTGGGACATAAAAATACGCATCACTGGCAAACAGCAAGTGCATGGGGTGATTGCCTTAAGTCAGTAAAATGCAAAAAATAGGGGACAACTTAGAACTGGATTAAGCCTCTTGGGATTCTTTTGGTTCAGACTGTGAATTGACAGAGCACGAGGACCATAAGGAGTTTCCAAATTTAAAAGACAAACTCTTACTATCAGACATTGAATCAAGCATTTAAAAGCCATCTTTGAAGAAGCTGATTCTCTTACTTGTCTGTATAAAGCTTTCCCTTGTCACTTAGGTTTTGCATGTTTGTGCTGACTCGTTTGCCTTGGGAGCTGTGAAACAAACCAATGAAACCAAGAACGTAAAGCTGCTGTTCGGTTTGTTCCTTATGGCCCATGTAATAATGGGGAATCTCAGACCGTAGAGGGTTTGTCCTAGAAAAGTCTGTAGGACTTTTAAATATTAGACTCCCAACAGCTGGTTGTGACCTTTTGCTTTGCCACCTCTAGTTTGGTCACTGTAGGTGTTGCTGGTTTTGTTGAGTGCTGCTTCGTGCTCACTGGAAGTTCTGCCCTTCCAGGAAGAGTCAATATGAACTGTCCTCTCAATTTTTTTTTTTTTTTATTTAATCTGAGGCTTTGAGACTTCCTCAGGCTGCGATGTTCTTGGGTCATTGTGGCTTTCCTGTCTCACCCAAGTGCACTCAGTAGTATCTGTCACTGCAAGCCATCAGTGGTGTTTGCTGCTCAGTCTGTCTCAATTTTCCTTAAACATTCAGAGGCAAATCCCCCAATCCCAGCTGGGTGAGCCATCTTCTCTGCAAATGGGAACAAGTCAAAGGAATAATAAGGCAGAATTATGGTAGGCCTAGCTGTAACTTGAGGAGGAGCCATCTAGTGAAAGACTCTGAAACAGCAGCGTGTTGTTAGAGTAAAGCAAACTTCTTTCTCCATTGCTCTGATTTCCTGTGGACGTGAATGCAACTGGCCTTTGCCAGTGCCTCAGTGACTCATAATGGTTGTTGCGCTTGGGATTCCAGCCGTAAGTTTTCAAAAGAGTCACAATATATGACTTGTTAGAGAGATTTCTACAAGAACTGGCTTAGTCGTTTCCCACAAATGCTTTCAGGTAAACCTGCTCCTCAGAGCTGAGCATCTGCAGACCTTGCAGTGAGGTTTGCAAACGGTCGCTGCTGTGCTCAGGTGTTACTCATGACTTGCCCTTTGTCCATGGCTGTAGAGAGATGGTTTGACATTAGCTGCATGGGACATGCTGAAGGAATGATTTTCACGAGGTGTGCCCCTCCTGTGTTTGTGCAGGTTGGCTGCGGCGCTGGCAATACCGTCTTCCCAATCCTACAAACCAACAAGTAAGTAGTTCGCAGTGGGTTTTTACCTGCCTGATACACCAGCCTCTGAAAACCAGCTGGAAAAGCGTTGCTTGTGTTCTTAGTTCAGACAATCTCAGAGAAAGGCCAGAAAGGCAAATGGCACCTTTGCCATCTGCAGCTTCATACGGTTTTGAGCTTAGGAATCCTTGGTCTTAGGATGCAACCAACAAAACATGGTGCAAGTTTCCACGTCTCATTCTGAAAGCATTTTCTTACAGGCCTTACTATCTCCTTTTCTGGAAGGAAAAGTACGTGGTCAGTTCTGTGTGAGAGTAACTGAGGCATGAGGGAGCAACGGCATCCACCAGATTTTGCACAAGGCTTTATTGACAGAGACAGACCAAAGCCCCGGATGCCTGGCTCCCAATTCTATGCTTTGCACATTCAAGACACTCCTGTAATTCCTGTGGAGCACCTTTGTGTAAATGATGATCGTTTCTTGTCTTTGTTTCAGTGACCCTGGCCTTTTTGTTTATTGCTGTGATTTTTCCACGACAGCTGTGGATCTTGTCCAGGTAAACTCAGGGGTGACTTATGAAAGTAGGAAGTACCTGGTGCCAATTAATGGCGCATTAAGCCAGGTCTGGCGCTGCAGCTGTCTTGCTGTGTTGGCAGCTCGCTGGTTTTAGCTAGCCCTTGTGCTGACCCTTGGGAAATCAGGAAAACAAGCCATCAAAGACTGTAGAAGTGAGGGAAGTTGGAGTTCTCAAAATGTCACGTTGGCAGCAGCCAAGTCAGCTGGATTTTCTTTCCCCTGTGGTTGGCAGCACTTTTCTAAATCCAGGGCTGTTTTAGCTGAGTAACTGCTGAACCTTGAAAACATTCAGGCTATTTTTTAACAGGAACTGAAGCTGGGTTTGGTTTGCATGTGCGCTACTGTCACTGCAGCTCTGGGAACGTGGTCTGATTGCTTCTGCACAGGCAGCTGCAAGGGACATGGTGGTTGTGGAGCTGGAATTTAGTCAAACACTGCTAACAAATTTCAGGTTAGAACAGAACTCAGAATATATAAAGAATCAAATGTAATCAGTCATGTCATGAGGTGAGATGCGGAGCACAGCAGCAGAGGCAGCGTGCATGTCATTTCATCCTCTTAAGGTGACAGCAGCACTCTTTATAAGGGCTGCTGCAGTCCCTAGCAGCAGCTTTAGAAAAATACGAAGTATAAATGTGATTTTTAAGAGCTTAACTTCAGGCAGCCACGTTTGATTTTGGGGGTATAGGGAGCAGTCTGCTGGTAGTTGACATGAATACTGATTTCAATGATGCAGAGAGGGGCCCTGATGCTCTCGCTTTTGTAAAGGTTTCCAGCTTAGCAGTGTAAATCCCTCACTGTTTACCACAACTAGTGGAAATTTGACCTTAAAATCGCAATAATCCCTCAATCCAGTTTTGGGCTTTTGGCAGTGCTGATTGCCTGCATGTAACAAGTCCAGAGCTGTTTGTAAATCTCCCATGTGTACTTAGTTTTCACATTTCACCCCTGGTTCTTGTCTCACCAGGGAACCTATCTGACCCCACCTGCCTTAGTCCAGTGGGGCTGAAATGGATCTCTGACATACCCCTTTATTATGCGAGAGTTAAAGTGCTCCCACGTCCAGATAATACTGAGATCAGGGTCTGCTGCTAATGCTCTAATTTCTTTCCCCTTAAATACAGAACAATGCAGAATATGATTCTTCTCGCTGCTTTGCGTTCGTCCATGACTTGTGCAATGACCAAAGTCCTTTCCCAATGCCAGAGGAGAGTCTCGACGTTGTTATTCTTATCTTTGTCCTCTCAGCGATTCTTCCAGAGAAGTAAGTTTCAGAAATTCCTTCTGGTTGCAGAAGATAATGCATATGGAGATGGAGTTGTTGAACAGTAGCCCCCATCATATCAAGGAAAGATAAAGTTTGTTCTGTGCCTGGTCCAGTTTCCCAGTAAGCCTCTGAAAATGAAATCTGCAGCTCCTTTCTGTCGTAACGAATTCTGGCACAGGGCAGGCGCTAAGTGGCTGTAGGTGACACCTTGCAGTGGTCACAGTCTCACCTGTTCTGAAGCCCAGCCACACTGAGCACTTGGGGCCCATTTGTATGCTGCTAGATTTTAAGGCTGAAAGACTCGATGGATTTCTCTTACGGGAGGTGGCAGGGTGGGAGGGGACAGGCAGAAAACAGTTTAAAAAAATGTGCTGTGATCTTAGTGTGACTGTGTTAGAACCTGCACTAGACCTTCTTTTCTGTTCCCTTTGGTTTTATTTCACAGCGTTTTTCTTCAAGTTTTCGCTTATTACTTGTTTTACAGACACCAGTGGAAATACTTTTGTAATTAGTACGAGAGAGCAGTTAATCCCTGCTGTGGCAGGCTCAGCTATCATTGCAGGAAAAAAAAGCAGAATCGGGGAGTGTCAGAAATAAGGCGGCCAAATAAAATCAACCCACCTAAGTCTGAGGGAGCTCAGGAAAGTGCTACCTTTTGGTATGAAACATATATAAAACTTCATACCTTTTTTTTTTTTTTTTGACAGTAGGCTAAGGAAACAAGCACCGGTTTGCAGAACGCTGAATGCTTCTGTTTTGTTGTTTCTCAGGATGCAAGGCATCGTTAACAGGCTGAGTCGCCTTCTGAAACCAGGAGGGATGATTTTGTTACGAGATTATGGCCGTTATGATCTGGCCCAGCTTCGGTTTAAGAAAGGTATTTTCTTTTCCCCTGGGGAGTCTTGCCAGGTCACTAATAATGATGCTTCTCTGGAGTAGTATCTACCCTGATTAGGAGGCAGCTCATTAAATCCTCTTAAGCACAGCGTGTGCTGGGAGAAGTGCCTCTTGTTGGACGGCAGTTGTTGATTTTTAAGTGATAGCTGGTAACTGTTTAAATGCCTCTTGCCCTTAGGTCAGTGTCTGTCTGATAACTTCTATGTGAGAGGTGATGGCACCAGAGTCTACTTCTTCACACAAGGTAGGACGCTAGAAAACATCCTGCTGACTCTCCTCACTTCTTTTTGTCCCTGTGTACTCAAGTTCTGCCATTAGCTCTTTCCAGCCTGTCTTTCTTGGAGCAGTGTGAAATGTTAAGTGCGCGGGGACCTGGGCTCGTCACTTGCTGATGAGAATATGGCATGGTGAACCCCTTAGTGGAAAATCCTTTTAGAGGAGGAGGAGTGTGTTTGCTGCGTTGGGAGGGGTGGGATTGGAGGAGCTCTCCTTGACTTTTGCTGCCTGCAGAGAGTGGAGTGAGATGGACATCACCTGAAGGAACTTCTCCTTACTTTACTGTTCTCCTACAAGGAAGTGAGAAGGGTGTGGTTCAGTGTAGCGCTGAGGCAGCCTCTCCAGTTCTGCTGCTGCGTGGTGCTCAGCAGGGCTCGCATTCTCCCTGCTGATCACCACTTGCACCTCCAGTCACTTCCAGCGAGGGCCCCTCCGCGTGGTCGGTTTTAGAGCAGTGGCACAACTGCAGCGAGCTGTTCCCTTCCCCACTGCACACGTCCTGTTTGTCGCAACAAAATTAACGCTTAATGCGTGTTTGGCAAACGCTTCACGATGGCAAGCATCTGATAAAAGAGCACAAGCTGGGACCTGTTAGCCCTTTTCTACAGAAACTCCATATAAATCACGTGCTCCCGGGCTGCAGTTGAACAAGCTCCCCACTGCTCGGCAGGGCTCGGGCTGGCTTTGCCCGCAGCCTGTGTGCTGGGGCACTATGATACTCATTTGCTTGGTCAGGAATACCTGCCTGTGTAAGTGCTGCAGCCTCGGGGGCTCTTAGTGCTTTGATTTGGCCCCAACAGGGTGTGGTTTTTTAAAGGATTTTTTCCCAAACTTAACCTTAATGAATCCCGTTCCCTCCAGCCTGTACAGCACAGAGCTTATTGCCACCATTTAAAAGCGTAGGTCTGATCCTGTTCTTTGCTCTTGCAGACTCCGAAATTCCTTTGGAGAGAGGAGGGAGGAGGGAAGGAATGGATCTGTTCTTACTTGCCAGAAGATGCTCCCTTAATGGGTTACTAGAGGCTATACCTGTGTCTGAAACTGCTGTTCTTCTCTGTCAAGTCTCTGTAATTCTAGTTGTCTTCCCAATAATTCTTTCCTTCCTTGGTAGAAAGTAAACTCGAGGGAAACTAGAGAAACTGTGATCTTAATCTCCCTATAGTACAGCAGTTAAGTCCTGTCTGATCTTTACGTTCCCAGCCAGAGTGAGACCGTGAGTTTCCTCTGGCCCATCTTTCAACACAAGTTAGTGCTCAGTGTGAGCAGGTATCAGTTCAATGAGGGGTTGGTGTCCTCAGTCTCCTTCTCTCTGCTTCCAGGTGAGTTGGATGATCTCTTCACAACAGCTGGGCTGGAGAAAATCCAGAATCTGGTTGATCGGCGGTTGCAAGTGAACCGTGGCAAACAAATGACGATGTACCGCGTGTGGATCCAGTGCAAATACCGCAGGCCTGCCGCCCCTCAGCCGTGAGGACACAGGGCACGCTTTTTAGGCAGAAGCCTCTTCATGGCCATGTGCAGAGTCTTCTGGTGAGATGTGGTTTTATGGAGTTCAGCGCATGCAAGACAAGGACCTCAGTGCCTTTTACAGTGCCCGGCATCACTTCAAGTGAGTTTTGCTACAGACGAACGCTCTAAGAGGAGACTGAGCAGTATTTTAGATGTCTTGCTACAGATCTGAGGTTTTTAAATTGTTTATGGTTTTAACAACTGAGAAGTGGTCATGCTGTCGTACAGCAGCTGAGCAAGTTGGGTGGCAAGTCCCTCTTACTCTGGATTTCCCGATGAAACGGAGAGATTCAACCTTACCTCTGTGTTGTGTGCTCTTGTCTTGGGAACAAAAACCATACAAAGGGTTAAACTGCTCTTCTCTGCAACTGGTCACTAGACCTAATATGAATCCCTTCTCTCATGCAGCTCTCTTCTAGTTGTGGTTTGTGCAAATCCCCAAGTTCAGATACACTGATGGCTGGCAGGAACTGAGAGCACGCTGGTGTCTCTGTGCCAGCTGACCCGTGGTTGTCTCATGGTGTGCGGCTAACCTGTGGAGAAAGGTCGTGCTGCCTTGCCCTCACTGTCCACGAGGATGTTCATCTAGACAACCAGCACACCACGGCTCAGAAGCTATAGATTCATAGCAGGCAGGGTTTACGTTTTCAAAGATTTGGGGCTGATGCCGGTTTTGGGGCACCTCCAGAGTGCAGAGTATCACAGGCAGCTGGCGGAACCAGGGTTTACATAGTGTTACCTGCTCTTTGGGCTTGAACAGTGAGAGACTGTTCTTGCTGGCTGCAGCCCCTGGGTCACTGTCCTGTCATTAGGGTGTGCTAAACCCAAGTAGACAAGACACCTCTCTTTGATATGGCATCTGAAGAATGTCTACCACTCGTGTTTGATTTCTTAGAGGAAGCCAACACTGTGGCTTTCTGAAGGTATTTCCCCGCCTTTGACAGCAAATACCTTTTATCTCAGCTTGTTTTCCTTTGTTATTTTTAGGGTGTGGTACAACAGGTATTAGAATAAATTTTGTGGTGGTGCTTTTCAGTGCTGGTTTGATTAATGTAAATCAGGCTTCCGCAGAAACTCACATGCTTCTGCACGCCTGATCCGAAGGATCTGGGCCACCGTTAGGTAACTACAGCTTTCTGCCTCTTCTGTTACCCTGAGTCTCACTAGTGCCTGCTCTTGTCTCTCAAAAAGGGAAAGCCTGGCCTGGTACCTCCTACCTTGTTTTAGTTCATGAAGCAACAACGTCTATTGTGTGTGCACTGCTGGCTGAAGAACAGTTCATGCTACACAAACCATGAGTATTTTGTAGCTAGACCCTTGTAGCTTACAGTTGCCTAAGAATAACTGTCAACTACAGAGACATGTAGGTTATGAAATAACTGCTGTCTTGAAACAGAGGAGAAAGTGTGAAAAGATGAGGAAATGTCACTGATCTCTTTGGAGAGTCTGCAGGAGTCCTGGAGAGTCAAACCAGGAGCACCCTGACTGGTGAAGCGTTGGACGGGGCTGTGGGAAAACTGCTGGGTGTGTGGCAGCGTGAGCAGTTGGTAACTTCCACGTCACTGTGTCACCCTGCAGGTATTAGTGTGTGGGCTACCTGAAGGCTTCTAGGTCAGGATGTTTTCAGCCCTTCCCATGGAAAGGTGACCCAGCAAATCTATTCACACCACAAAGGCAGGCTGCAGTGCTGGGCAGGAATGGAAACGCACCATTGCTGGGGTTTTATATATCTACCTCTTTTCAATAACATTGAAAGGGAAGCAAGCAACTGGGAAGAGAATTCTTGATCACTTTGTGCTATATTTTCTAAAGGGCTCAGAGACTTTCCCGCATCTGCAAGTGAAATAGGAGGAGATGAGACTTCTTTCTTTCTAAGCACACCTGGCTTCTGCTGGGCACAAGCAAGAGCCACCCCGAAGCTGTCCAGTCGCTGCGATGTTTTAGTGCTAAACCTACAAAGTCTGGTTCCCTGGCAAGATTGGTACCTCAGGCAAGGTCTAGGCAAAACACAGCTCAAGACCACTGGAAGCTGAGCCAGCTCATGTCTCCTCATCTTACCCAGGCAAAGAGTCAGGCTTAGCAAAAGAAGTCCTGTGAGTGTTCGACATGACATGACTCACGTAACCAGCTCTGTGAAAGACCTCCCATGTGTTACTGGTGCCTCCCATGTGTTACTGGTGCCTCCCATGTGTTACTGGTGCCTCCCATGTGTTACTGGTGCCTCCCATGTGTTACTGGTGCCTCCCATGTGTTACTGGTGCCTCCCATGTGTTACTGGTGCCTCCCATGTGTTACTGGTGCCTCCCATGTGTTACTGGTGCCTCCCATGTGTTACTGGTGCCTCCCATGTGTTACTGGTGCCTCCCATGTGTTACTGGTGCCTCCCATGTGTTACTGGTGCCTCCCATGTGTTACTGGTGCCTCCCATGTGTTACTGGTGCCTCCCATGTGTTACTGGTGCCTCCCATGTGTTACTGGTGCCTCCCATGTGTTACTGGTGCCTCCCATGTGTTACTGGTGCCTCCCATGTGTTACTGGTGCCTCCCATGTGTTACTGGTGCCTCCCATGTGTTACTGGTGCCTCCCATGTGTTACTGGTGCCTCCAGCAGTTCCCTGGGATCCTTTCCCTCTGGGGACCAAGAGGGAGACCTCCTCCTGGGATAGCTTTATCTCCCTGGAAGAAGAATTATTGACTGGGGTAAACAAGCAGCATAATTAGTGTGAATTAAAGTAATTTGAAAAATGCCTTATTAATCATCCAAAGGCTTGTAAGCAGTGCAGGAAAATAAGTTTTTAATTATAAACATGATTTATTTAAAGTTGTTGGACTCCCCTTTAAATTTAAACTCCTGAATGGGAGAAAATGAAGGCTGGTAATTTATTTGTTTCTACTTTCAGGGCTACATCCCAGTTGCCTGCCTGGTTTTGACTTGGTCTTCATGCAAAAACTTGCAACCCTGTGAGCCTGCAGCCATTGAAGTGGCTCTTCGGCTTTCTTAATGCTTTTCATTTTGCTGGAGTATTTAAGCAATCTCTCAACATGAACCATGCTGGGCAGACATGCTTTTGTTTCCAGTCCTGTTGGTGGTGTTCAGAAAGCAACAAGCCTTGGATTGAGCCAGGCCTCCAACAGACAGACACTGTCTGAGCTTCCTCCACTGACCTCCGCCAGCTCCTGTTCTCGCTAGAGTTGCTGCTCTCCTGCGACTCCAGGCCTTGCCTCCCACACAGCTCTGCTCAGGTACCTTGGTCCTGACTTGCAGCTTCTGCCATTCCCACCTTGGGCCTGCTGAGCAGGCTGGGTTGCACAACGGCTTTCTAGTATGTTCAAATGAAATCTCCAAATTGACTTTTACTATACTGAAAAGCCAGGTTAAGTGCCTTTTTTTTCCTCTTCCTTTTTAGCAGTGTAACATTGGCTTTAAAGCCATTCTGAACATATCTGCTCTGGTTTTGTTCCCAGCATTCCAGGCTTGTGGTTTCCAGGCAATGCCAACGTAGCTTGTTGAACCTCCCAAGCAGAAGAGATGATTTCACAGCTCTTCAGAGGCACTGCCCCAGCGATGCTGGAGCCAGGCATTGTTACACTTCAGAAAGTCTGGTCCTGGCTCTTGCCAGAGGATGGTGGATTTCCTTGGAGGTTCATAGATTGTTTTGGCTGGAAGGGAACTTTATCATCACCTATTTTGACCCTTTGCATAACCCTTTCATGTAGGGATTATGGCATCAAGCCTGTGACTTGGCCTGAGCCAGAACTAGTACTTCAGAAAGGCTTTCGATCCAGCCATGATGCTGAGGGCTCCAGTGAATGGCAAAGAACCATTTGCCTCTCCAGACAATTGTTTTCTCTCTCAAATACTTCAGCTCCACCTTCTCAGGGTATGTCAGCATCATTTCTAATTCTGTAGTTAGTTGTAGAGCTCCAGGATAAATGAGACCTCATTATTTTCAGTAAAAGAGAGGTGTGAGCAGAAGGAGCCTCGGTGTACGTGTGCCAGCGGCTCTTGGCATTGCATCGTAACTAAAGCTGAAAGAGCTGCCTTTTGTCACTGGCATTGGGATGAGCCCTGACTGGTCCCTGGTGGATTCCCTGCAGGAATCAGACCCAAACTGAACTTAACTGTTTTTCCTGATCACAGGTGAAAGATGCACAGGTTTCAGTGCCTGGCAGTGAGGGCACAGGTGAGGATGAGGCCACAGGATTAAGATATTAAGGGATTTGGGGAACATCCTTTCATCTCTGTAACGACAGGTGGAAGCTGAGTCATGCAGTCGTCTTCTTCAGTCTTCTGATCAGTCAACTGGATCTGATTTGTCAATCAGAGCAGTGCCACCACTTTTGGTTTGGTGCCATATTGGGGAAAATTAGTCCAGAAGAGAAGACACATGATCGTGATCACTTTTGCTATTGTAGCTATTCATCTCCCTTGACAGGGGTGTGTGCTTGGCGCACATCTTTTGTACAGTGTCCACAGGATTCTGATTCTAACAGTGTCATCATGTTTTCAGGGCAAGATAGAAATTACTTGGAAAGAAAGGAAGAGGGAGGAATTTTTTGGAGGACTCTCCTGCGAAGCAAGGTGCTCTAGAGGGAAAGGGAATGTCAGCTCTGTGCTTAATCAGCAAAGCTCTGGAGTTTGTGCTTAGCTCTTGCTGAAGGCAGTATGTTCCTGTGCATAAGTGCTTTGCTGAATGGGAGCTTGTATTGCCGAGAAAGTGGGACACAGGGCAGGAAATTACCTATATAGGCACAGCAAGTGCTAATCTGAGCTAAATAGGGTTACAGCTACCTTTGTTATGGAGAGCACAAGCCAGGCCTGGCAGCTTGGCTGGAACACGGGCAGGGAGAATCTCAGCCATGTGTGCCTTCTTTTCTGCCTCCTGCCCAAAGGCTGCATGGGATGACAGGAGGTGTTATGCCAGGGAAGGCTTTTACTCTTGAAAACACGGTCTTTGACCCACAGTTGGATGAGTGGGAACTGGCTGTGGTTGGAAAGCAGTGATGGCAGAGATCTCTAGCAAGTCTACCCTGTAAGCAGCTCCCTGGAGCTCCCAGCTATGGTCCATGGCTGCTTCCCAGAAGGAAGTACATCCTGGTGAGGTTTGGCCCCTGCTTCTCTGAGCTGCGCTGCCTGGTATCGAATAACCCCAAAGCGTCTTCATTGCAAGCGCCAACACAGCATGTGAATAGTTTTGGGGTGGAGCATGAGCATGACTGCTGAATTCAGGTTGGTTTAACATTTTGAAGTCCAAAGGACCCTTGTAGCTCTTTCATTTTCATGTTATTTGGGGGTTGGGGAGCGCTGGGGGATTGTGGCCAATTATTTGTCCTCCCAAACTTCATTTCAGCTCCAAGTGGGAAGATGCTGTTTGTAGCCCCAGGCGGCAGAGGCCGGGCTCACACCTCTGGTGTGCATGGGGAACAGCGGGGGATCTGCTCTACAGCTCTAAGGGGAGAAGCACCCTGCCCCCCTCCCCCAGGGGCACTGGATGTGGCTTTCCTCATTTAGAGAGAAAATTGGCTATGTCCCCTCAGACAGCTTCTTCATCCATGGGACCAAGCACAATGCTGGGTCCCCTCGTCTGAGCAGTCACCTCCTAGGGCAGGTACGCTGCGCTACGGTCTTTAATTACACAGCCACACAGCTTTTTCCACGTTCAGTGCCAAGAGTGGATGTGAAGAGGTCAGTCAAGGTTACATGGAAAACTAAATCTGGCTTTTCCTCAACGTGAAGTGGCTTCCCTCCTGAGACGAGCCTTGTTGAGAAGGTTGGTTACAGACAGACACACAGAGGCTGTATATACTCACAGAAATATGTGTGCGGTAACTCCGGCGTTACAATAGGATGTTGATTTAGTTTTCCTCTTACAGGAATCTCTGAGCAGTTTGTTTAATTGAGGCTTTCAGAAGCCCTGAAAGGTAGGGTGTTATTATGCTGGTTTTATGCAGGAGGAAGAGAAGCGGAAGGCAAATCCTGCCGAGAATAATACCCACTCGTGTTTGAGGAAGCTGGTAGTGAGTGAGGACAGGGGAGGACTTGCTGGCACATAAAGGAGAATCACATCATTTCAGGTGCGCACAGAAGCAGCAGCAGCAGTGGCTTTTGCTAGTACTGCGTGCTTGGGGAAAGCAGACGAGATCACAGCGGTGTTTTGGTTCCCCACGGCCAGGTCGTGGCGGTTGCGCAGGTCCAGGTGCCCTCGAGCTGTGGGCTGCCTCCTCCAGCAGCAGGACATGTGCTCCCTTGGATCGGGCACAGCTGCGTGCGTGGAGGTTGAGGGACCTGGATGCCTTCCTACTGGGTTTGGGTGTCAAAGCCTCCCTAATGGGAGACCTGAAGGTGTAGACAGAGGGAGGGGCAGGAACAACCTCCAAGATAAACTCCATTGTGTGGGAGGGTGGAGGCTCTCGGAATGGCCTCAGGAAGGAGTCAGGTGATGGCATGTTATCTTTGAGTAGCTGAGATACCAGCTTTCTCCCCTCTAATGGAAATGAGGAAAGACCCTTTCAATGTTCCTAGTGAGGGAAAGGCTGTGCTGGGAGCCCGGCCCTTGCTAGATGCTCCACACAGGGGTGAGATGTTTTGAATGCCCCAAATCTAGAAGAATCTTCACTTGCAACTCATGCCTCCTTAGGTAGGACACAACCTGCTCTGCAGACAAGGGCTGGCCTCTGCTGGATGTGATGCCTAGAGGTGAGATCATCCCTCGGTGCTAAAACCTTAAGAAACCTGTTGAATGCTGAACTCTTGAGGGTTTTTTTGGGTTTGGTTTTGTTTCTTAATGTCTGTAAAGTTTTTGGGTTTCAGATCATTGCTGCCAGCTTTTACGGTTTAAAGGCTCAGGCTATGTGATGCACTTCCCAAGTCCCCAGCTCCTGTGTCCTCCTGTCACGGAGGAATCTCGGCTACTTTTGTGTGTGTGTGTTGCATTATGTCGATACATTTCTAGACCTCACGGCAGTACCGAGATGGCAGGGAAAATGGTTAGAGTATTTCACAAGCCTGGAAGGCGGAGGCAAAGGAAAGTCAGCCCAAACACATTAAAAAGATCGGGAGCTTGACTTCTGGTATTTTATCTTTTCAAAATCGTTATGTGCTGTGTTAAAATATGTATAAAATGTGACCCCAGCTCTAACACGGGTTAACAGTGAAGCTGTGATGCGAAGGCAGGGGTTGGCCCGGCTTTTGCTGGCTGGAGGGAGCTCTCGGAGGCTCGAGCTGAATTCAGTGACAGAGAAAATGGCTGCGGCAGCTGAGTGGTTCTTCAAAACATGATACAAGTGCAGTGTGCCAAGGATATTGCTGACATCCAAGGAGACCGACACAAGAAGATGAAGCTGCCACAGGGGATGAAATAGGAAGCGTTAACCCTGGCTGATGGCAGACCTGGAGCGCAGGATGCTGTGCGGGAGGAGTCTGGCAGAGACGGTGCTGGAGGAGGGCTGGCGTGTCCCCATGAATGAGATAATGTTTGGTCAGCCATGTATGTACTGCGTTGCTCATAACCGTCCCGTCGCCAGCTCTCAAACCACCTCCTCTAAAAGGACCAGAGCTCAGGGGCTCTTGCAAAGTTAATGAAAAAGGGGGAAACAGAACAGTTTTTGTGTGTCACTCAAGTGTGGGCTGGAAGGAGGAGTTTTCCTGCATGAGAATTCTTGGAGATCCAAATATTCCCTTCTCTTGCTTGGCCAGAAAGTCAAACATAGTGAAACTGTCCACAAACTGAAATACTATGGGGGGAAAAGCAAGTTGAGATCAGCAGAATTTTGCTTTGCTAACCTTAAGCATTTTAGTTCTGATGCTTTGTAGACTTTTAGAAGTAGTACCTTAAAAGTTGACATTAGAATATTTAATTGAATCCAGAATTTTCCTCTACAAAATGATTATTTACATATTCCAGCCACTTTGAATGAAAAAAACCTTTCCCTGTAAAAACAGAAACTCACAAATCGACCTTTTCTCATCAGAAACGCATTCCAGGGTGTTGGCTTTTCTTATTTAGAAAACAGAATTAAAACCAAAACCAACTTCCAGGAACTTGCTTCCTCCTGAGGCTCTCTGACCTAGAGCTTGTCTAAGATCCCCCGTACCTCCCTGGCACCCCACTGACACAAGTGGTTCCCTTAAAGGCTACTCCGAAATTTCTGCTTGTGGCCAGAAACCCAGGTGCCACTTGTAGGTTCCCCCTCGGTGCTGCAGAAGGCTGAGCTGCCGTGTGCTGTGTGAGCTGCTGGTGTGGCATCTGGGAAACTGCAGCTGGAAGCGTGGCTCTGAGCTGCTCTTCGCGGGGCGAAGGTGGACAGGGCGATAGTTGAGTTTGCGGCAGAGCAGGGAAGGATGTGACTGTGAGTAGCCAAGGCTGAGGAAAGGGTTGTGAGCGCTCGCGGCACACTGAAAATCCCGGAGCAGAGCTGAGCCTGCCCCAAGGGCTGTTTTCCCAAGCTCCCCAAAACACACCGAAGGGCGGGAGGGCGTGCTCGAAGGGGCTGTGCTCCATCCCTGAAATCACAAGTGAGAAGAGAAACCTCGACCATTCCGCCAAGCGTAGAGGGACATGGGGCAGGGAGAGGGCCGAGTCACGAGAGGAGGATGCTGCAACCTCAGCTTACCGGGTGCGTTGTCAGAAGTCACCACCCGCTCCCGCAGCCTGACCCCGGCAAGCCCAGGACTGCGGCCACGGGGCTCACGTCAAGGACGTAGCTCAGCGGGGCATTGCGGGGTGTCTTGTAGGAAACACCCCTGTCTGCGGCGAGGTCTCCAGGAGGCCGTTACCTCCCTGGGCGTCTGGTCCTGCAGAGGAGGGAAGAGCAGGGTCGTCCATCTGTCTGACTTCGGGGAAAGCCCTGTCAGGAAATCATATTCCATGGTCTTTTCTGAAAAGATTGACCAGATGAGACCCCTGGCAACGCGACCCCCAGCAGTGGGGAGGAGGAGGAAGAGTCTGAGCAGGTTCCCGCTAAAAAGCACAGAAAAATTTGATCCAAGTGACCCCCATCACCCCTAAAACCCACAAAAGAGGGGGAACAGTGCGATAGATTCGGGGTTACGGTGTCCGATTCCTTTCAGCGCTCCAGGAGGTGAACTGCTCCCAGGCGGGAGGCGTTTCGAGGGGCAGTGGCGGGGGTCCAGGAGAGCCGAGGGGCACTGGAAGTCGGTGCCTTTATTGGTGTAATGGCTCCCAGATCTCCTCCTCCCTCCACCCAAAATCAGACATGAAAATTTGTACCTCCCTGAACAATGTTAACTGCAAATGGTACTAATTAGCACTCCCCTAAATGGCTCTGATTAGTTCAGCAGCTGATGGAATATTTACTTCAGAATTTTTTCTTAAAAAATACCCACAAACCGCTATTTATTTATTTATTTATCTATCAAATTCCTGCCTCTGGTCGTGCTGAAAATGTGACTCAGGGAGCGGGAGCTGGAGTGGCTCTCGTACGGAAACGAACGCCGCGATGAAAGCAGAGGAAACCGCCTGTGCGGGCAGGCAGGCGCTTCCAGAGCCGTTTGCAACACCAAGTTAAGAAATAAGGCCGGGCTTCAAGTACCAGGCGTTATCAATTTTAAAATAATACAACTTCCCCCCCCCCCCCGCCCCAGTCGAGAGCGGTTTTTCCGCGATGCTCCGCCGGCTCTTCTCCGCCGGCTCTGCTCTTCTCCGCATCGTCGCTCCTGCCCAGCTGGTAGGTTCCAGTTCGGTCATTAGCGGCTCGATGTCGGACGGGCAGTAAAAACGGAGGCGACGGTTGTTCCCGGAGCGGCGGGAGCCTCCGCTGCCATCGCTAATCCGCGCCTGCCTCCCCTCGGACAGGCCTGGCCACTTCCTTTCCCAACAAACCTCTTTTTTTCTCTCCCCTCTCCGCCTGTTTGCTTTCCAGAAAGCTGATTCAGCCTTGCAGCCGAGCGGCTTGCAACGCCCGGCAGCGGCGAATCCACTGCGACGTAATCGCTCGCCCGCAGCCGGCATCGGCCCTTATTATTTTTATTATTTCTGTTATTTTAGCGTTCCGGGGGGCTGTTTCTTTATCTGCGTGTCGCGGCAGCCCGGCCTCTCTAAAGGCGAGGGTGGACGATGGGTAACGGGGAGCTGCTGGGGCACCCGCCATATCCACCTTTGATCGGCCCCAGGGGAGCGGGGCCGGGCGCCGGGCCCGTTCCTGTTCCTGGGGGGGTTCGCAGGGGTCCCCCGGGGTGAGGGGGCGGGCAGGGACGGTGCGCTGGGAGGTGCTGGGATGTCCTCGCCCCCTCCCTTGAGGGGATGAGGGTGGCTTTGGGAGTGAGGTCGCTGCTGGCTGTGGAAGACGGAGGCTGGAGAGGGGGTGAAGAACGGGGCAGGGGGTGCAGGGAGACCCACCCTCTTTGGGGACACCTTGGGGGGGAGCAGGTCAACCTCTGCCCCCCCCCCCACCCCCCGAGGGGCAAATGCCCCCGGGCCTGCGCTGACCCCCACCTTGTGCTTGCAGCTCCCCCCAGCTGCCCTGACCCCCAGCGCTGTCCACACCCAATGGCTGCGTCTGACCCCACCTTGTGCCTGCTGCCCCCCGACCCCACGGTCCATCCTGACCCTCCGGCCCCCCCCGGCCTGTGTGACCCCCCCAGGCCTGCCCTGACCCCCAGGCCCCACTGACCCCACCTTGTACCTGTTGCCCCCCCCAACCGGCCCCTCCCTCCGCCCCCCAGCGCAGGCCCCGCCCATCCCTAAGTCCCGCCCCCGCTGACCTGCCCCCCCCCCCCCGCCCCCCGCGCTGACCTGCCCTCCCCGCCCCTCCCCCGCCCTCTCGCCGCCGTGCAAATCTCGCGAGACGCGGCGCGCTTTCACTAGTGTGTGTTCACCAATCGATCCGGGCCGGGCCGGGCCCAGCGCCGCGGGGAGGGGGCGAGCACCGGCCCCGGCACCTGCCCGCGCCCCACCGCCCCACCACCACCCCGGGAAGCGAAGGAGTCCCCGCAGCCCCGTGCCCCCTCCACTCGCCCTCCCCACCTGCCCGGGCGCCGCCGCCCGCCGAGCCCTCCCTCGGGCCTTTGTCCTGCTGCGAGGCCTTGCGGCTGCCGCCGGCCTGCGCGAAGCCGGCCGCGCGAGGGTTCTTACGCGAGGCCGGGGATCCGCGGCCTATCCAGCCCTTCTCGCTGCCCCACACCCGCCCTGACTCCTTCCCCGCCCCGGAGCCGCGAGGGGCGAGCCCCCACCTTCCCCCCCATTCCCCCCCCCCACCCCCGCTACTGCTGCCACCGCCCCCCTCCCCTCCGCCCTTCTCCCCCGCGTGGAGCCCGGGTGCCCGCAGCGGCGGCGGTGCCTGGCTCAGGAGAGGCCGCGGAGCCGCCCCTGGCCTCCCCCTCCCGCCCGTGCCGCCGCTGCCGCCGCCGCAGCAGGTTCCCTCCCTCCCTCCTCCTCCTCCTCCTCCTGCTCCTGCCCCCGGCGGCGGCGGGATCCGAGCGGTGCCCGGGGAGCGCTCGGCCCGGGCAGGAGGGGAGAGGAGCGGCGGGGCGGCGGCAGGAGCAGCAGCGGCGGCAGCACCAGGTGAGAGAGCCCCGGGGCGGCGGGGAAAGCGCGGGACCCCCCTCGCCTCCGTGCCCGGCGCCGGGCCCGAGGCCGCCCTAGGGGCGGCAGGGCCGGGGGTGGTGGTGGTGGGGAAGCCGGGCAGCGACCCCGGGCCGCAGTAGAGGCGTGGGGCGGAGGCTGCTAAACGCTGCTTGCTGCGGCGGGGCCGGGCCGGGGTCACGGCGGAAGGGCCCGAGGCCTGTGCCCCGAGGCGGCGGGAGCGAGGCCTGGGCCGCGGGTGCCCGCCTCGCCGGGGCACGGCGCAGCGCAGGCCCCGCGGGCTCGCAGCGCGGCCCGGCCCGGCGGGCGGGGGGTAAGAGCGGGGCGGGGGGATCGATCCGGCCCGGGCCGGCGGAGCGCGGAGGCCCCGGGCCTTCGGGGGAGGTGAAGGGGTGGGTACGGCCTGTGAATCCCCGGCCTGGGAGTTGAGGCGGTGCTGCCTGGGGTGCCGGGGAGGAGGAGGCAGGCCGAGGCGGTGCAGCAGCTGGCAGCGGGGCAAGGCTGCTTACTCGCCGGCTTATTTTCGAACGCGTGCCTCTGTTTCCCGAGTGGGGAGAGCGGTGCTGAAAATCACCCCGCACAGGAGTCGGGGAGAGCCGGGAGGGAACGCCGTCCCCTGCTGGGAGGGTGGAGGTGGTCCAGGGCAGTCCCCAGGCCCCGGGAGGGAGCTCGGCCCTGCGGTGGGGTGGGGGCGGGGGGGAAGGCTCGGGAACTTGTGGCAGTGCCTTCCCCAGAGCAGCATCCCGGCATGGGGATGTGATTCCCTCCCGGGTGGTCGCCCTATAATGGGGGAGAGACCTGGGAGTACTTTAACATCTTTGCGTTCATGGCTTGTCTGTCATTTGCCTCGGTGCACAGATTTCCTGTTTTGAAAACTAGGCTGATAGCTTTGTTGGGGTTTTAAAGCCCATCGTAGAAATAAGGTTCTCTAATAGCTGCATTTAGTATCCCATCAGTTTTGGAGGCTTCTTACTGATTTGGGAGATCAGTTGTAAATGCCCCCGGATGGATTCACTTTGCCCCCATAACTTAGGTCTGCAGCATTTGGAGGAAATGGCAGGGACAAAATGGACAGTTAATAAAAGGAACAATTGTATACTGCCTATTCTAGAGGGCACTTGCTGCCCTTCAAGAACTTTCCTCATCGCATATGCTCTTTATACGGCAGATCTTTATCTTCTATCTCTTTTTTTTTCCCCTACCTTAGTCCAGAAATGAAACTGGAACAGACATTTCTGGAAATGAACTTGATTGGTGCAGTTGGGAAGATGTGATTCACAGTTATAATGAACACTGAAATTTGTCCCATTTTTTCGCAGTTCTGTGTTCGAATTGTATATTTCCGGATTTTTAACCTGTATACACAACTATGCTGGTTCTTTTTTTTTTTTTTTTTAACCCTTCAAATAATGGCATCTGTTGTGCTGGATTGCCAGGGGGTATCCCAGGTACATCCAGTATAGAGAAGCAGCTGTTATGCTAAGGGTGTCTGCTGCTTTACTTTATAAAGTGAAAGGTTTAAACAAACGTTATTGTCTTCTTCCAAGCACAGAAAGGGATGTCAAAACCCAGAGCTGTTGTCAGTGAAATCTGGAGTTCAGGGAGATCTAGTATTTCCAGGATTGGCCAAAAATAAATTATGGGGTAAAGAATGTTGCTTTTTGTTTTTTATTTCTCCTAGTCATGCAGCACGGATGAAAAGCTCTGAAGCTTTTAGTCATAACACTCTGGTCCCATGTTTCCCTTTTAATAAAGCATCCAGTGGGAGAATGTGACATAATTGGTTTCTTGGATTTAGAGATCTTGAAATGGCTGGTACAAGAGATAGAAGAGAAAACTCTCCAGCAGGGTTATGGTTTAAATACAGTAATATGGTGGCAAAGTCTTGTTATTATTGCATGGTAATCCTGCCTTTCTCTTGCAAGAAAATGCTTTCTACATGGTTATGCTGCAGAACAGGCACTTTTGAGTCTCGTCAGTGGCTCAGAATATTAACTCTCCTTTCCTCGCATTGCATAACCTGAGTGTTGTTCTCCCATAGCAGCAGAAATGATGGAAGAATTGCATAGCCTGGACCCGCGGAGGCAGGAGCTGCTGGAGGCCAGGTTCACTGGAGTCGGGGTTGCCAAGGTGAGTGTAAGCTCAGTTTGGAACAGGCACAGCTGCTTACCCGTCCTGCGCTGCACTTCGCTGTCTTGATTTCTGTGTTGATACTTTTGCTTTGCTAGCAGTTTTGAATCGATAGTTGTGTTTTGACAGCTAATTTGCTTGAAGTGTAAGAGGAGTGAGAATGGGATCTCCATGAGCAGATGTTTTGCTACACAGAAGATCTTGGGCTCTACTTAAGTTCTTAGGAATTCCTCCATCTTCAGGCAGCTTGTACACCCCCAAAAAACCCGTGACAACTTTGCCCTTGGAAGCGGGAATCTCATCTGTCTCTTTCTTTCTCCAAGAAGGCCTTTGGGAACTGAATTTGGCCACTTGTTAGATACAGTTTCAAGTTTACTGGGTTGGATACAGCATGTATACAACAGAGTCCATACGCTCAGGGATTTGGTCAGCTCTTTGTGGGTGCAGCATGCTAACGTTGTGTACTCGGGTGGAGAGAACAAACACAAAATGTATTTGAAGGTGAGCTCTCCTCTGTCTGCGATCCACAGCCAATAAAATCCCATCTTTGACCTCACCTACCACGTCGTAACTGTTCAGTAGCTGCCTTCCTTGAGCAAGGCACTTAAATAGCAGCACTGTGTGGTTGCTTGATATGCTGGCATTAAACGGTTTGTTCTCCAGACGTTGTTGTCGGTGCTAATTGATGGTCTCTCTGAGCAATGAAATGGTGGCAGAACTCATTTTAAACTAGGTCAGCAATAAGGAGTTTACTTTTGAGGAAGGTACTGAGTTTTGGACAACATCAAGGTAGATGGTAAAACTACCTATCAGCGCTAGATATTTTTCAGAAACCTCTTAGAATTATTTTGAGAAGAAACTTGTAGATGCTGCATTTCTTGGAAAAATTCACAGCAAATCAGAACTTGGAAAAGGGTTTCGTTTGAGTTCATACCCTTCTTTCTGATCTGGACTTGAGTCAGGACTCTAACAAGGTGAAGTCTTGGAAGGGAGCACCAGTCAAATGCTCAGCTGTAAGCTAGTGCAGTGAGGAAGGTTGACACAAGAAGTTATTAAGGGTCACAACTTCAATTAATGAAGTAAGTGTGTGGGGGGGGTGTTGATCTTTTCCCCCACACTTAAGACTTTTTTTTTAATCCTAAGGCTTTTACTAGCGTAAAGGTTTATGGTACATAATGTATTCACGATCTTGAAAGACCTCTTTTATACAACATTTATGTACTTTTTCATCTGTTTCTTGCCTCTTCCCCCCATGTATGTCACTTTAACATCTTCAGCTGCACCAATAGAGATAAAGCCAAACAACCTTCTAGAACAACTAAGACTTAGAAGCATAGATGCTGTCATTGGTTTAAAACACTGCCGGCATACTCAATGCTCGTAAAGAATGTTAGGAACTATTCCCTTTAAAGGAATAACCTTTAAAAGATACAGGAAAGCAACTCATACTTAGGTTTTCAACATGCTTGGAGCAGGCAGTACCTGCCCTTTGTCTGTATGGGTGAATACTGAAAACTCATGTTTGTTTCTAAAGCATATCCAAGTAAAAAAGCCTCATTTCTTAGAAACTTTGCTTTGAGCAGGGCTGTTCTATTACTGAGTTTTATTTTTACCTGTTGTTATGCAGTGTAGCGTTTTACTTTGTACTAGTCGGTAAACCATTAAAGCGCATTACACTTATTTCAAACAATATCTATTTATTTACTTGCATACGCGCTAATGTGCAATAGATGAGCCAGCCACTGATATGAATTAGCATGACTCTACTGTGCTGCAGCAATTCTTGGTTGCGATATTAATCTCGGATACTACATTCCCTCCCAGGTTGGTGCTTCACATTCCCTCCCTACCCCCCCAAGTCTCCGTCCGTCATGCTCCGCACTGGCATTGGTAGGTCATTGTCTTAAAGGGAATATATTGGGAAAGGTCTGATATGATTTGTATGATTCAACGAAGGTTTTTAGCTCTCTCCAGTTAAATGTTTAAGGAAAGCTATGCAGAGTAAGGTAGTGCCATCTAGTGGGACCAGGACTGGCACATCCTCCTGGGATGGAAGGTATTCTGTTGCTGTTTATTGCATAAAAGGAAGAAATGCCATCTCAGATGCTCTCCTATTGGGTGAAAGCAGCAGGCAGTTGTAACTGAGCTTCCTGCCTTCCCCTGCCTGCCCCTGGGTATATCACGTCTTGTGTTTGGGTAGGTTTCTTTAATGTTTAAAAATACAGGGTGTATTTTGAACCTGCGTAAAACTAATGCTTCAGTTTGCATCCTCAATACAACTGCAGTGTAAAAGCCCACTTCCCCTCCATGTCGGCAAGTAAAGAGCAACTCGTTTCTGAGAAACGAGTGAGACTAAGCTGATCTAGAATAAATTTTTAGGCTGGAAACTAGAAAAAAGCTTCTAGCCATGAGAGTCATGGAATTCTGGAAGAGCTTTCCAGTAACAGTAGTAGACGACAGAAATCCTAAACTGCTTTGGAAACAGCTGTGCGCTGTCACCTCCAGTGGTAGCCGAAGGCACAACCCCATGACCGAGGTCATTTGCAGTCCCAAATGCCTCAAAATTCTGTTGTGAGTCTGTGATGAATTGTCTTACTTAGTGGCTGGAGAATATATTTCTTTAGAAGCTTGGAGTTAATACATGGAATCAAATTTATGAGCAAGGAATGTTTCTAGGCAACTGTTATACTCATGTGGTTCGTCCAGGTCACTAGATAGCTTCAAAAAGCCAATGATGCTTTAGATGTCTCTTCTCGCCATATGGTAAAGTGCCATTTTTCCCCAAATTCACAAAGCAAGTCCTTGAATTAACACATGACTATCTGACACCTACCAGCACTCCTGCTTATTTAGCTCCTGTTTATGTTTTTACTAGGGGAAATCTAAGCGCGTTCACTTGACGCGTTGTTCTGACTCGTCCTCTCAGACATCTTCCTTGGGTCAGTAGGTACAGAAGACAAAATGTAGTTTGTTTCTCTAGATAACATTGTTTAATTTTGTCTGTTCTTATCTTCTGCCTCCCTTCCCCCTGTTTGGGTGCTGCCTTTAAGATGTGAGGCGGTTTAACTCCAAAGGATTTGTATCATTTCCACAGACTTTTCCTGGATGAGCATTGGCACAGGTAATTGTGATGGGGGAATCCATGTTTACACATGGCTTGTCTAGGGCTTAACCAAGGTGAATCATCACAGCAGCACACGCTGCTTCTACAAGTTTGGTCTTTAAAAGATCTTCAAACTAAGTTGTGTGTGCCTTTTTATTACAGCTAAACTAAAAAGGCTGAAGAATTTCTAGAGAGAATAACCAGCTCTGTTGTGCTGTAGGAATCTTGTAGATGCAGGTGACTTTGCGAGATCTAAAGAATGTCTTGGTGGTAGCTCGTGCTTTCTTTCCTCCCTCTTGGAGGTGTCGTAAAGAGGGAAATGAAAGTAACCTGAAGAGCGTCACTTACTGCTCATAAAAAAGAACAGCATTTACTTGTATTATCTGGGTTTTTACCCTTTCTCTGTCACTCTAGCAGTCTCCATCAGTTCAGTACCTACCAGTTGTGCGGTCTACGTTTTTAGCAGCAAAGTTGCCAAGTTGAGAATTTCTGTTTGAGAAAAATCCTGTCTTCCTTGGAGGGAAGTGGTGCTGCATAGCGATGGTCCTTAACAGGTGTCGCTTTCCACCAGAACAACTAATTAATAAGAGTTTTGAAACTTAGAATTTATCAGCTACCACAAAACGTGCCAAGACTTTATGCCAGATACTTGAAAATTGTTTAGATACTTCCGTGTGCAACGTTACTTACTTCAAATGTGTTGTCTGGCTACTAGAGCCCAGAAATAGTTGTCAGATCTCGGTTCTATTTCTGCTCCGGAACTGAGGGTTAGGGTGAATTGCGTGACCCCTCTGTCCAGTTTGCAGTCAGTAAAATAGAAATACTTTTTTTTCAAGCTGAGAGAACTCTTGAGGCATAATGGAAGCCAAACAAATCCTGTTGCAAATCTGCTTACCCATCTGATACAGCGGAGGTTACCTGTGAACATCTGATAGTAGATTAACGTCTCATGGCAAAAAGACTGAGGTGATTCGGGGATTTCATTATTGCTTGTAATACTGAGCTTTTCTAAAAGCCCAATTAAGAAGCTAGCTGTAATTCTCATACTCATGTGATGCTTGAAATAAGATAAGAATATGTTAATTAAACCTGTCTTACACAGTAGCACGGGACCAGAGTAACTGGTAAACCATTCAACCATTTCACTTGGGTGTTAGCCTGTGCAGAGTCAGCACTAACTTCTAGTGGAACCGAGGATTGACTTTTTCCCTTTGCAATCTCTTGATTTGCTACAGAATTCAGAAGAACTCAGGTTACCTTGCCTTGAGGTAATGAAGCATGTCTCCGCCATTTAGTTAGCAAGGGAGTTTTGCAACATGTGTTGCTGTAAGTCCACATTGGAGACTCTGGCCAGGCAGCTCGAATTCCCCGAGCTCCCTTTCAACGTGAGGAGTTGGAGAGCACAAAATGGAGACTGCCCAACGTAAGAGTTGCAGACAGGCCTGAGGGATCATTTTTGGGAGCTTGGAGAGGCTGAGGAAATGCACAAGACGTGCAAGGCAGTAGATGGGCTTGAAGAGAAGGTAGGTAAGGGTGGTCTGAGTCAGACTAGCTTTGTTACGGAAGATCGGAGGGGAGCTATTATCAGACTAAGTTGTTTCTATTGAAACTTCAGCCATTGTGCCTCATTTGTGGCCTTTCCAGGGCTCTTGCAAAGGGAGAGATGACTAACCAGCTTGTGTGAGTGGACAGCTTTTAAATTCTTGCCTTTGAGTAGGAGTCTTGAAAGCGCCTGCTACTGTTGCATCCACTTCTCAACATGGAGGTTTTGTTGTGCATAGGTAGGTCACGGACTGAGAAGCAGCAGTTGATAGGTGAATCACAAGGGAAAAGAGCACGCCAGCTTATCTCGGAAAGAAATTCCTTGCGGAGGAGGAAGTGTGTGCTGTTCTTGTGCTTGTCATTTGGGTAAACACTATAGAAACTATTAGCTTATTTCAGATGACCCACGTACTTTGAATTTTTGCTGAGCCCCATCACCGATTCTCTTGACAGGGTACAGTGGGTGAGTGGGCTGTGAGTGATATCAGAGGAGTGCAGCATTATCCCAAAGTAGTCTATGCTAGAAAAGCCAGATGCCAGCACAGATGACTTCTTTGGAACAAAATTCATAAGCCCTTCCTGTGTAAACACGCTATAGTTTATTATTCCCTGCTGCTGCTTCCCCAGCCATATTCTGATGTTACTATTCTTTGCCGTTGCTTGCTTGTT
This sequence comes from Bucorvus abyssinicus, assembly GCA_009769605.1. Taxonomy (NCBI): domain Eukaryota; kingdom Metazoa; phylum Chordata; class Aves; order Bucerotiformes; family Bucorvidae; genus Bucorvus; species Bucorvus abyssinicus. Next base: position 12,618,524 of record CM020049.1, on the reverse strand, counting down.
TTTCTCCAAATTCAGGTTTGTTCCTTTAATTCCTTTTGTGTCATGACCACTTACAATGGTATGCTAAATTAAGGACTGAACGTTTATCCAATGTCAGTTGCCGAGTTAAATATAAACCGTCAGGAATGATAAAACATAAATTTGAAGGGTTTTTTTATGCACACACTCACTGACTGTTAGTCGAGGGGGAGATGCTCAGATGTATAGTTTCTCATATCCATAGTCTAAACCTGTTGCTATAAGCAGTTGATAACATGAGGTTCTGTGTGAAACTGGATTCTAGCTGGATGATCAGGAGAACTTGCTTTTTCTTCCTCTTGCATAACTAGGTGAGAAGAGGTGCAGCTGAGGACTAGGCACGTTCCTCAACCATCCTAGGATTGCCTCTCCACTGCTTCGAGGACAGCACATTCCAATGAACAGTCTGTGCTGCCGTAGCCAGAATACCTCAAAACAAGAGTTTTTTGCCAGCTTTGACATGAACAAGATGCTTTAGCTCCTTGCCTGTAAGATTGGCCTAGTCCTTTTCTCAGAGGAGTGTCAGTGGAGGGCCCTCTAGAAGGTCATCAAGGGAGAGGAAAGCTCATACAGTGGAAATGGGTCAAAACTTGCCTACTAAGAATTAATTCTGCATTTGTTCACAATGTCAATACACGACAGTAAACTTGCTGGATACTTCCAGACACCTGACAAGCTGTTCTTTTCTGGTTCCATAACTTAGTTCCTTTCTACCACTGCACTGAGTTCAATTTTAGGATTTCACCCGTGTAGTTTCTAGAGGGAGTTTTGAAGTAAAGGCAAAATAGGTTTTTTGCTTTTGAAGAATCTCTGATAAGAACTGAACTGCTCTTTTGTTGATGCCAAAACCAGGTTTGATTCCAACTGCTAGTACTGTAAATTTCCCACGCAGAGTAGTCGCTGCAGGTAGTTGTGGTACTGGAAGTCAGAAAAACATGGTGGATTTTGCATTAGGTGTTTTTCCAGCTGCTCGCATTCCAGAACTTTACATTTAGATGCAAACTGAATGGATTTTTTTTGTACTGGAGAGGATAAACTCGTATTTCTGAAAAAAGTTCTAGGATCGTTTCTAGCTATAGATGGCCTCATGAGTTTATTTCTCCAGGTGACCCAAGAACACAGGTCTGTTGCTGAAACATTGGCCCTTTGTAAGCCTTCGACATACCCGGCAACCACAGTGTTCCTGAAAAGCTCAAACGTGGCATTTTGGGGACAGCTGCTCCTGTCGTTTGATCTCCATGGGCAAAATGGAGGCAGCGAGAGTTAAGCAAATGTGGAAACAACTTTCATCTTTTTCACGCCAGAACCCCAGTCTGTCCATCTGAGACCAGCAAATGCCAGTTTGTTGAGATGCTCCTGCACCTAATAAAGCTTTCACGCTTGCACAGAAGCCATGTCTTGGGTGTGCTGCTGGGGTGTGGGTCCAGGAGAGGAAGTGCAGGATCTGAGAGGACAGCATTTGTGCAGTATGTGAACAAGCCCTTCACATGGGTGGAAAGATTAACTGTCTGTTGCCACTTGCCATAAGATACCGTGTTTTGTTATCAATGAGGCCTTCATGAGGATGTAGCTGAGGTTAGTGCTGGCACTGCTGCTAAGTCCTGTTGGCCAAGAAATAAATCCTTGGGATCACCACGGACTGGACCTGTAAGATTTGTGAGCTGTTGCGTCGGGGTTTTGGGAGCTTCCTTCTTTGTTTAAAAAGCAGCTATTGCTGAAGAGATGAGGTAGAGTGTCTTTCTGGTCTTGAGCTATTTGTGTGATGAGTTGAAGGGGGGGTTAGGATATGGCTTAAAAAATATCATCTGGAATTTTTCTTCATTTTCTTGTAAAATGGAATGAGAAATGTGTAGCTTCTTGAGCTGTTCAGGTATTGTTATTATTCTTAGTTGTTGAAGCAACCAACCATGTCCTTTCAGGAGAAACAAATCTGGTAGTTACCATTCACAGTGTAATACAGAAAGTAAACGGAACTTTTACTTTCTGTGGATGCCTGCTTGGAAATTGGTGTTAGTAATAGTGAGGTCGTGTCATGAGTTTAATTTGATGGTGGTGTTTGTCTCATAAATGGGGAAGAGAGAACTGCTCCCCTCAAAAATAATCTAATGAGATTTCTCCGTGGTGTTGAGGCTTCTCCCCCACCCCTCCCATATGTCTTCTGCTCAAGTATTTGATGAGAAATGGCTTTGCCTTAAAAGATTGGTTGGTGGGAAGTGGTTACTGCAAAAATAAGAATACTAAAATAGACCGAATCTTTGGGAAAAGATGCTCACAAGTTATTAATGGAGAGGTGGCTTTATCATGTCATTCTTCCTGTTAATACATTCCATCAGTAATTGTGAATCTTGTTTTTATATCTTTGTCAAATTCGTCTAGATTTCTTAAGTTAGATCTGTAGGAGGATACTTTTGTGTCAGAGCACTAGGCTAAAACACAGGGACTTTGCATGATTCACTTTTCTTTCCTTTTAAAACCAGTTTTGATAGAGATTTTAAAAAATAATTTTCAAAACTGCTTGGATACATAAAACTGCAGATGTATATCCAGCAGAGCCTGCAAAGATGCAGGCAGACTCTTGGAGGTACCTGGATGCTATTCTGGTACATCTGTTCCAGCCTCTTGAACTAGAGCTTTAGCTTGGGAGGAGCAACTGCTCCGTTGTCAGGTCAGCCAAGGTTCCGCAAAATGGCCTCGTGTCCTGCTGTTACCACAACTTTCGCTTTCTTAGTGTTAAGAAAAGCCTTAAAAACACGCATTTGAAGATAAATCAGTGGTACTGCCAGCATCTGATAACAGTAATAGCTGCCTTGCCAGATGGAAGATGCTTCGGAATTCTTAGCCCAGGGTCAAGCAGATGCTTGCCTGAAGAGCTGAGCTTGGAACTACTGCTGCTCGTCAAATCAGAAGTTTTGTTTCTCAAAGCAGTTCTCTGACAAATACTGCCGTGGCTGTTTCGTGGGTGTGGATAGATAGAGCAGTTAGGATGTGAGTTGATACAGAAATACCATTGCCAAGGCTGGGTCAGGACACTGAGAAAAGACCGGCCAACGGGCAGTCGAACTTCCACATCCTGCTCCAAATGACTTCTGAAGTTTTTTAGTGCCCCATTATGTGTCCAGGTATTTGACCTGTGTTGCCGCTATGTCCGCGTGACTTCGAGCAGCGTAGTTAGCCCAGAGATGCTATGTTTGATAGCATGTATCTGCCTTGTGTGGAAGTTGTTTCTAACAGTCTCTGCTTGTTTTTCACCAGGGTCCATTGAATAGCGAGTCTTCCAACCAGAGCTTGTGCAGCGTGGGTTCCCTGAGTGATAAAGAATTGGAGGTAAGCAGGCACAATCCTCGTGGTATTCGGGTTTAAGGTGGACACGATTGAACTCAAAACATGGCAGGCCTTGTGTGAGAATGAGTGACACTGTTCTTTCTTTGGGCTGTGAAAGGGCCTAGTGGAAGTATTTAGCCTGGATCGAAGCCCTGCAGTCTTTGGGCTGTGCTGTGAAACAGTCCTTGACACTTCCCACCACAGCAGGCAGGTTTTTACCGAAGCCCCAACAAACCCTTTGTAAAGCTCAGCTTATGGAATTGTTTTCAGTTGTGGTTTTGGATACTGGTTTGGCCAAATAAAAAGCCAGAGTGCATTAGTGGAGAAGTTCGCCTTACCTGTCAAATACATGAATTTGCTGAATAATGTACGGAGCATTGTTACGAATCACTCAGTGGAAGTGTAGGGAGGTGAAAATGGGTTCTTTGCCCCTGTTTAATCTCACTGCTTTAGGATTAACTATTTCAAAACACTTGCTAAGGCAGCAAAATGAATTGTAGAGTTACAGGTTTACTTTAAAATTTTCCATTAAAAATGCAAAATCTCACATTTAAATGCATTTTATACTACATTTAAAGACCTTTCCACATGGTTGTTGGGAAAGTTTTGGGTTATATGTCCCTCTCTGACATGGCAGTACTGACATGAGGTGTCTGGTGAAGCTAATTCGAGAATGCAGTGTCTTAAACTCCATACAAGTAAGTACAGTTAATAGTGGAAAACCGAGTATTCACTCTTATTTTACTTGGGGTTTTTTATGAAATTCTGTGGACTGATATAAATTGACCAAACTGACATAATATAAAACCTACCATTCTTTGCTTTTTGAGTCTGTAACAGATAATGTTGTGTGTAATTTTCGTTATATAAGGACTTGAATGGAAAAACAACTTAAACTGAATCTCATTAATACGCTTACAGTTCCATGGAGGCTGTAATGGAGCCTGTGGTGCTACAGTCACGCCAACGCTGCTCATGAGTTGCTCTTCCCTACACAGTGAAGAGGCTCTGTCACTGACTTACACATACAGGAGCTGGTACAGCAAGTCTCTAGATAGGTCTGGAGTTTTCAGTCCCCTCATTCTGAAAAGTACTTTGAGGACACAAGAGCCACCTTTGTCTTAACTTCCCCTCCATCCTCTTGCCAAAACAACAGCCTGTTGGTGACCGCCCTGTTGGTAGCATGGGATTGTAGATGTCCAGCATCCACTGGGGACACAGCCAGGTTTAGATTCTGGCTGTGACAGCTTTACCTCCTTTAATAGGATAAAAAGGATAGATTGATTTCTGTGCCTGCTGCATGCAAGTCTTTTGGCAGAGGGCTTTAAACAGGGTACTTTGGACTTTGGTTTCCAAAGAGCATGAAACTTAGGTTTACCGCAGGCTTTCTGGCCATGGCTTTTCCTCCCCCAGCGCTGTGTTTTGCACGCTGTGGTTTTCTTCCAGTCCCCAGGCTACCGTTTAGTGGTGTCTGCAGTGATTGTAAAGCATATAGCTGGGAAATTATCTGGGACCTTTTGGGATAAGAGATGTCTTTAAAATGATGTTGGTGATGGAAATGACAAGATGGCTTTCTTTCCAGCAACCTCAGTAAGCTGCTTCTAGCACAGTGCTTCCTAATGTTTTCAGCAGGTTTGGCCACAGAAGGGACCCTGGTGACAGGGAAAGCACCATGCCAGGGTCTTCTCCACCCTCACATGTCTAGGTTTGCTAGCCCTGTACAGGCCTGACACTTATGGAGGCTTCAAGCCTTCCCCCTGTGCAGTGTGTTGTGCCTGTGCATAAGTATATCGCTGTCTGCTGATGAGCTGCCCCTCAGGGCCCTGGTTGCTCACAGAAATGGCAGATGCCACCGACCCTTGGCTTTAATGAGAGGGACATCCCGGTGAATTGCTGCGTTGGTGGCAGCTTTCTCCTGGCTGCCATCTCAGGGAGCTCTGCCTTGTTTGGTGTAAGGTTGCAGTTGTGCACCAGTGGACAGGATAGTTCCCGTAGCCATCTGCAAAGGGCTTTGGGGAGCAGCCTTAGCTGCAGGCAAGAGAAATGGGCCTGGCAGACTGTGGGTAGCCACTGGAGTGCAAATTTGGATGTCTGTACTCAAAGCTCTTGTCATTGATCCTCTTGTAATGGTGCTGGATCACTCTGAAATGGTTTACACGCGTTTTTGTAAGTGTTCTGCTAACCATGCAAGGTGTCTGGGCAGCAGAGGCTGGCTTGCTGCAGCTGAAGTAGAAAAAAAATTAACCTCATTCCTAACAGTGTTCTCTCCCTTCTGCAGCGCATCCATCAGAAGGTAGCAGCTCTTTGAGAGCAGTTGTTGCTTTAAGTACTAGCAGTAGAAATAAATGCACCAGAGAAGTGAAATGGCCACTGGGGATAATGGAGCAGATTATTATGTTTTGTCGTTTTCTTTAAATCTTGGAATAACTGCAGAAATGTTAATTTTGAAGTATTGTTTAACAGACTCCTGAGAAAAAACAGAATGACCAGCGGAATAGAAAAAGGAAAGCAGAAGCATATGAGACCAGTCAAGGTAATTCATTCTCCTGCCCCTGCTGCAGGATTTCTGAACGGTTGGTAATTTGTGCACGTTTTGCACAGTCAGTGTCCTAGGAAACTAATGGCCCTTCTCAAGGGTGTGTCAGGCAGCTTGTTATAAACTGCTCGGTGATGGTGTAGTTCTCTTCTGGGAGCCTTGTTATCCTCATTGGCAGGAAAACGCTCGTCTTCAGCTTATTCGCACAAACTATTGCATTTTTATGGGACAGACTGCCCAAAGGCTTAATATGCCTCCTCCGAAGGGTTAGTCTGGTCCCACATCACTCCATACACACCAGCCAGACTTCAAAATACAGGCTGTCCTCTCTTCCTTGCTTTCTGAGACATATGCCTGCCTTGGTAGAGTAACTTCTCACCAAAACAAATAGAGAACAAACTGTGCTCAGGTATAGTGCAAGTAGTACTGTCTCAGGGTGCTAAGAAGAACCAGTGTGTTCCAGTCCAAGTTCCAATTTTCTAGCAAATGGCCATAGCAGCAGATTTCTATTTCTTTTATTCTTCAATAAGAAAGTAACGGGGATTGTGTTGACAGAACTGCTTTGATAATATTATAATAAGAGAAAAGGGTTAAGTTTTAATGAGCTGGTATTAAGCCACCACTAATTATCTCTCTAACTCTTACAGGAATGCTTGTGAGAGATCTAATATGCAGTAATTCACCTGAAGGAAGAGGAGTAAAAGTACCCTCTGCTCTGTCCTTACCTTAAAGGAAATTTAAGAACCTACGCAACATTAAGGCTGTTTAGTGTTTTCTAAGTACTTTAGCAAGTGTGAATGCTCTTTGATTGGATTTGACATGTTTGGAATTGAGAGTTAATTGAATTGTCAGCTGTAAACCCTCCCAACAGCAGCTCAGGAGCTGTAACCCTGGGGCAGTCTTTTGTTGTGCAGAAGCTTTTGTTGTGAGAGGTGTTGCACCTTTCTAGAGGGAAAGAAAGGAGTGTCAATACAGGAGGAGCTTTGTAGAATGGCATCATAACTTCTGTTCTTAAAAATACACCTCTTATTTTCATCCTTTCTTTTCCTTCTTAGGAAAAGGCACTCCTAGAGGACATAAAATTAGTGATTATTTTGAGGTAAGCATCTTTACATTGCTTGGAAAATCTGCTTGAATTACATTGTGTAAAATCTGTAGATGGAAGTCTGTGACTTCTGTTACTGATCCGTCATGAGAGTCATTGACTGATGACGTTAACCTGATATACTTAAATCTGATTAGGTAGAGGATATGAGATTTTTGGAAGTTGATTTTTAAATTAATGTTTCTTTGAGCAGTTGATAAGGTAATTTTTTAAAAGAGCAGCCATGCAAGTACAGGTTCGAGGTTGATTTCCATTGGAACCTGGATCTCAGATGAGGATATCCCTGAGTATACAAACCTAGTTTGATAAGGGTCCAGTGCTGCAAAAGAACCTACCTGCGAGGCCTGCTGATTGGAGTAGGAAGCAGTTTACAGGGCTTTCTCTTCAGAAGAGCTTGCCATGGGAGGCAGAGACCCCCTCTCAAAGCAGTGATGGACATTCTATAAAATCAGTATTATTTTTTATCACATAGTTTCTGCAGTTTTTCTGGGTCGCCACAATGCAGAGCTCCTGCTGTTCTCTTAAATTTGTTCCTTATTTTGCTGAGTAACTTGGAGTTGGAAATTAAGTGCTTAATAGTGCTTACTTCTTTCCTGGCTGAAGTTTTTCCTGAGTGTGGTACACTGTGTGGTGCAGGAACGTACAAATTTCTGTACAACTAGACCAGTTGCCCAGCATGTCTTCCCACTCCTGTGGGGCACAGTTAGACATGTCTCCTCACAGGGAATGGAATTCCTAATCCTATACAGTAAAGTACTCATCTATATCCAGGTGTCCAGGTTTATATCTTTGCATTAAAAAGAAAAATGTACTCAGTGCAAATCTGCATGTTTGTCTGAAGTACCCAGTGTTAGTTTTGAAAACAGAGCATGAAATTTTAAGGTTTTCTGCTTAGCTTATGCTCAGTTTGTCTAAACGAGTCCCTAGAGCCTGTAAGGCTCTATTTTTCAGATAAATCTGTTTCTTCTGTCTTAAATTTGTTTAAATACAATATCTCTGTGGAGTTCCTGATGATGAAATCTGTTCCTTTGGCCAGTTTGCTGGGGGAAGTGGCCCAGGCACCAGTCCTGGTAGAAGTGTGCCGCCCGTCGCCAGATCCTCACCGCAGCATTCCTTATCCAACCCCTTGCCGGTAAGTGTTCTCCCTGGGGATGGAGCTGCTGGCATGGCATTGATTAGGCTGGTGCCCGTGCTTCAGCCAGGTAATTAAAGGTTCTGAGCAGGAAAGACGTGTCTCTTGGTGAGTGATTTGGCATATTCCCTATGCAGTTCCTTTTTTAAATCTGAAACTGGATTCGGGCAGCAAATTCGTGAGTCTGGGCCCCTGCAACAGTGGCTAGGGGAGTTGTAACTGATACGAATAGCTGAGTGAACGTGAGCACGATGGATGGTTTTAGCAGGCTGTGTGCTGTCCTTAATAAAAGGTGCAACTGGCACATCAGTTATCTTGTATTCCATTGAGCTCATGAACTTCTGCATCGAGTTGGGAGCATGCTGCATCGAGTTGGGAGCATGTTGTATGTTTGTGTAGCGCTAGTACAGTGACGCTCTGATCCTGATCGGACCCTTCGGGTATCCTGAAGAACATGCATACCAGTAACCCTGGGAAGGTCTTGCACTTCTGTTTACGTGCACGTGACTTGTAAGGAGCATTAGCAAAAACTTGCAAAGAAATGTGTATACATGCACATCTGTTGCTATTTTTTTTGTTGCATAATCCCATTTTGCTGTCACAGCATTTCTCAAGATCTGGATGTGAATAAATAACCAGTGTTTTCAAGCCATTTTAGCACAGAGAAGCCAATGAAATGGCCTTCAACTGCCAAAGCAATATTCAGAGGCTCTGGTGTCTGGTCTCTAGTTTTGACCACCGCTTGGGCCTCTCTTTAAAAATTTTCAGCGTTTGTTGTGTCACAAAAGTGCAGAGCACTGTGGGAAAGGTTAGTCTTCCAAAAACCAAATGCAAAGTCTTTCCTGATTACATTATTCTGCAGAGACCTTTGCACAGTCATGAACACACGCTGGACTAAACCCCAGCGCTGAATGCTCTGCTCAGAATTCAGTATGTGGTGCTGGATTTTGGAAGCTTTGTAATGCTGCTTCAAGGGAGAGCGTCACGTATGCCTCTAGATATTTTTTATGTTTATAAAAATTATATCTCGTTAACTGAATGGCCCTTCCTTCTATTCCACATTAATTCACTAATACATCTCTTTAAAGAGAAGTTAATGAAGGAAACACCGTCTCTGAATGTTGCAGATGGATGAGGTATTAGGGACAGTTCTTTACTCCAGCAGGAGGTACCCTGCAGGTGTTCAGAGTGGGACAAGTGGAATCTTCCTTTGGTTTTCTTCTTCTACCCTTGTACGTATGGAGTAGGTAAAAGCTTGAACAGAGTATTTCTTACGTGGTGAATACTGCGGTTACAGGTAGTTTCAGCCAGGTCAGATCATCTCTGTCCTTACGCAGGTGCTCTTTGTGTTTCTTATCTTCTGTTCTTTGCTCTTGCAGCTAAACCTGTAATGTTTGCTTATTCATATCAAACTATTACGAGCATTTGCAAGATCTGTCCTCTTCTCACAAACTGCATATCAATGGTTTGAGCTAAGCCCAAGAAAATGGGAGGATGAGTGAAAATTGGAGAAGATTGAGTGTCTTACCCATTACAGATGTCAGTATGGTCTAGGAGGAGAGCAGAGTGTTAAAATGTCTTTCACAGTGAGACAAACCTCCTCCAAACCTGTGAGTTAATCTATACTGTACTGGAAATTTTCTGCAATCAGAACTTGCGGAGGAATTGTAATGGCTTCAGGATGTTACTTCTCGTCTTCAAACCTCTTGACTGCTTTGAACTGCCTCGCTTCTCCTTTGATCAGAAGAACGATCTGCAGGTCTTCAGGCTCTTGCAAGGTTGCTCTCATATACAAGCGTTCTTTTGGGGAAGAAAGCACAATTTTGACATTTGTAATGTTAGCCAGAAAATATGCTTCAGGTTGCAATTTAGGTTTTTAAGAAAAACTAAAGCCTGACCTGACTTTACTTTCTATGTGTCATATGCCTGGCCCGGACTTACAGCTTGGAAGGACTTAGATGATTATTATCCAGGCTGCCAAGTTTTTTTAGCAGTGATGGGCTGGCTTTTAAAGCAAGGGCGGTGATTCTGAGTGCAGTAATCACTGTAGCTCAGACAATTCTTGTTCTTACTGAACCAAGTTCCTGTTTCACAGTTAGAAAATGAGTCTGCTGCAGGAGAAATGAGCTGGCCTTTAAGATTTTGGAAACGCACTAGTACTTAGCTTATCTTGCAGGAGATTGGTCCTAGCTATAATAACAGAAACGAGCTTACCGTGACGTCTGGGTCCTAGACATGGTTGAGTTGCTGACATTTAGCAGTTCTGACTCAGTTTTCTTCACGAGAATAACGAATGTATCATGACATTGGCTGTTTTAAAATGAGCCCATAAAAAAACATGCTGAATGCATTGACCAAAATCGCAATGCACTAAGATTTTTGGACCTACAACCTGTTTTGCTGCAGTGGCTCTGAAACACATGGATTAGCCAAGGAAAGGGGTGTGTTAACTGACAAGGAATTCTGTCCTGTGTGTTCATTTGTTACTTTTTTTTTTTAATTGTTAACTTCATCTACTTTTTAATGTCTGCCATTGGAATAATCACTCCAGGAGTCCTGTTTGAGTTATCAGATCCTCACCATGCTGCCTGCCCATTCCTCAGCTGCTGCTTCGCTGACAACAGTTTTGGCAGAGTCAGAGAATCGCTTTTTTTAAAAAAAAAAAAGTTCATTATTTTTTTTGACTGTGTTACAGCGGCGAGTGGAGCAGCCGCTGTATGGGGTAGACGGCAGCACAGCAAAGGAACCGCAGGAGGAACACTCTGCTCTGCCAACGCTGATGTCGGTGATGCTGGCGAAACAGCGGCTAGAGAATGAGCAGCTGGCACAGAGGGGAGGTGGCCTCTGTTTTACTTTTGTCTCGGTGAGCAGCTCTGAAAAGATTTGAATCCTAAGGGATGTTTCTAGTTAAGGGATGGGGAATTCGGAGCTTTTCTGCGCAAAAGACAGTGGTTCAATTGCAGCCTGGTTTATTGATGACCAAGTCTACCATCTTCTGGTAAGTTCATCTTCCTTGTGAAGAGTTCTAGGTCCCAGGCTTTGCTTGTTTAATGACATGAGTTTTAAGTTAATGATTCAAAATCTTATGTGGATCCAAATAATAGCATCTGAGAGGCTAATCTGATAGGTGCAAAAAAGCAAAAGAATGAAGCATAGCCTTGCTGTGAGAAGTGTTTGTTTTGGCCTCACTTAATCTCAGCTGACATGAATTATGTTAGGCTTTTAAAAGCTTTGTCTTTTAGCAGGTTGGGCCAGGCTTCTTGAACGAAACTGACTCTCTTGTTTCACTGAACTAAATCTGTAGAGCATTCTTAAATCTTAACAACAAAGTGCGGTGTTCAGGCCAGGCTGTACCTCCCGTGTAAAGATCAGAGTATCTGCATGGGCACTAGTGGTCGTGCTGAGGAGCATATAACGATACACTGACTTTCTTTTACAGGCCCAGCAAGGCAGCCCATCTTCTACCGGATCAGGGAACACTGAGCATTCCTGCACTTCCCAAAAACAGATTTCCATCCAGCACAAACAGTCACAGGTATAGCTTGCTAGATTATATGTGTCTTGCTTATGAGATTGAAGCTTGATGGAGCTTGTCTTCTGTTCCAGAGGGTGCCACTTGTAGCAGACAAAATGTTTCCAGTGGGAAGAGCCAGTAGTCCCACCTCAGTCTGTAACCACTGATTGAAGTGAATCACCCTGAAGTCTGTTCCTTATCCTGTAAAGGATGCTTTCAGTTGCTGCTACTGGAGTTTGTCCTGTCTGTTACTGAAGCTTTTCTGTGTCAATACTGTGGGCAGTTCCTCAGCGGTGTGCGAATGTGCTCAGGAGAGGAACACCTTACCTCTGCCTGTTTCAGTTCTGTTGTACCCTGAATGTTCTTCCTTTCACTGTAAGTGAAGACGTGAAGGAAACCCGAGTGATAGTTGTGAACGCCTCTATTCAAGCGCTGGGGTCATGGGTGTGTCCACGCTGCTTACAGTACAAATATCCACAGTCTAGTTGGAAGTTCTTTGACCTCTGCAGAGTACACCCATGGAATAGTTAGTCCTGTCAAGGTGAACGCAGTGAGTTCTTGACAGTGCTTCTCTGCAACTTCACTGACCCGGACTCAAGAAGAGGAGTAGCTCTTTTGACTGTACTGCTGTCTTTTTGGTGCCTGTTCAATTGTTAAGATTCCTCTTGTGGCTTTATGGCAAGGTTTACTTTCAGCTGTGTATTCATCTTCTGTTGCTTATAAGGATGTTTAGCTTTATCTGCAATGCCCCTTGCTTATTCCTTCTCTAAGCATGCTTTCAGTCTTCTTTTGATTTTCATCTCTGATTTCCCTGTGACTGACCCTTCCCTTGAGTGATTTTTAAACAGTCAGGTTGGTGTCAATCATTTTCTCACATCAGTCAGTGTCAGAGATGATTTTATTGCTGGGGGAAGTTCTTTCTCCATTTCCCCAGCAGGTGGTAGAAGTTCTTTGTGCATGAAGAACAGCAGTTCTACCTCTGGGGATACTCACTAGCTTCAGTCTCTGAGCTCTGTGGTGTCACTAGGGTCACATCTGTTGTCTGTATTGTTAAAGTGCTGCTCTGTGAAGATCCCTGGTTTTTGATAGTGCGTGGAGAATTCTCGTGAGAGAATGATGCCGTAACTTGAGAACCTGCCACAGATAACTTTGAGATTTCAATCTTCACTGTCCCAACACCAGTGCTTAAAATAGTGGCCTCTCCTGGAGTGAGCAAGATGTTTTTATTCTCTCCTGTGCTTAGTATGCCCACAGGGTCCATCTTCCTTGAAAAGGGTCATACATTATCTGAGTGTGCTTTCTGCCGATGCTCAGCTTCATGGTATTTTCCAGACATCTACATGTAGCATACGCTTAAGGCAAAGAATCCAGGAAGATGCTTGACTGTGTGATAAGGATGTGTATGTTCTTGTTTCTCCCTTCCAAACCTGTTTGAGTTGATAGGGTTAAAAAAAAAATCATCAGTGATTTCCAATTTGAATCGCTCCTGGCAATGCGAAAAGGAAGTCAGCATGAGCCGGATTTTCGTAGCGTTTTCAGTCAGTGCCAGGGCCCTCCAAGTGCTCTGAGGCAAAGGGAGTTGGGATGAAGTCACGTGTAGGAGCTTGAAATGTGACTTCATTGGGTGTGCTGCAAACGTGTTCTGTGCATTTGGCAAAATGACGTAACAGCCACTTCCTAAAGGAACTTCCTGCTGCTCGCCTGTGTGGCTGTGGCCCAGGTTTTCAAAGATCTCATTGCCTTCAGTGATAAAAGCTTTTGTTGCATGTCACATGCTCCCTGCAGTCTGCCAGGAAGCACAAACCAAGTTAAGGTAGAATTGAGGTGACCTGCCCAGGCCTCCTGTCTTTGGGCTTTAGGCTCATCTTGCTTGATGCGCAATGCTGGCAAATGTTCTTTTGATCGTACCCACACTGGGCATACGTAGAGAAGCAGCAGTCTCATGTCATGGTGTTAGCTTCCAGGCAAGCCAGAAATTCAAAGAACAGTTACAGAGCAGCTCCACAGGTAAGTCTCTGCCAACTCTTCTCAGAACCAGAGCAGTTGCTTGCTAGCCATGAATGTGAAATGTGTGTGTGCAGCCCTGGAGAGAGACTCCCTTGTGTTGACTATTTTAGGTGCTGTGGTCATGTACGTCCTGATTTCTTCCACGTTTCTTCCCCACCCATTAATGAGAGTGCTGAGTTTGAAATATTCCTACTGCTAGAGAATACAGTGTATGTCTATTGTCTTCCGTTCCTGGATATAACTCTCTCTGCATTGGCGAAGGTTTTGAGACATGCTGCGCCCCATAAAACGTTCTAAATAGGTTTCACTCAAGAACTATAAAGCTCCTGTCCCTAGTGGGCACTAAAACGACAGTGTGTCAGAAGCAAAGGCTGTGCCTAATATTCCTGCTGTGTCAATCTGTTATAATATTTTAAAACAAAGACCTGTGTTTTCTTAGAACCTGCAGGTATTGTCTTTTGTCTAGCAGATGGTTGTCTGTGCCTGTGAAAGGTCTCAAAAATCTGATGTTCCAGCTGAGGGTGGGATTTGGTGGGCTTTGTCTTAAGCCTGTTTCCTGTACAAGCTATGTTGCACTGCAGGAAAGGACAGTGAATGTGAGAGACCACCAAGGAGTGGGCAGAACTCAACTACAAAAACAAAATTTGCAGGATACAGAGGATATTTGAGCCCTTTATGTGTGACCAGTTTATATTCTCCAGAGCAGCTTTGTGCCAGCTGACTGAACCGCCTGTGTTAGAGGAGCCCACCATGCAATAAGAAAGAGAAAAATGGAGAAAGGTCTTCCCTCGACTGCTGCCATGCAGGGGATCGTTTCCTTCTTTTTAGGCCTGTTAGGTCAGAGGGGCTTACACTGCAATGACACGTGCTGACTATCCGAAATTGCACATTTTTCTTAAATGTGGTTTATGGTGATTTTTTCCCTACAGTCTGACCTCACAATGGAAAAAATATCTGCACTAGAAAACAGTAAGAACTCTGACTTGGAGAAGAAGGAGGGGAGGATAGATGACTTACTAAGAGTAAGTATTTGAAGTGGGACAACTCTTCTAAGAGCTGCTCTTTAAAGACACCTAGAATGCTTATGCCAGCAGCCTGCAGAGCAGGGGTTTGAGTACCGTTTGTAGAACCAACACTCACAAGGTAAAACAAATCCTGTCAAGACAATTGTCTGACTTGTAGTTGCTCGCTTTGGGCCTGCTTGAATTCACGAGCAGTGTAGCAGTGACCGTGGCTGTACAGCGCAGGGTTATTGTAGCTGAGGTGTTTGTGTCCTCTGCAGTGGGGGTGTTGGCCTTTCTTTGACATGTTGCACGCTTTTTGTGTATTTTGCTCCCTAAAAGGCCACGTTTCCCTGCAGAATTATTCCCTTCTTCGACACACTGAGGAGCTGACTCTGCTTTTTGTTTAGTAACATGCTCAGTAGCCTCTCAGTAGACTGGGAGGGTGTATTGTGAAATGATCTTTCGTGAGAGTCAGCGTCATGTATAGAGATGAGGAGAACAGCTCTTGGTCAAACCAAAAGAATAAAGCTTCTCTTAACCCATTAGTCGACTTCAGTAGACTAAGAATAAGACTAAGAATAAAGCTTCTCTTAACCCGTTAGTCTACTTCAGTAGACTAACCCTTTAAATCAAGGATCTTGTCTTCATGGAGGCGTTTAATTGATTTC
This sequence comes from Bucorvus abyssinicus, assembly GCA_009769605.1. Taxonomy (NCBI): domain Eukaryota; kingdom Metazoa; phylum Chordata; class Aves; order Bucerotiformes; family Bucorvidae; genus Bucorvus; species Bucorvus abyssinicus. Next base: position 12,603,219 of record CM020049.1, on the reverse strand, counting down.
TCTTTCATCAGCTGAAGAGGCATCTCTTGTGAAGAGTTGAGAAGGGTTGGAAAACACGTTGAAGGGAGAAGAGGGAAGGCTCTCTGTGTTTGAGCGTGTCTGCTCTCAGCACCTAAAGGAGCTAAGACAAGCTCATAAGGGATACACAGAGGCACCTGGGGGTTGTGGGAAACAATCCATGAAACAGGAAATTGGTTGGAAGGGGGATAGTTACATGTAACTTTTTATCAAGGAGAATGGTTGCCCGTGGAGTCCTGCTGTGCGCGGTGGTGGTGTTAAAGCCAGCAGCTGTTGCTGGGAGCAGTCTATAGCAGGGCTGATGAATTGTGACTCGAACAAGAATCTAATTGAAAGTGCAAAGGGAGTTCCCTCGTCCCTTTCCTCTGCCAGTATTGTGGCTAAAGAGGGAGGATAGTCCAGGGATGACTAAGCTATTCTGAGACTTGGTAGCTGTGGCAAGGTCTTAAATGTTTAAAAAAAAAAAAAAATCCATGTGCTTGTGTTCAATTTCTTTGTACCTTAGTTCCTTGTATGTAAACCAGGATGATAGCACTTCCCTGTCCTGGAAAGGTATTAAGATTTGAGTGGGTTAAAAATTGAAGAGCTTGGCTTGGATGTTTTGCTAAGAGGAACCTAGTCTGTTTTTTGTTATCCTGCTGGGTTGCTTTCTTTAATCTAATGCCTAGAGCTTGCTGGAGAAAGGTGATGCTTAGTTTGGCTCTTTGAGTGATTTAAAGTCAAAGGCTTTTCTTCTCTGTTCCATTCTAGGCCAACTGCGATTTGAGGCGGCAGATAGACGAACAGCAAAAGATGCTGGAGAAGTACAAGGAGCGGTTGAATAGATGTGTAACGATGAGCAAGAAGCTTCTTATAGAAAAGGTGAGCAGGGGACTTGGCACATCTCTGCAGTCACAGTTCATGTCCTCGAAAACTGTATTCTTTGGAGAGTGGAAACCTGCTCCTATTGCTTTAGTGATAAAAGACAATTAGAATTCTGTCTTGAATTATTTCGCTGCAAATAGGAATGTAATCCTAAAACCAAAATGGTTCAGAATGGTCTGGTTTGGTTAATTTTGCCAGTCTAAAAGAGTGGTCTCCATTGCTTAAGTGAAGTACTCTGGGCTCTAAAGCAGCACTGTCCAGCTCTGGCAATACACAAGCAGTACCCCATTGTGCAGTGAAATTGCCAGATATGCTCTGTGACATGGGCAAGTGATTTAGACCTTTCCTTCTTCCAAATGGCAAACTTGGAGATTGTTGCTTTGTTTGACACTCAAACAACACATTAAAGACACTGGGGAAAGCGCCAGGCTGCAGTTTACCAGCATCCTGCCTGCTTCAGTGTGGAAAGATCTCCAGATTTCCTGCTGGTTAAACAATGGGAGGGTTTGGTTGCTCTTTCACCTGTTGGGCAAATTACACCTATTGTTTGTGGGCACTGGATGAGCAAAACTACCAGGGTGCTGGCCAGTACGTGCAGTCTGTTTGAGCTGGTTTTGTCACAGAGGTGACTGCTCTTGGCTGAATGGGACTCCCCTTTCTGGGAGGATTTGGAACTCCAGGCTAGGTGTTAGGTAGACCTGGCATTCAAAGAGATGCTGTAGAGCTCCAGGGAGGAGCTTTGCTGGGTCAAATTTAATCCTCAATGACTGAAACTTTGCTGCTCTCATCTCAGGCTTGGAAAGTTCCCCTGGCTTACCAGAAACACTCTGTGACAGACACCACCACCAGTTCTTATGCTTGTTGGTGACCTAACTGAGATTGTGTCACTTCTGGGAGTGGTGTGAGTCTAGGAGGACTAAGCTGTCTGATCAATCTTACAGTCTTAACAGTGATTCAAGGTGCATTTTCTTACTTGATCTCCCATTTGAGTGAATAAAGGGCTGATCAGAGCCATGGAAGTCTAGCTAAGCTACTGATATGCAGAGAGTTTTAATCCTACTGCTAGATTGATTTCAACTGAGGATAGAAAGGGTGTGCTGCCCAAGCAGTAATGGAGGAGGAAAGGTGAGGCTGAAATGTCAGAAAGGAGGCAGTCAAACAGATGCCTGTCAGACCAGCGTGAAGCACCCTCAATCATTTGATCAATGATTTTCCACTGGGTTTCAGATAAGCAGTACTGAAACAATGGGAGGAGGTTAAGAGACGGTAGAGATCTAAACGCAGCCTTAGCTGCTAATTTATGGCTTATATTTTTTACATGTGTTTTGTTTTGTTTTCAGTCAAAACAGGAGAAGATGGCATGCAGAGACAAGAGCATGCAGGATCGATTGAGGCTAGGTCACTTCACTACGGTGCGGCACGGGGCGTCCTTCACCGAGCAGTGGACAGATGGCTATGCCTTCCAGAACCTCATCAAGTGAGGACAAGCAGAGTTGTCTTAAGTGCAGAGACGGAAAAACTAAGCGGTTGTGTGTGATGTCTCGCATGTCAGAATGTGCGAATGGTGTGACTGATGCATGAAAGGATCGGGTAGGAACTCAGCTGTGGACAGTGGGGAACGTTTTTGCATTGAAGTGAGAAATATGTTTCCACATAAACCTCCAGAGACTTGAACTGGAATGAAATTGTTTGAGTTGGCCTCTGGGTTGGAAAGCAGCGGGCTGCCCGTTGGGTGTTCTCAGCGCACCTACCGGGCTGTGCAGTGCTTAGGGTGGTGGGGTAGACCAAATTCTTACATGTATCGTGGGTCAATCAATTTGATTTGCATAGTTGCATATATTAGTCAAGGATGGCTAATTAGCTTTTTTTTTTTAAAGTAGAAACTAGAGAAGCTTAAAAGAAAATCCATACTATTTAACTTTTTTTGCTGCCTCCTAACAGTGATCAAAGGGGCTGCAGAAACCTGGAAATAAAGATCAGAGACCCTTTTATGCAGGATGTTAATGGAAATATCCAGTAATTCCCACCTGGCCTAGACCTTTAAGTAGGACTTGGCAAATTAATTGCATTAGTGAGAGCTATGTGTGATGATTTCAATTCATATCACTTCTCTGTAGTCTGATAGGGAGGTGCAGCTCTTGTTAGGCACAGATTAAGGACTTTATAATTCTTCCTTGGTTTGTGCTGTATGACGTGGAAGAAATACTTGTGGAACTTCTACCTGCAATCTCAGTCTCTCTTAAAACATGCATTAAGTGTGTAAATGGTCAAATCATTCAGACTGGAAATTTCGAGAGTGGTTTTATCACCATAGAATATGCTAAGATGGTCTTTTTGTCTTGGAGGAGAGACTTTCCTTAGTGAAATTGGGAGTGGTGTTGGTTATATTTCGGAGAACTAAGGATAGTTGAACTGTACCCCTGAAGTATAAGGACGCTTTCTCAGACAGTGCCACACTTCAGGAACAGTTTTAACAGGAAAGTCTGAGATTTAGGACAGAGCCTTCTAGGAAAAAGTGAGTGGAAAGTTAGTGACTTACCCTGGATTCACGGGTTTTCCATGAGGTTAGCAGCTCCTTGGGTTTGGATATCCTCTGCATGAATAAAACCTTTCACTTACTGAAAGGTTTCTGTGGGCCAGGAAAAGAATCCCCTTTTATGTAAAAATGACTTTAAAAAAATATGAATCATAATGTTTGGCACATCCCCCCTTTTCTGAAAATATTTTGAGCTAATCTTACCAGTACAACTGACATGAAATTGATTGCTCCGCTCTGCGAAGAACAGATGCTGAAGTCAACCCAGTCCATACCATTAGTTACCTGCTTTGTTTTTTCTAATCTCTCCTTTCCAGGCAACAGGAAAGGATAAATTCCCAGCGGGAAGAAATAGAAAGACAAAGAAAAATGTTAGCAAAACGGAAGCCACCTGCAATGGGACAGACCCCCCCAGCAAGCAACGAGCAGAAGCAGCGCAAGAACAAGACCAATGGAGCAGAAAATGAAACGTAGGTTACATGGCCTTCTCGGTGCATTGCGAAGCTGCACACTTTGATTAGAGCACAAAATAGCTACTGGGGAATGGAATCTTGTCCTTGCCTCTAGGCTTCACTCCATGCCCAAATGAATGTTGTGGAATTAGCCTGGCATTCAGCAACATCTGGCTGCAGTTCTAAATAGTTTTCATTGGAGTAAAACGAGGATCATTGCAGAGGCCAGACTTTGTATGAGCTTAACATTTTTTTTAATGCAGTAACTGTTTCAGTATTCCTGTTGCGTCAAGTTTGAAAAGCAGCAGCTTTCTTAAGCAGTGCAGCTTCAGAACTGATTTCAGCATCACTGTATGATACATGGTGCTTTTTTTTTAAGGAAAACAAGATTGTGCACATTTGGAAGCCTTTATTTCCATGTACTTTCGGGTGAGGCTTGCCAAACAACCAGATTGGTACACTGAAGAAAAAATAGATGTTCTCTCTAAAGACGGTGCCTTAAGCATTGACCTGGATCTCCAAAGCAGTCCATCACAGATAGCCGAGTGAGGGACATGGAAAGGTAGTTGAAGTGCTACTCTCTCTTCTTATAGAAGATTTCTTTTTTTTTCCCTACCTCTTTTGAAGTTACTAATACTCTGAGTCCTGGTGTTCTTAGAGAGGAAAGCTATGTCTCACAAGAAATTCAGAACATTTTTTTTAACGTTTTTGTGAGTTGGAAATACATTCAGAGACTTTCCCTACCTTCTACCAGTTTCCTTTACACTCTTCATTTTATCACTGGTGGCTAATAGCACACCTCTCAACCATGCTTCTCTTTCTGCACTATTAAATGTCCTGGGCATGACTTCACCTCAAAGTTCTGGAGCCCTTTGAATCCTTGGTCTTGATCTTTTTAAAAGTGCATGTGAAGCAGAAGCTCCTGCTGCCTTTTGCAGTCACAGCAGAGAGGGATCGTGGCTGGTTGAATCATGATATTCCAGGTGCTCTCAGCACCCAGGGCACTGCCTCCAGACAGGGTGCTGGTGCCTGCCGATCAGGTGTATGGTGTCGGAGGGCACTGTGCTTTCTGCAAAGAAGTAGCTTGAATAGTAGTAGCTTGTTCTGGCCAAGTGAGCTTATAAAAGACTAAATAAAATTTTAAAGCTGTCCTTTTACCTTGTTTGAGTTTGGAGAAGGAAATGGAGTGTCTGTGCGTGGATATTTGGAAGCGTTGCTGTTCATTGTGGTAACCCTTCACTTGGGAGGGATAGAGTGATGCTTTCCCCAGCTCTGTAGGGATGTGTTTCCCCAGCAGACTGTTGCTGCTGTGGTGTGTCTTATTCTGCAGACGTGGCAACACAGGTCTTTACGTGCCTGAAGTCATGATAATGCTTTTGCCTATGTTGTGAGCCTGCCTGGTGCAATCTAGCCGTACCTGGGTTTGCTAGTAAGCCTTTTTGTGCTCCCAGCTCTTTTTGTGCACCAGGTACAAAATTCCCTGCTCTTTGGAGGTTTTTTCCATGTGGAGTTCTTACAGAGGCTCATTCTGGAAGTTGAATGAGAAGCAGACAGCCAAACTCCTTCATTTGAGTTTTGGTTCCTCTTTGCTTCATGGTTGTTGCTGCATCTTAAAAAAGAGTAGGAAAGTCCCATGGTGCAAATTTAAATGTGCGCTCTCCTGAAACTAGTTTCTAGCCTGTGAATGAGAAAAAGATTTTCATTCAGGAAGATGAATCTGCTGGGGCTTTTGGAGGTTTCTTAGGGCAGCTTGGGCAAGCTTAGAGTCTTCAGCTGCACTGGAAGTGTGTTTCAAACACATTTCTGTGAAACAGGGCAGTGTTCGTCTTAGAGCCCCCTTGATTTTTGTAATTATCCTGCTAACTGGCAGCTATTTTGGGCAACATTAGCCTGCTGGTACTCATTGCATCTCTTGCTTAATGAGTAGACGGCTGGTGTTTAGTCCTGTATTTCATCCGTGCACAAGAATACGTAGAAAGCTTGTTGCTGGTTTATTCAACTGTCTTTTTATTCCTTATACAGCAACACCAACCAAAGACCTAAACTTTTGGGATGGCCTTTTAGCTGAATCTGCTTAAAATTCAGGCTGTCTTGGTTTGTGTGGGGGTGAATTAACATGCTTGTATATGACATGATACCACATGTAACCATTTACAGTACCGGCTGTGTCTTGTATATATCTTTATAATAAGCAGTTCCTTATGGTCAAGATTCTTTCAAAGGGAACTTGGCTTCCGAGTTTTGCATTAAATTTATCAGCTGACAACTGCTTTAGCACTTTTTTCAACTGTGTGCGCCATCTGCATTATCAGCAGTGGGGAGAAGTTGGGGCATTTCAAGGCGATCACTCAAGTCAGCTGAGTACTACCTCCTCTGTTTGCTGTCCGGTGAGCCAAGGTCCCACGGCCCTGCACAGGCGCAGGGCTCGGTCCTCTCTTTAAACTCCTTGTGGTATTGATGCTGTGGAGACCTCAGATGCTAACCTTTGTCCTAAGTACTATGCAGAGCATAACTGCTGCCACAGGAATCCTCCTGGGATGTGCTTTGAACTCAACTGAGGTTCAAAAAAAGATATTTATACGTTGTCACGTGCATATCCTGTTTACAGAGTAAACAGATGCAGTTGATACGGGCTTCATAGCTTTATGCTCACATGTGTGATGCTTTTACCAAAGTCCTTGAGGGTAGTAGTGATTCATTTTTCTAACCTTAAAGATCTCAGCACATCATTGCGTTCCACAAGTGATGGCGTCTGTCATTATTTTAGAGTAAGGCTGTGCTTTGCCTTTGTCCTATATGGCACACTTGGGCTATAAAAGACATTGAAAACATTCTGAAACTTTTTTAACCAGCCACCCAGGGTGGAAACTTTGTACATCATTTACCATCAAAAATGGGGATTATTCCCCTTATGCCATTGCTTCTCCTAACTCTACATGAGGCCAAAGATATGGTAAGGTGAAGCAAATTTCCGAAGGTTTCCCTGGAAGGCAGTTCATAGAGCCTGAAACAGCAAAAAGCTCTGAATCCCAGGTCATTGCTCTGTTTGCAGTGACTCTGTGGCCAGGGGTACTGGTAGACCTGGAGTGAATAGCTGGGTTGAGTTATTCAGCTTTTAATACAAAGAAAAATTTGAAAAGAGTTGGTAAAGCAAACTTTAAATGGAAAAATAAGATGTGGAATACTTGTGCTTTAGTGTTCCCTATTTAGATTATGGTTTAGCATTCTTTGTTAAAAGTCAGTCAGTAGCCTAAATAGGTGTTATTAGGGACTTGGATTTGAAATTAATCTGTGCTTATCAAAGTTTAAGCTTTTGGTCTTCTTTAGATTGAATATTTAAAAAAAAAATAGATTGCAGAGTTTACCTAAAAAGTTTCCTGCTGGCTGTTGACATACTCTGTGTAGTTGTCACTTCCACGGGCTACGTGTGTTCTGCAGACTGTTCCCTTTATTACCAGTTGAAACCTAATGCACTGATCTGTCTCTTCTCTGCAGGTTAACGTTAGCAGAATACCATGAACAGGAAGAAATCTTCAAACTCCGACTAGGCCATCTTAAAAAGGTAAGAACTAACTGCAGGAAAGGATTTCAGCTGACTCAGTGTTCTGTGAACAGCAGCATTTCTCTGTGGAGGTCACTGCTGTTTGTTTGACAGTCGAGAGGGTTTTGTTGCTTGAAAGGGATGGCCAAGATTTTTTAATTTTTTCTGAGGCAGTGGTAGTCAGGAAAGATGTTCTTTGCTTCAGTAAATGGATTTCTGTGTCCTTACAGTTCTGATTTCATGCAGGGACTTCCACTGTTTTGATACATCTTACTCTGTCACTATTACCTGCCTAGTGTTGGGCTCTGTGTGTGTCTAATATGGGGAAACAGGGAGGAACGGATCGAGGGAAGGAAATCATAAGAACACAACAAGAACTGCAGCCATCATTGACTTTGCCCTTTCTTTGCAATATTGTTTAACCAGCATTATCGGTAACAGTCCGATAAAATCTCTTGAGCTTTTGGAAACTAGTACTGTTTAGGCAGTTGTAGTGCACATTTGTTTTCAGCTACATTGGCTTCAGCAGGAACTGTACCTGCAGGTGAGGTTATATTTACATAAGCTGTTGGTTACCTTTAAAGTGATGGCAGTAACCCATAAATAAGTTTTCTGGGACACTTCAACAGATGAAGTACTGGGTGGGGGGGAGATGTCTTCTGCCATTTGCTGGTTAGCTGTGATCTCTGCTAAGGCCAGAGACTTTTCTTTCCCCTATGAAGCAATGAGAAAGTGTGTAAATGCATTGCTGGAGTCCCCCTTCTTTTCTCAGGTCGTGCCTAAGCTTGACACTTACGTTTTTTCCGGTAACCTTGACACACAAGTTTAACGCAAGGCCTCATTAATGCTGCAGTGCTCCTTGTTATTTTCGGTGGGAAGGGAAAGTTAATGCACACATGGAATCTGCTGGCACTCTGCCCGTTGTGTTTTACTGACCTGTGAGCAGAGATAAGTGATCCGCGCAGGAGTATGCTGAAGGGAGCCTTGCTGGACAGCTTCCGCATTGCTCGAGTGGATTAATCGCGGGTCCAGCTGTGCCGGCATGTCGTGTGCCACCCTGGAATGGAGGAATCCGTTTGGAAATGGACCTTAGTGGAACATGAAGTAATGTTCTGAGATCGTGGCATTGTCTGAAGCTGTGCTTATCCTTCTCCACTTTTGGAAACTGGCTCATTCTTTGCACTTAAAAATAGAACCAAGTTGAGAAGGGACGGAACAGAGTCACAAGACAAATGGGTAACCATGTCCCTTGAGTCATATATACCAAATAACACTGCTCAAGGCGCACGTTTTAATTGAGGTTTGCAACCTAGTCCACAGCGGTGTGAATTCTAGTGTCATGTTTGAGGTCACTAGAACTTCCAGCTCTACGAACACTATATCAAAACTTCCACGTGGCTCTAAGTTATGCTCTGATCTCTTCTACCACTTACCACTAACAGGATTCAATGTTGTCCTTTCACATTCTCCGTCCCTTCCGGATGCTGCCCCATCCCTGTGTGGCATCGTGACATCCCTGTTCCTTACTTTTGAGGCCCGTCCTCTTGCTCTTGTCCCAGCAGAGGCTGAGTTCCTACAAAAACAGTTGCATGGCACTTAATCAGGGAAGAAGCAGGACCAGAGCCACGACGCTTCTCAATTACAGAAAATGTTGAAAACAAGAAGGCATAAAGATACCTCTGCTCCTGTCTGTGCGTGGGTGTAAACAGAACTGCCCAGTCAGTTATTCCTGTTGCCTTCCACCTGACCCTTCGTTGACTATGGCCATCTCGCTAATCTCCCAAACAAGATACTTACCAACCTTCACAAATGGAATTACATTTCAGGAGGAAATGCTGACTGCGTTATCTTACACAGTGTCATGTTTGCCTTTTGGTTTTCCCTTGTGCAGGAAGAAGCAGAGATCCAGGCAGAGTTGGAACGGCTAGAGAGGGTTAGAAATCTACATATCAGGGAATTGAAAAGGATACACAATGAAGATAATTCACAGTAAGCGCATGGGATTCAGGGACGAGAATGTATAACAATTTTGTATTTGTCCCCTTCATAATGGGAAACAATCCTTTTTAAATTGGTGTTACTGCTTAATATGGCACTTGATTGGGGGGTGACACGGTGATATAACTTGAAGTTCACGAAAGACAAAGGCTTCCAAGTGCATCAAGGTACCATTATATAGTCTTTTGTCAGTGAAAATAGTATCAAATCCGTCAGTCATTAACTCAGTTTTAATACTTTTTGTCTGATATAAAAGTGTTTCTAAGCTGTATAATAGCTGTAATTTATTGTGCAGGGGATTGCGTAATTTCTGTCAGTGTTCTTAAACTGTGTCTTTCTCGCCAGATTTAAAGACCATCCAACGCTAAACGATAGGTATTTGTTGCTACATCTTCTGGGTAGAGGCGGCTTCAGTGAAGTATATAAGGTAAATCTGAAGTGGCAATCTGGTGTAATCTGAATCTACAGTGAAATAGTGCAGGAAGCAGAATTTTTACACTTGTTTTCTCAGTGGAGTGTGTGGTTGTGGAGGGAAAAAGGGAGGACAAAGCACATGTTGCATACATTACACAGCAGGCTTCACGTGTTTAGGATCTGCCCTTGTCCTCAGAGGTCAGATTTCCTGCAAATGTATGTTTCAAGAAAATGATGCACCAAGTCAGCAAGTTTTGTCAGGACGGAGAAGTAAACCACTTGTTTCTTCAGGTGCTACACACAAATACCATAGGTAGCGAAGTTTTGTTGAGTATGGCATAGCAAGTCTGAACATCACTGTAAATAAGAGAAAATAGCTCCATAATAAGAGCAAAGCCTTCGTTTCCTGGGAGTAGAAGGCTTTTTTCTTGTGTCTTCATTTTACACTCTGAAGGAGCAGACTGGGTGTGTGTGTAGTCTTGGGGCTTCCTTGGAACTGAGGATTGCTTGTGCATCAGCGCTCTGGCATGGCCAAGACCATGCTTTGGTGCTCGCTATTTGCCTATTGTGCTTAAAGCCTTTCCAGTTCTACATATTCCCCATCTCTACCCAGTGGTTCTTAATTCGTTTTGAATTTGGCTAGGATGAGAACAACTATGCCAATGCAAATACTGGGAACTTCATGGTGATGATTTATTTTGATGCAGTACAATAAATATCTAAACCGGGGCGGGGCAGGGGGGGGTGTGGACTGCTCAGGTAGCGAAAAAAGAGCGTGATCTGCATGAAAGTTCTGTGGGTTGCTCTTTGGAGGCTTTGCTGACTAAGTAGAAAGCCTTGGCTTCATAGATGAAAGCAAGAAGGTATGAATGCTTCATACCTGACTGCGCTTAAGAGTTGTAGCTATGTTATTAAAACAAGGAAATGCTTAGCCCTTCTTCCCAGGGTCCATTAGGAGTTTAGAACTTTTGGGATGGACACCATTTATCCTTGTCTGCTCACAGTAAGATTTTGCCCCATCCTATAAACTATGAGCTGCTGCTGCTCTCAGACAGGGTAAAAGATTCCTGCATTTCTCCAAGAACACAATTGCAGTGGTCCATTCTTTAAAGAGTGCCTAAACAGCAAGAAACTAGTTGGGGGGAAACGCGGCACAAGATTTACAAAGTTCTGCCGATGAATTCTGCAGGTTCTAAAATCGGCTGAAATGTTGTGCTCCAAGCTGAGCTACCAATGCAAAACAGCGTATTGAAAATCCTCTGTATGTTTTGGTTTTGTTTTTTTTTTTAACTGATTGTAGAAAATGAGGTGGATGGCTTGGGGGACTGATGGCAGGGTCTTTCTAGTGTGATTAACTGTCTATATTTTGGTAATTCAGCCTTTCTGATCCCAGTGTAGCTCTGGTGGTAAAATGTCAGAATAAATGCGGCATTAGTTAGAGCCCATGGGGAAGGTCAGATCAAAGCACAGCGTATTCAATTGTTTTCAGAGTTGCTTGGTTTCATTAGTGAAACTAATTACATCGAAATGTGGGTTTGCTCTTCACTCAGTATGTTGTAATGCTTATTTCCTGGGTGGGGATATTGGTTTGTTAGAGCTTGTCTGCTTTTGCAGTATTAACTTGAAGATGTGATTCCTACTGATTTTCAACTCTTCTCTCTGCAGGCATTTGACTTAACAGAGCAGAGATACGTAGCTGTGAAAATACACCAGTTAAATAAAAACTGGAGAGATGAGAAGAAAGAAAACTATCACAAGTAAGTAAGGCTGTGAAGCAGCCAGCCATGTTTCCAGGCTCCTCCTGTATTTGGTTATCGAGTGAACAGGCTGCTGGTTTTTTTCCTGTGTTGTCCCACGTTTCAAAAGCCACTCTCTGATCCAGCAGCTGCTTGAGAAAGTTATGGTGAGATGAGAAATGTTTTAAACCTGTGCGCACAGACACACACGCAGTTTTGTGTAAGCTCTACAGCACAAGGTTTTAAAGCACCTATAGTGCTCCCTGAAGAAAGCGTTAAAGTGGCTTCTCCTCTCTGAAATATCTAAGCTCTGCTTGTAGGAAGCAGTTGTTCATGCCCATCTTCCAGGTACACACCGGCCTTGTGCTCCTCGAAAGCCTTCCCCTTCCCTTTGTTTCCTAGAATGCTCAACCCTGTCACAGATGGTAGGGCTATAGGTATGTCATGGCCTAGAAGGGAGGTGCAGGAGGCCTTTTGGTGTCGGTAACACTTGCTCCCTAATGCCATGGATTAGATAAGTGCTGCAGAATGGCAGCCCAGCCTTCTTGACAGAGTTTCTAAGATAGAGCTCTGATCTTAATTCCCCAGCAAGTCACTGGGATGAACTAAACTCATTTGAAGCCTGGAAGCTGAGCTGAGCAACATGGAATTTTTCTAGAACTTGTTGATTTTGGTATTCAGCTATCTTGGATCCCCTAATGATTTATGGTGAGGTTACTCTGTTCTGGCAAGCAGTACCATTAATCAGGGTGAGTTATTCTGTGGTATTGCCAGCGGTTGAGATGCTCTCAGATTCTGTGGTTCTCAAGAACTGTGCAGTTACTCATTTGCTTGCCCTTTCTTGAGCTGTCCAAGTGATACGCCTGGGTTTGATTGACGTTGGGCTGCTGTGTGGTGTGGCTGGGTCCACTATCCGCAGAACTTAGAATTAAGTCACTCGTATGACTAATGCTCAGACTTTTCTGTTTTCAGACATGCGTGTAGAGAGTACAGAATTCACAAAGAACTGGATCATCCTCGAATAGTTAAGCTCTATGACTACTTTTCGCTGGATACTGACTCGTAAGTTACGTTGCTGTGTCCTTTGACTTGGTTTGACCCACTCACTACCGCAAAGTATTTGGTCTCTTAACGGAGAGTCCACAGAATGTCCACGCCAACGTTACGGACTGCACTGCAGAGATGTCTGAGGCAGTTCCAATGTACATTGGTTTTCTAGAGACACTAGCTCACAAACCAGTGTGCTGTATCATGTCAGATGTGGTGCTTTACCAGTAAAGCCTCCTCTTCTTTGGCTTGGGCAGTTCCCCAGCTGATAGAGCTTTCTAGCACTTAACGGGGGGTCTCTGCCCTTTTTGTGATTGAGCACTGAGGGCTGTGCTCCTGGTAGCTTATTTTTAGAAAGGGATTAATAGGCTGGAGGACTCTTAGTTTAATATATTGACCAAATAGGTGTCTTACAGACAAGCAATGACGAAGTGTTCTGGTTTCTGTTGGGTGCCTTAATTACAACTACTGTTTTGCCTTCAGGTTTTGTACAGTGTTAGAATACTGTGAGGGAAATGATCTGGACTTCTACCTGAAACAGCACAAGTTAATGTCGGAGAAAGAGGCGCGATCCATTATCATGCAGATTGTGAATGCTTTAAAATACTTAAATGAAATCAAACCTCCCATCATACACTATGACCTTAAACCAGGTATGCTGTGCTGCTAGCTGACGTGCTTAAGGATCTAACCTAAGGTAATGGGTTACAAGGAACGTGGGGAAGTTTACTTTGGTCAGACAGCAAAAAGGAGGAGACAGGGCTGTCTGGGAAAACTAACAAGAAAAAACTAAAGTGTGTGGAACATGCTGTGAAAAGGGTTTTGTCTCCCAGAATTGCAACAGTAACATTCCAGGAAAAACAGCCTCCTTGTTCAGAAGGAGCCCCTGAACCACCAAGTGTCTGTGTTTGGTTTCTTAATGTCCTCCTCGTATTCTGCTGTTGAGAGCTTCTGTTATTGCTTCGTAAAGGTTCCCATAATTACTAGTGTGTTTCATGCTCCCATTTTTCTGGCTTATTCTTTCTGTAATCATCTGCCTGAAAATTTAGTGGCAGAAGCTTAACTTGGAGGTGTTTGTTTTTTTCATATCGTGTGGCATCTCTCAAAGCAGAGGACGTACAGTCCAACGGCTCAGGGCTGCCTTTGAATTCAGCCATCTGCCCTGTAGAAGGTCCTTTCCCAATGTTGCAGACTTCCCTTTAGCACTGAGCAGAGTCACGGGGGGAAGAATGGAAGTGCTCTCTTTCGGGGTGATGCGTGTTGGCTACACAGCTTTATTCCTAGTCCAGTAGAATTCAGCCATCTCCTTGGGCAGTTATCCCTGGCTTGTCTCCCTGTACTGGTGGCACTTCATCAGCATTGTGTAACTGGTATGTGATGTGGTTTATTGCATCAGCATGAGGAATCTGTACAGGAGGTGGTGCTGTTGCACTAGTTCTGGTGACCGTGTTTCTTCCCCCAGCTGTTCTCCTGTTGTCTGAGCATGCTGCAGAGCTCTGCCTGCAGTTGCCTAAAGCTGTGATTCATCCTCTGCCATCACGCACGATTCTGCTGCTATATTGTAGGCTTTGAGGAAAACAATGATGAACAGGAAAACAGACTTCTTGATCCTTGATGGATTTGTGAAAGACTCTTGCCTAAGCAGTAATTGTCCTTTTTGAGCTTAGATGGCCACTGGGGAGCACTGCCAGGAAGGGGAGAGTTTCTGGTTTTTTGAAAGGCCAGGGCAAGTCAGGACTTCTGGGCAGAGTGAGTCATAACTGTGTATGTGCACTTCTCCTTAACCCTCCCTTTTGACCTGCCCTTCCAATGGGACCTTTGGGAGGGGTCAAAGCAGCATGGGCATCAAGCTCGTTTGGCTCATAGGGCTCAGGATCTGAAGGCTCCAAGTAATGTTGGGCCACTGGGTTGTTCAAGGGTGGGCAGATCAGTTCTAGCACTTGGTGGGAGCTGTGTTGCCTGTGGAGCTCAGGGTATTGAGCATTAAAACACCTACCCCAGGCTGCGGCAGCTCATTGTGTAGTTCCTTGTCCTCTCGTGCAGAATGCCAGAGTACAATGCAACTTTATTCTTGCTTTTTCCTGCTAGATGTGTATCCTAAGGGGCTGTTTCCTTCCTCTGTCTAGGTAACATTCTTCTAGTCAATGGTACTGCATGTGGAGAAATAAAAATCACAGATTTTGGACTTTCCAAAATCATGGATGATGACAGCTACAACTCTGTTGATGGCATGGAACTGACATCGCAGGGGGCTGGTACTTACTGGTAAGCATCGCTTGGGGCACTTGCAAGTTACAGATCAAGAACAGTTTGTAAACAGCTTTGGATCGATGTCAGCTCTGTATGTGCTGCCATTGTCTGTGACAGCTTGAGACACTGAAGGTTTGAGACCCTGGAAACTGCTCTTCTTGTCACACAGAGGCTGGCAGCTTTTTATTTTGCAGCAGGTTAGTGTTTTTATGTTTGAAAGCAGTCTCTTATTCAAAGGGCGTGGTGAAAACTGCCTATGCTGCATGCCACTGAGATAGCGAGCGCTGGAGTGGGGCTCGGCTGCTCTTTCACAGTCCGTGATGGCCCTGTCTAACAGTTGAAGCAAGCAGGAGAATACCATGCCTGTTTGGGAAGTCAGGTGCGTCAGGGAGGTGGAAAGAGTATTCTACTGAAATAGGAGGTGAAAATCCATAGTTATCTTTTAGGAAAGACGTAAATCTCAGAGTGCTGTCTACAGCCAGAGCTTGACTTTGGTGTGCCATGTGAAAGATGTTTTCAGCATTGCGTTATCCTCAGTGCCAGCGTTGTCACTGCATCACCTGTGGCTGAGAGCAAGTCCTATGGTGAGTGCCACCGAGTGTGATTTTAGATACTACCCAGGCTGCAGACTGCCACCATGGGCAAGAGTTGTGCAGGACCATTTGTTAGGACATTCTGCATTGTAGTTTTGTTCTGTTCCTAAAAATGAAGCTGTGTAGTTTGAGTGAGGCTGAGTGTCCCTAACTGGGAGGTGGCATCTGGAGTTGTATTTCTAGAAGGCTGTTTTTTGGCTCTCTGTTTCTGTTGTGGAACTGTTGGCCAAGCCCTTCTAACAACAAATACCAGTTTTGAAGAAAAAGGAAAATGGGGTTCTTTTGTGTGCTCTGGTGATGACTAGCTCAGACCATCAGTGTCTGGAGAGTCCTTGGGATCGCTGTTCTCGGATGGAGAAAGCATTGGTGGTCGTGGCCCAAAGACGCACAGGAAAGAAGTTGGGTCCCTCAAGTCCCAAGCCAATATCTGATCACGAAAGCATGTTACTTCCTTTCCAAAGAAAATTATTTAGAGTTGCTGCTAATAACCAGTTGTCACTTCCTTCTACTCAGGTATTTGCCACCAGAATGTTTTGTGGTTGGGAAAGAACCTCCAAAGATTTCAAATAAAGTTGATGTCTGGTCAGTGGGAGTCATCTTCTATCAATGTCTCTATGGCAGAAAGGTAAGAAGACATTTAACCTCCTTTCCTAGCGGTGATTCCCAAACCTTTTTGGAGGCAGCGCTGCCTTCTGCTTCCTTCTCCTCCCCAGGCTTAGAAGGTTCCAAGGCAGAGTCCATGCTGAGGAAGTGGGGAGAATTTACTAGGGTGTATTTTGCTTCAACAGAAGTTCTGCAGAACGTCTCTTTCCGCTGCATGTGTTTCCGCTGAGGCAGTTATGGGCAGGACAAGCGAATCGTTCAGGGCAGACACCTGAGGTTCTTGGTCAGGCACTGTTCTGTGATGCTTTCAATGTGCTAAGTCCATGTCCTACTTGATGGCTGCAAGTGTTATAGAAAAAAAAAGTGGATGCAAAGACCCATCCTAGAAGTTCTTAGGATAGCTTTTGGAAGAGAAGAGTCAGGATCAGGAAAAGGTGATTTGTCCTGAGAAAAGGTGATTTGTTCTATGACAACAAGAAGAAATAGGTTGGATCAGGGAAAGGATTCCATCAACTCTTGTTTTCACGACTCCTTGGTAACCAAGCATTGTGAAAGCCTGGGCTGACAAACACGCTGCATTGCCTAGTGTTGTCAGTCAGATAAACGGTGGAACCAGCCCAGCAAATGCTGAAGTGGGTGAATCTCCCATCAGGTTAGATAGATGAAGGCCCTCATGCACATGGTGAAGCTGACCTACGAGGTCTGGAAGCAGGTGGGGATCCATCCTGTCTGAGCCGGAGACACACCAGACACATTCCAGCTTGGTCTTTTTTGTTCAGTCTAAGCGTGGGAGCAATGCGTCCTGCTCATCTGGCTGGAATCTCCAGCACCTTCACAACATTCATGGGCTTCTTGCCTGGAAAAATGCTGATGTCAAGTGATGATGAACAGCAGTATTATGGGATTTTTAAGGCCTGTCATCAACCTTTAACAATCATCTTCCATTTTTTTGGTAGCCCTTCGGTCACAACCAGTCACAACAAGATATTCTGCAGGAGAACACAATTCTGAAAGCTACTGAGGTGCAGTTCCCTCCAAAGCCAGTAGTCACACCAGAAGCAAAGGTAAATCTTCTTGCAGTGAGTTTGATCCTGACAGGAGGTTGTAGCAAGGTGGGGGTCAGTCTCTTCTCCCATGTAACAAGCAACAGGACAAGAGGAAATGGCCTCAAGTGGTGCCATTGGAGGTTTAGGTTGGCCGTGAGAAACAATTTCTTCCCTGTTGAGGTTGCCCAGGCTGCCCAGGGCAGTGGTGGAGTCCTCATCCCTGGCCGTGTCGAGGTGGTGCTGAGGGACAGGGGTCACTGGGGACCTGGCAGCGATGGGGAAGCAGTTGGACTTGATGAGCTTACAGATCTTTCCCAACCAAAATGATTCTGTGATCCTGTGTCTGTCAGCGAGTGGCACCAGCAGTTCCATCCTCTTGGTTTCCCTAAAGCAGTGGGAGTTCTATGCTCTGTGCTTGCCTCCTGCAGAGTGGTCAGTGGCTTTGCCTTGTCAGGCTGAGGACTGAACCGAGCGCGGCATGTGCTGCTGCCCGTGCGTCCTCCTGACAAAGGATGAGCTGCTGGTGTAGGAGCTGGGCTGTCTCTGTGGTCGCTGGGGTTCTCAGACTGGCCCTGCTCCCAAGAGTTACCTATCAAAGAAAGCCGCCTGTTTCAGTCCGTCTGCTAACTCGTGCTTTGCCTTCGGGGTGTCTGCAGGCGTTCATCAGGCGCTGTTTGGCCTACCGAAAGGAGGATCGGATAGACGTCCAGCAGCTGGCCTGTGACCCCTACTTGCTGCCTCACATCCGCAAATCTGTATCCACGAGCAGCCCAGCTGGAGCTGCAATTGCATCAACCTCCGGATCATCCAACAACAGCTCTTCAAACTGAGACAGAGTAATAGGCCAAAAACTGCTTGAGAAACCGGCAAAAAGACTTTCGGAAACAGCTTTGGAATAGAGGAATCCGCAAGGGTCTCAAGAAACCTGTACCAGGTGCTTTTTTTTCTCTTGCTTTTTTCCATCCATAGAGCATGACAACATCAACTCTCATCAAGAAAACCTTCGGCATCTAGGCCAAGCCATGTGGATAGGAGCTGGCTTGAGGTTTATCCAGTAAATGACCACAAAAGGGTGACTGCTCTGAGCAAGGAGGGGAAACTCAAGAAAATACAAAAGGACATGGTTCCATGTACTGTGAACTTCTGAACATGCAGCCTTGGGGAATCCAGGACGCCGTGTGTGCTTCATATGAAGAATGTGGACTTTGGAAAAAGACTGGGCTAGTCCAGTGTTGATATTTAAACATTGTTCTTTTTCTTTTAATAAAGTTTAGGTAACATCTCCTGAAAAGCTCGAAGCACCAAGGTTCAGCTGGGGATGGTATATGACTCTTTGCCCTTTGGAGGGGAAAAAAGTTGATCCTGCCTGTTCATGGCACTAGAGTTAGTGTTTTACCCCTAATTAATTTCAGTTTTTTAAAAATAACAATTTTTTGGAAGAAAACAGTTTTCTGGTCTCAAAGTGAAACCCGTATTAGCAGGCTCATGGCAGTGTCCATTCTGCGGATGGTGCAGGTTTCTGCTCCCTTGGGGTGGCCTCTTAGGAAAAATTCACCTTCTCAGGCGGGCGGTGAAGCCCACAGGAGAACAGGCCTGCGCAGATCTCCTGTGATCGGCGTGGATCACACCTCACACTGCCACAAGGTTTTCAGCTGCTGCTTCACGGCTCTCACAACGGTTGCACCTTTTTAATTTATTTGAAGTGCTGTTCTTTTTGAAAACAGACCCTGACGTGCTCACGACGTGCTCTCCGCTCTCACGAGCGTGACCTCCGTTGGCTGTCGGGACGGCAGGCAGCGAGCGGGGAGGAATCGGGGCACAGCTTAGCCGGTCACAGGTGCGGTCTGTGCTCAGGCTGCGCCATACAGATCTTCATCATGTGAAAAATCCGAAGCTGAAGACTTGTCTGCTCTTCTCAGTTAGGTGACTTGGCAGCAACACTTCCTCTCTCCCTTAACGCTTCACTTCTAAAACTTGCTGACTTCCCTAACTTGTTGCCATTGCTGCATCCCATTTCAAACGAGAGGGAGTGAGATAATGTTCCTGAAGGGAGCAAACACCCTAACTACTATTGTGTCTCCCTTCTGTAATCTGCCCGGAGGGCTCTTACACCTTCAGCTGCCTGCTGTGAAACTCAAGCCTCTTTACCCTGCTCTGCCCCCTTTCCTCCCCACACTGAAGGAAAACTGAAAAACACACACAAAAAGCACAGCACTTGAACATGTGGCAGCCAGGTTGGAGTGCTCCAAACATGTGGCAGGAGTTCATAGCCAGAAATATTTAAAGATGCAGTGTTCAGGGGCGGGGTTTGTCTGGGGAGGGAGCCGAGCGGCGCACTACTGCGATCAGGGCACTGTCTGTAACAGAGGACCCTGTGCACACTTCCGAAGCCAGTACCCAGACCAGCAGGGTGTGGACTGCGCTCTGCGGCACCTGCAGGACTGTCCCCACAGCTCCGGCAGCGCGCGGGCTGGTTGGGGCGCTCGGTACCCCAACGGCATTCTCATGGCAAGCGATGTTCTCCGTCCCGCTCTTTCAGAGAGAACGGCCGCTTGCCTGCCTCGCTGTAAGCCGTCCTCTGCGAATGCTGTGCTTAAACCTGGCCGGGAACTCGTGGTTGCCTGGAAAATGGAGGCGTCTGTGGAATTTAAGCAGTGGACCTGGGAAGTGGAGAGCTCTGCCACTTGGATTTTTATTACTATTTTTGTAGTGACTCTTGGGCTTTTAATTGGATGTAGTCACGTGCAGCTGCATTAAGGTGGTCTCTAAACCGTGGTGTTTTAAACAAAGAACTACTGCATCTTTAAATCTCAGCCATAATTTCTTAGCCCTTTCCATCCCTGCTGCTCTGTTCCAGAAGTTAACTGTTTAGCAAGCAGCGCTCCAACATGTCTGTTCAGCCTCTGTCAGGCGAAATCAGGGTTGATGCTTCATCCCGTTTGCTGAAACTGATGATTTGGTGTCTGTCACATCGGGGAGAATTCTAAGAGGGTTTTTTCTGTCCCGGTCCCGTTGTTTCTTGGACATACAGTGTGTGCTATCTCTGTGGGTGTGATTAGTTTCGTGTCAGATGCGTTTATTCCTGCCGTGCGACACCCATCCAGGGGCCTGGGGACAGCGTTGGCCTTTCCCGGGGCTGATAGCAGTGAAGAACCCTGGTAGAATTCCGGCTGTGACACCTTCCTTGTTAATATGGGTTTCACTTCCAATAACAGACCCTATTGCCACACTGTTCATTTACTTAAAGAAAAGTGTATGAAGAATTTGTAACTTAAACCAGGCCAGACTGTTTTGGCTCTACCCAACAGATGAGACATGGATATTAAAATAAGTTTTAAGAAACTGATTTGCTTGGCTCTTACTGTTTTGCTCTTCGTAGCGTTGGCACGAGCTCTCTTGCAGCGGGCGCACAGAGGAGACGCGGGACAGGATGAGGCAGGATGGAGGAAGGTAGCGTTGAAAGCTCAGAGCAGCGAGATCTCTGCGTCTCCACCCGAGCAGGGGCGGATTGCTGAAAATTACCAAGTCTTATTTAATTACTGGCCTTGATCTTGTTCCGGAGCATCAAGACAGGCATCTGAGGTGGGTTTGTCCCTCATTTCCATTAAAGTAGCAGCTGCCTGTAGAAGCTGTATATGTTCAGGACACAAAACCCACTTTTTTTGTGTCTGCTGAGGGAAGATTTGTGTGGAACTCCTGGGCCCTGCCTGGCAGTGCCGAGAGCTGGTGGCCACAACCCACTGGCCACTCCCCAAGCCTACGAGCACCGGAGGGGCTCCAGTCTCAGTCCCGCAGAATCATCATGTTGAGCAGCAAGGAGAATCTCGGCTCCTTCAATTTCTTATGGCTGAGTCTTGTCAATTTAAAAAAAAAATATACAAAAGAAAATGAAAAAGGACCTTGGCAGCTGAAGACATCGGGTCTACTCCTGCCTAATAACTGGGGAGCGCCAGCTCTGCTACAGGCACCTCCCAGCCTCTGTGCAGGGCATCCCCAGGCACCCCCGCCTGAAGTGGGATGGTACCTGCCCGCCAGAGCCTGGTTCCTCCAGAGGAAGAGTCGTGGGGGATCAGGGGTTGCTGCAAACCTGGCGTCACTCTTGCTGCGCTTGAAGTCAGCTTTCGGCTGAGCGCGAGTGAAACCCAACACCCGGAGCAGCTCGGCTCCCTCCCCGCTGCTGCAGTTGATTAGTTTTCAGCCCCCTGTGCCAGTTTGGATGATGCGACACAGATTTGGGCAGGGGAAGCGGCGGCAGGAGCGTTTCAGCAGGGAACGCACAAGCCTCCTGCGGTGGCGGCGGCCGTCAGGCCTCCGGGCCAGGTACCCGCCAGGCGTGTGTGGCATGTCCGGGAGCGGGGACGTACACGAGGTGACGCGCTCAGCTCGACGCCAGCGGGAATGAGGCTTACTGAGGGGCTGCCTCGCTGGACGCTTCGCCTCCTACGTTAGTGGTTAGGAGTCGCGCTATGAATCGAGCTTCCTTCTGCCAAATGGGCCAGCCCCGGTTTATTTTGTGTCCTGGCAAACCCTCGATGCGAGGTTTGCTGCTGCTGCCAGTGCCTCCCTGCGCTTTGCTGCCGGAGGAGGTTATTTTCTGGGTGCTCCGCGAGCCTGGCGCAAGCAGCCTCGACTTAAACCTTCCCCCTCCCAGCGCAGAGGCAGAGAGGAGATTCGCAGCACGTGGAAGCAGGACGTGGCGCAGCCCTGACCTCCACCCAGCCTGGAGGTGCCTTTTCTACCCAATGCCAAGGAATCTTTACACCCAGACCCTGAATTTCCACTGCCGCGTGTGGCCGTGCCCGCAGTCTCCGCTTCGCCCTTGGCTCCGGCGCTGCCCTTGGGGGGCAGCCGGGTGTCCCACGGCCATCGCCCTGGGTGGGGGTGAGAGGCCAAGCAAACGCGGAGCTGCTCGGCCTCCCCTCACCACGTTCACACCCAGGAGCAGGCGTCTTGGCCACAAGGACACCATTGTCTGTGCTGGGCGGGGGAGAGGAGCCGGGGCTGAGACACACTCATTTCACGCATCAACTGCGTGGGGGCGCGAAGGATGGGAAAAGCCGCTGGCGCGTGCTGTCTGCTGAGAAGCCTCATGCCGCTGCCAGCGCCGCACACTCCTCCATGCTCCTCCTCACTCCCAGCCTTGCATTTCACCGTGGGACGGGTGGCCGCGGCTTTTCCTCTCCCTCGCCCTTCGGCTGCAGCTCAGGGTTTCTATTGCTCTGCTACTCCTCGTTTCCAAACGCTGGCCGGCTGCTGGGTCAGCGCCGGGGAGGCCCCGTGATTCGAGCTGATCCAGTTAAACCCTGAAAACTGAGGGTAGTCGCCACCCGCCCCACCGGTGTGGGCTAAGCCTCAGCAGCCCGCAGGCAGCCCTGGCACGGAGCTGCTCTCCCACCTGCTGTTACCTGGGCTGCAGGGACAGAGCAGAGGGGTGCAGTGGTCCAGCTGGAGCTAAAAAGGCCTGGGATGGAGCTAAAAACACAGGGATGCTGTGGGGAGCAGTGGGGTGAAGATGGGGAGACGCAGCCTCGTGCGCAGGCCAGATCTCCCATGCCCGCTCGAGCAGCCGCAGGGAACACAGGCAGCGGGTTTATAAGGTGCTTGGCTCTGGTTTGCATTCGTGGGAAGAAAAAAACCAGAGCTCTGCTCAGCCCTGTCCTCTCTTGACCGAAGCCGCTGGCTGTGTGGGAGCCACGAGCACGGACTGGCCGGGGTCCACGGGACACGGGCTGCCGTGTCGGCAACCTCCTCACTCTTGGCCTGGCTCAGCTCTGCATCGAGATCAGGGCTCAAAACCTGCTTTGTTCAGCATTGGCTCATCCCAGCTCCTGCTCATCCTGAAAATCCAGCCGCTCGCACCCAAACCCAGGAGACCTGCTGGGATTGATGCCAAAAGCCCTCGGACGGAGGTGAAAGGGGACGTGCCCGTGGCTATGAGGTAAGGCAGTGGCAGAGGTGGAAACAAAGCATCTGGGGCCGACTGGGCGGCCACCGGACCACGCCGCTCTGTCTGGAAAGGGCTGCGGGACAGGGTGGGATCTCCGCTCCCCGGTCTCATCCCTGCATCCGGCAGGAGGAAGATGCTGTTCGGGATGTGCTGTCCCCCGTCTCTCTCCAGCTGCCTTCCCTCCCTGCTCTGCAGCCCAGCTCTGCTGAGCGGCTCTTGAGTCACGGGGAGAAAGTGTTTTTCTAAAAGGCGAATTTCTTGTAAATGGCTGGAATTCCTCTGTCCCTTTCCAGGAGCCCTGGGGAGGCTGAGGAGGAAGGAGAGGCAGCGGGCTCAGAGGGCAGCGCTGCTCCCCAGGCAGCCCCCGGCCTCGTCTCGCCCCCGCGGCGGAAGGGCAGGGATCTCGGCGCTGGCCCTCCCAGGGCTGGAGCGCCCTGAAATTCCTCGTGGCAGCTTTGAGCGAGCACATCTGTTTTTCATAAATTATTTGCAGCTTGAACTTGCCTGACTTGTAAGGGCTGCAGAAGAGAGAGCAGCAAAGAGCCCTGAGAGCCGCAGCGCAGGGAGCCCACAAAGGGACCCCCTTTAGCAGTGCTGGGAGCCAGCAGAGTTGGGGAGGAGAGTCGAGGGGGGGATCGGGGGCTGACCAAGCCCCTGGAGGAACCCCAGCAGCTGGCGAAGGCCCGTCTACCCCTTGCAAGACCCAAGGGGACGGTCAGTTGGGAGGCAGGGAAATGGCTCTTCTTTTTGGCCAGGATCCTTCTACCCGCAGCTGGGTGTCGAGCAAAGCCGGGGCTGATCGGAAATCTTGTGTTCCCGCGCTCAGGCTCGGAGCACAGGGAGCAAAGCACAGCGCAGGTGAGGGGGGCTCCCCGACACTGCCCCGCTCGGTGGAGCCCCAGCCACCAGCACCGAGACCCTTCTCCCAGTACTGGGGAAAACCAAACCCTAGGGAGCATCGGCGTCGCCTGGGCACCCAACGGGCACCAACATGGGCAGGGCTGTGAGGAGCTGAGCCCCTACCCAGTGTCCTGGAGCTCATCGTCGGAGAGCAGGGTGCAAATGCAAACCGGTGCTTTGGGGACGAGTCCCCTGCCATCCTCCCACGCGGGTTCCCTGCTACGCTGCGGGACGTGATAAGCTGCCGACCGCCCCTCGCTGCCTGCAACGCAGAGCTCGGCAGCGGGCTTTGGTGGGAAGCCCTCTCCATCGCTGGGACCGGGGCTGTCCTGGCCGTCCCCTGCCTGTCTCCGACGCAGGGAGAGCGACGTGGCCTTCCCCTGCTGCCGCTGCCGGCGCGGGGGAGAGAGGAGCCAGCAGACGCCAAGACGGCCTCTTCGCTAAGCAGTGACCTCAGCGCGGCAGCGCCTGCCAGGTGGGTGTTGATCT
This sequence comes from Bucorvus abyssinicus, assembly GCA_009769605.1. Taxonomy (NCBI): domain Eukaryota; kingdom Metazoa; phylum Chordata; class Aves; order Bucerotiformes; family Bucorvidae; genus Bucorvus; species Bucorvus abyssinicus. The sequence goes on along the minus strand of CM020049.1, from coordinate 12,578,785 downwards.
TGGCCCGGCCGGTCCCGCTCAGGGGCCAGGAGGAGGCCGGGGCGGCGTGGACAGAGGGCTGAGCTCGCAGCGGGGCCTGGCAGGTGCTGCCTGTCCCCGGTGTGCGGGCGGTCCCCGTCGGCAGCCCCTCGACAGCCGCTGCCCGCAGGCAGGGCTTTGCTCTCCAGCGCTGCTGCCCTGGAGCCCCCAGTCCTGCAGAGAGCCACGGGATGGGGCGCACCCTTGGAAGAGCAGGATTGAACAGGACATGCAGCTCCCTGGTCACACAACGTACCCCCACGTCCTCCCCGGGCTCTAAAATAGACCCTCTGGACCTGCCAGTCCTCAGCGGTGGCTGATGGGTTGGTGCAGGTCCTTCCTTCAGAGCATCTGCCCTCAAGCCTGCTGCTACCGACATTGCTCTTGTGTCCAGGGGCTCCCAAATCCTCCCCAAATCTAACGTCTCTGGCACAAGCGAACACCAAACATGCCCCGTGTTAGCCCCAAGCTCCGGAACTCACAGGGCCCCAGCTTCACATCTGGGTTTTTCTTTCCCATCCCGAACGGTTGGGTCCCACAGCTCGTGAGTGACACTTATCTTCTGACCCGTGGGAAGCTGAGCATCCCAAGAGACCCGTTTCCTGCCCGTGCTCCTGAGCAGGGCAGACCTCCAGCCAAAGACGGGCGAGTGGCACGGATCCATCCCTGGAGATGTTTCCCAACTCCTCCTGCAGGGTGATTTTCACCGGAGCCAACGCTGCTTCACCCCGTCCCAGCGCAGCCCCTCCACCGGGGCCACTCCCCACGTGCTGCGTTGCTGCGGCCAAAACCCGTCACTTATTTTTCCAACCAGGGGACAGATACAGATGCTTCAGCTGCGGGAATCAGCTGCAGACGCTGAATGTCCCAAGCGCAGGGTAAGCCCGGGACGAGCCCTTGCTCCCCTCCATCGCCCAGCGCAAGGAGCCCTCCCGAGAGCGTGGCCTAAGACACGGTTGGCCGTTCCCTGCACACGGCTGCGTCTCCTCGTCTGGCAGCAACTCGTTAGGGCCAGAGAGGTCAGACAGCTTGGAAATGTCCCAGGAGAAGGGAAAACGCATTTCCTCCCGATCCAGTCTGAGGAGTAGCAATTCAACCGGTACTAAACCGGATTAGGAGAGTAGGTGAGGAGCTGTTGGCCTGTGTCGGAGAATTAATTGGTAGGAAGTGTTAATTATCTTCTAATCACACACACTGTAGAGACCTCCAAGACGTGGGATGACCCAGGCCAGGCGGCAGCGGTGCTCCGGGCGATCCGAAGCCTTTTGGCTCTGCTGTGTCCGCTCCTTTGGATGGGATTTGCCTCCCGGGAAAGGGATATCAGGTTTGTCTGGGACGGATGGAGGGTCCCACTCGTGGGACTTCACGGCTCCATCATGCCCAGCCGCTGGCTCCTCGGTGGGTGGCATCCCCCAGGAGCGGGCTCCAAGGTTCGGGGATGGGAGTGAGGATCTGGGCAATTCCTTTCCTCTGGGCTGTCACGCTTACTGCCCACGGGCAGCCCCAGCGCGTGTCCGGCCACGGAGGAGCGCGAGGCTGTTCTCCCAGTGCTGCCTCAACTGAAAAATAATCCCCAGCTTAAAAAAACCCAACAGCCCAGATGCTGATGTGCTTAATTGGGCCCCCTGGAGGGTTTGCATGCCCAAAGCCTGTCCTGGCACTGGTCTGCAGGTCCCTCCTGCCTGACTGGGAAACAACGGATTCATGGTTTTGGCAGGAATGGCCAAACGCGTGGCTGGCTTACACGTCCCCCTGCACCGTGCCACCTCGGGGCCAGATCCTGCTCCCCGCTCGAGGGAGCACTGCCATCGTCTTGGCCTGATGAAAAGCATCGTTTCGCCTGAACTTTGTACGGCAGAGTCTGTGTGCCGAGGTCTGACGTGCCTCCCCCTGCGCTGCCCAAATCTCTGGGGAGCTCGAGGAGGGAGTGAGGCTCAGGGATGCTCCCATGGGATGGGCACCATGAGCATCACCCTCTCCATGCTGGTGCAACCAAATCCTTGCACCGTGCCACGAGTGTTCCCACCTCCCCGTTCAAAGCTTTCTTGATCTCTCCAGAGATGGAGGAGAACCATCTCTCCAGCAGCCGGGCAGGGCGATGCCCAGCTGGGCTGGAGCCTGAGCAGTGCCTGGCTGCCCAGCGGGGATTTTCTCCTCCCTGGGTCAGGGATTTGGGGCTTTTATTTGGCCAATTGCAATGTCGAATCTCCTCCGGGTGCCTCGGGGTGACCAGTTACCTCCCAGCAGACCCCCGGGAAGGTGTGAGCAGCTGCACTGGTTTGGTGCTCGTGGTTTTTAAGGTGCAAATGGCTTTCAGCAGGGAAGAAAACCCCCTGAGCAGGGATCTGTGGTGCCCGGGTGGCTGCCGTAGCAGTGGGCCAAACAGAAACACGCAGCCCGACAGCTGTGCAAAGCTGGGAACACACCCATTTCCAGCGGCTTCCATGTACGCTGCCGTCTTTGGGTGGCTGTTGGGGACCTGGGCAGCCCTGATGGAGGCGAGGTGTCAAAAAAAAAAGTTTAAAAGATATTTAAAAGTTTTTGAAAGCCTTTTATACTCAGCTCTTGGGGATGGGATATATCTGCATCGGATACTGTGTGATGCTCTTCAGCTCATGCTCCTCAGCAGAGGTCCGGGAAGCTGGGATGCTGCCCCGGCACCCCCACGGCCCGAGGGACGGGGCTGCTCTCTGGGCAGGGCGGGTAGAAGGTGCAGTGAGCTGTGTCTGACCTCGGCATCCCCCGCCCCCGGCTGTCAGCAGCTGCCCAGCTCTACCGCAGGGACGGAGGGAGGAGGATCCCGCTGGGCTGGCTCAGCAGACCTGTCCCTGGGCTTACACAGCCCCCCCGGGCACCCAGAGGGGCAGACGCACACCCGTGGCCCCGCTCGCAGGGGAAGGCGCTCGCTCGGGGCGCAGCGAGACTCGCCGTGGGGCTGGCGGCCCCGCGGGCATCTCCCACCGCCCCGGGGGCAGCGGGGCCGCCCGGGGAGCGGGGGGAGCCAGCGCTCCCGGGGGGGCTCAGGGATGGGCCGGGCAGGCTGTGCAGCCTTCCTGCCACCCGCCCCTTCACCCCCAAACCCCGGCGGAGCTGTGCCCGGGCCGCCGCCGCCGCCGCCCCCTCGGCGGAGCCCCCAGCCACCGCCTCCCCGCTCCCCCCTCGGCTGCTCCGGGCCGGGGCCACCGGCCGGGGCCGCGCGGCTCCCGCTGACGCAGTGTCTGGGGCCGGCGCACACGCTTCGGCTGGGTTGGTTGTTTTTTTTTTTCCACTTTTTTTTTTTTCCCCTCCTTCTCCCCTCCCTCCCTCCCTCTTTTTGGTGTCCCTCCTCCTCCTCCTCCTCCTCCTCTTCCTCCGTCTCCCGCCCCTCCGCCGTGCCCCGGCGAGGGAGCAGCGAGGCCCCGAGCGGAGCGGAGCGGAGCGGCGCGGGGCAGCGCCGGGCATGGGGCGCGGCTCGGCGGCACCGCGGCCCCTCCGCGCCCCGCTCTGCTGCCTGCTCGGCCTCCAGCTGGTGCTGGGCGCTGCGCACCCAGGTGGGACCGCGCCCCCTCCCGCTGCCGGACCCCCGCTTCCTGCGACCCCCGCCCCGGCTTTCCGCGAGTCCATTATTACTGGGGGGGGGAAGGGGGGTGGGCGAGGAGCGAGAGCAGCGTGGGGAGGGATGGGGGAGCCCCCCCGGGTGGGCTCGGCCCCCCCGCCCGGCTCCGCGGGGCGCTGCCCGGGGAGGGGGCGGCGGGACGGCGGGGAGGGCCGGGGCCCCGCTCGCTCCGGCGCCGTTCGCATCGCTCCGGTTTGTTTCCTCCCGGAATGTTTTATTTGCTTTCGCCGCGGTTTGTTTTACTCCATCTCTCTTCGGCCGCGGTTCGCTCCGCCGCGTTTTGTTTTCTCCACGATCGCCCCGTCGCCTTTTCTCTCGCTTTTATTCTTCTCAGTTTAACTCCCCGCGCCGCGCGGCCACGCAGCGTCTGCCCAGCCCGGCGGAAACGCTTCCGCGGCCGCGGGGGGAGGGCAGGGCGGCTCCGCGCCGGCGGCGGGGGGAGCCGCGGGGGCCGGGGGCGGCCGCCGGCCCGCAGCGCCCCGCAGCCCCGCGCCGGCCTTTTGTCTCCCCGGGGAGGGCGGTTGACGGAGGGGGCGGTGGGGAAGGGGCCGAAGTGGTTTGTTGGGGGTTTCCCCCTTCTCCCGTGCTGACCCCCCCGCCCGGGGATGTTGATCCTAGAGAAAAGCGCCCGCGGGATCGGACCCGCGGGGGTGCCCGCGGCCCCCGCCGCTGGTTTTTGCACCTTCTCACAGCAAAGTCAGCGGGTTGTGCGGTTTTTTTCGAAGACACCATGTGCCAGACGCCTGAGGCTCCCCGGGACGGCCCGGAATTGCCCTTGGAGACACTTTTTACCCCGGGACAGTCGAGCACAGCAGCAGGAACAGCTTTTGTTCTTCCTTGGATTAATGGGGCCCTACTGAGAAACTTTTTTTTTTCTAGAAAAAGAGCAAAATTGGCTGCTTTTGCCTGAGCCAGAACAACCGTAAACCCTTGGCCTGTGTTATTAGGGTAGGTTTCGCAAATCCGACGCAGATTTGGGAGGACGCTGGTCCCCTCCTGCCCCCTCGCCCCCCAGCCCAGCAGCCGCCCCGGGGCTGAGCATCGCGGGAACCGGCCCGGGCGAGGAGGCACACGGCCGGGAGAAACGGCTCGTCCGAGAGATGGAGAACGGCGGAGGCGGTGGGCACCCTGGGGCGGCCGGGAGAGCGGTGCCAGGGTGTGCTGCTGCTTGGAGCCGTCTCAGCTGGACCGCCCGCGTGCCGCAGCGGAGTTCCCGTTAAACCTCCCCACGAGTTCCTTGAGGGCCGTGGATTCCTCCGCTCGCGGGTTTTGAAGGGGTCGCTTGATGAGAGCGGGGCTCGGCTGCCGGTACGGACCGATTCTGTTCCGCCCTGAAAAATGTCGGTGGGATCCAGGTCTGGCAGCCCGAGGACAGAGGCACCTCTGTGCCGGCGGTTCGCGGCGGCGAGGCGGGCGCGCGGTGGCAGCCGACCCCGCGCTGGGCAGGGCGAGGAACAAGGCGGCTTTCAGCCGCCTCCAGCCCGCCGTGCCGCGCCGCTCGCGCCAAGCGTGTCGCTGGAGAGTGGGTGCAGGCACCCCCAGCTCTTGCCCCCCACCCCATGCCCGCTTTCCCACGGCCCTCTGCAGCAGCAGCTCTGGCGTGGAGCTGGTGAAGGGCGCAGGGCGCAGGGGATGTGCCGGTGGAGGTGCCACATCCGTGGGCCCCCCGGCACCGGGCTGGGCTTGCAGCTTGGACAGGATCCTCGCTGGGACTTTAGCATCAGGAGGGGTTATCCCAGGAGTCCCTCGAGCGAGTGCTCTTCGCAGGGACGCTCTTCGCGGCGGCTGGCCCGGCAGACGGCGTTGCTTTCCCTGGGGAGCTGTCGCTTCCTTGAGGGGTTCATGCCAAATCCGCGCCTCCGGGACAGCCGGGAAGCTGGAGCGGAGCTTTTGCGGCTCCTCGGTGGGTTATCGCCACTGGCCGCCCCTCCTCTGTAGCATCCCCTGAGCCCCCACGCGTCTGTCTTGGGGAAACTGAGGCAGCAGATCGCACCCCGCTGTGGCTGCATGCAGGATGGGGTCCCCGTGGTGATGCGGGGACGTGGTGCTGCTGGTGCCCGGTGTGGGACCTGTGAGCCAGAGCTGCTTTGTGGCCAGGGGAGGGGGTGAAAAGGACCCGGGGAAGAATTTACAGCCTGTAAAACAAACAGAGCAGCCTTGCGTGGAGCTCGCCCCAGCCCTCATTTTCCTCCGTGCAATGGAAATAACTTGTTGCGCGGCAAATGCGGCTCCAAGAAGTTAGAACTCGAGCTTCTTTGGGAGCCGGAAAGGGGAACGGAGGTGTCGGCTTTGCTGCTGGGAGCGCAGTGGCTCCCCATCTGGCAGGGGACCGCGGGCACCTCGCCGCCCTGGCGCACGCTGGCAGCAGCCAGCCGGGCGGGTGGGAGGGGGCCGGGGCGGCGGGGAGCGGGACGGCTCTTGCGCAAGAGTTGCGAGAATGAGAAGCAAGAGAGATGCAGCCTTCGGTGCAGAAGTGCCCCCTTCCCCCTGAGCCACCCAGAGGTTTCCGACGTGAAGGTGCTGCCCCGGGACACCTTCCCGGCTCACGAGACGGTGTTTTCAGGCATGAGGTCCCGGTGCTGGTTAACGCCACGTTGCTGGTTGCTCTCTTTGACTTTATTTCTGGCTGAGTTTTGTACCTTTCCCCGTGGGGCAGAGGCATGCTCCTGCCTTCCCGCTTCCTTAAATATTTTCCAGGGAAACTTTTTGCCCCGAAATCCAAGCAAGTGGCAGCTGAGGGGGCATAACCGCTGGCTGCTGCATCATCTTTTCCGGCTGATAAATCCACGGCGGGAGGCTGCGTCTCCGACACCTCGGCGGGCGAAGGGCTGCTCCCACGGCGGGGCTGCGCCCGAGCTCCGGGTGCCGACGGGCTCCACCGCGTGTGGCCGATTCTCGGGTGGGAGCAGGAGCGGGTACAGCGGCCGCCCTCACAGCCCGCTCGAGCCTGGCGTGACCCAGCCATTTCCTCCTCAAAGCTGTGTTTTTTTTAAGCAACGTGTAAAATTTTGTCCTTCACATGCAGCCGAGGAGCGGGATTTAAATTAATTTGAACTGTGCCGAGACCGCGGAGCATCAACATTTTTCTCATTCTTAAGATTGCTCAGAGCCCAAGAGGGACCCACACAGATGCTCTTTTCCTTAAAGGACCCATCTTTAATTAATTAAGGATTAGAAAATGATTAGTGGATTGACTTGCAAATTCTTGGGAGCGCTCTTTAGCTCCGCAGCGAAGGTTTGGCCGTTCGTAAGGGGCTCAGCCAAACCCTGCGTCCCCATCCCGGCCAGAGCTCGACCCTGCGCTGCACCTTGTGCTGTCGCAACGGGGACGTAAATGGGATTTTCCACGTAAAACCGTGTTTGCAGGATGGTGCTGAGACGGGGACTGGGGAGATCGAGCCCTTTCCTCCGCTGAATCCAGACACAGCGGCTTTGGGCTCTGCAGGGAGCAGCGCCCTTGAGTTTACCCCAGCCTTGCCCTTGAGTGCCGGGCACGGCAAGCAGAGAGCACCCAGTGAGAAAAACTTGGTGTTAAATGTCATTTAAATTAAAATAAAAGGAACCTATGGGATGCCAGGGGCCTGATCCTTGCTGCGCAGATGTGCTTGGTCTTGGTGAAAAAGGGGCGTCCCCGGCCCTGAGCCACCGATGGTGCCGCTCAGGGTGTTGGTATCGGGAACGGTGCTGGAGAAACAAGGGAGGGAAAATCTCTGGATCTCTTTTTTTAACTTACTTTTTGGGGGACTTTCCTTAGTCATGTTGAGAAATCAGGTAGTTTTCAGCCAGCTTTCCTGGAACCACGACTACAGGGACACGTGTCAAGGACGTCCTCCACGTCACACCACGTCCCTGGACGTGGCCACGGATCTGCGGGTAGGGGGGGGTCTGCGGCGCTGGTGGGCGATGCTTCGGGTGAGCAGGTTGGGAGTGGTCGGATGAGCCGGGGCCAGAGCTGTCCCCCCAGGACACGGCCGAGGCTGCCACCGCCAGGACGTTGTGGCTGGGCGAGGAGACGTACGTGGGACAGCGTGTTTGCGGGGAGCCCGGCCGCTGCGTCCTGGGAGGGATCCTTTGCCGCTCCCCGCTGTGCTCTCGGTGGGTCCATCGCGCTCCTCCATCCCGGCTGGAGCCTGGAGATGGATGGTGCTGCCCTCCTCTCCCGGCGTTCCCAGGGAGTTGGCAAACCTGGGATTCCCACCTGCGGGGCTGGACCCTGGCGTGGGTCTGGGGGGAAATAGGGCAATATTGACATCCTTGCCCCTTTGCTGGGTACCGCGGGGTGGGCGCTGGGGCTCCCGGCTCCCTTGTCCCCTGCCACAGCTGCGGGCGAGCCTCTTGAGCTGCCCGCGGACAGGCGTCCCCCGTGGGATGTGTTTGTTTGTCGGTCCTGGGCAGGGTGCGGGGAGAACGGGCTGTTAACGTCTGCAGAGAGGCTGCAACGTGGTGTGTGGAGCCCATCCAAAACCTTGATGAGGCAGCAGAGACTCAGCAGGGTGGTAGGTGGCCTTCGTGGCTGCGGCCAAGGAAGGAGCTTGTCTCCTACAGCTCCCACCGTGTAAACAGCGGCTTCTCGCTGCCCCGCCGGGCCAGCCAAGAGGAGTGTCTCGGCTCCAGGTGCAGCTCCTGGTGCCTCACACCCCCAGCCAGCCCCTCAGGAGCTTCGCTTTCTCCCCTGTAACGAGGGATCTGCTCCTTATCCCCTGAGGTTTATTTTTAAAAAACAGAACAAAGCGACAACCCCCCTCTTTTACTCCGGCGCTTGGCTTGGAGCCCCGGTTGCTGCTTCTGGCTGAGCCTGGCCCCAGCGAGCCCTGGGGATGTGCTGGGCCGGGACGAGCTGCGGGACGCCGGGCAGCATCGCGGTTCTGGTGCAGACCTCTACTCTAGGGGCATCGGAGGTGGGGGGTCGGTGTCTGCCGTTGGTTCGTGAGCGGTGCCGGTGCCCCCTCCTGAGCCAGCAGCTCACGGCATGCGCGGGGGCTGCTGATACCGTCTGCGTTTCCTTCCCTTTTATTTTTCTTTTTAATCTGAAGTTCCTCTTTAAGGGGTTGTGTAGAGCTTATTGATGCCCAAAGGCGGCTCGGGGCGGGTAGAGCCGCGATGCCCCCGCCGTGGGCTGGGGCTGCTCTCGTACCCTGTGGTCAGTGGAGGGATGCTCTAGCTTGCTCTCAGGAGCTCCCATAGACACAGCTTCTGTTTTTTCTATCACCACTTCCCCTTCCCAGTCCTGGCTCCTTCCTTGGGCCAAAAATTGCTGCTCTTTATGCCAAAGGCCATGCTTTTGCTCTTCTCCGTGCCGTGACCTTGGGGATGGCATCAGCCGCTCCTGGACCGACTGCCGGGGACACGGATGCCAGGGGTGGTAGCGCCAGGCTTTGCTGGGAACTTCTTTCCTGGAAAGGATTTTTCCTTCAAAGGCACATTTAGTCCAGTAATATGGAATTTAAGGTGGAGCTTGGGCTTTTCAGTGCCCCTGCAGCCCATCCAAGTGGCCAGGCCCAGTGCCGGGGCACAGCCCTGGGCTCCTGCGCTCCCAAGCGTCACTGGAGGGTGAATTTTGGGGCTGGGGCTGGGTCTTTCCCCATCCCAGCGATTCCCTCCCCTCTGCAGGGCTGTGCCAGCAGAGTGAAACCCTCCTGTATTCGATGAGCAGCGCTTTTCGGTTCTTTTTCAGTTGTTTTTTATTCCAGGGGGTTTGCTTCGCCGCTGCTGATCCTCTCCCCGAGCTGCGTCCGTCCCCACCTTGTGTACTGTGAACGAGCTGCCACTTCCCGCAGCTTTTCCGCCAGCCGTGTGAGGATTTCGGACCCGTGGGCAGCAGTGATGGGCTGAGAAGCCGGTGATTTGGAGCAGGAGGCTTGGGGCTGCTGCGCCCGGTGTGCCGGTGGGTGAGCGCACATGGACCGGGAGGTTCAGGCTGAAGGAAGGAGATTTCTTCCTGCAGCGTGTGAGTGAAGGGTGGTTTCTTGCTGCAGGATGTTACGGGTGAGGCTTCTGCCTGGGCTCCCACATCCAAACGAAGGTGTTCCTTAGGCTTTCTTTCCTTGCACGGGGGTCTGCAGCCCCTGAGGAGCTCCTGGGTCCTGGAGCCCCGATGGAGCCCGGTTTCTGCCGTGGCTGGGGCACCACGCCGGGCTCTGAGGACTTGCTGCCTTTGCTGGGTGGTTTGGAGCCAACCACGTCAGCTGTGTCTGCAGTGCAGGGACCTTCGAGGAGGGGATTGTCCCCACTGCCCTGTGTGCGCGCCGCCTCCTGCACACGCGGGCTTGGAGCTGGGTTTTTCGGAACACCCCAAATAAAGGGCGATCCTGAGCAAGAGCACCGGGCAGGGAGCACCTTGGTCGGGCGGCTGCAGGATGGGGCTGAGCCCCGAGGCAGCCCCGGAGCTGCCTGAAGGGCTCTGCCATCAAGTGGGTGCCACAAGGAGCCAAGGGGGTGGCAGGGGGTGTGGGCACAGAGCCAGAGTGGCACTGCCATGCTGGGCCAGCGTTCACTTTTGGCCGTAGTCGGATGGACTTTGCGGCCAGAGCCCTGGAGCTGCTCCAGCCTGAGATAATGGGTCCGGCCATAGTTTCAGTCCTCTCTTAAATTTGCTCCTTGCAGTTCTTGCTGGTGATGGGAGGGTGACGAATGCAACAGAACAGGGGTGCTCTGGGTGTCCTGGTGTGGCTGGCCGGGCTGGGACCTGCTCTGGGCGGGCTGTGCCAAGGACACCCCTCCCTGCCGTGCTCCAGTTCATACATCTGGCACCGCTGACGGCCACCTCTGTCCCCTGCAGCCTCCCTGTCCCTCTTGCCTCTCATCCGGTGCTGCCCACGTTCCCCAGAATTGTAGGTTGCGAAGCTTTCCTGGTAAAGCTGGGGTGGGAAGGCTTGAACTGAGTTCCCTTCAGGTCAGACTTTCTGCTGGCTAAAAACTTGCTTTTTTTAATTAAAAAAAAAAAAAAGAACCTGAAGCCAGGCACAGGGTGTAAAAACTCCCTTGAGGGCAGCCCGAGGCGGGGGGTTGGTTGCAGCTTCTCCATCCCTGCAGCGTGCAGCCGCCGGCCCCAAGGCCGATTTCTCGCACCGTGCTGGAGCGTGAGCATCCCGGTGTTTCCCCCGTGGGATGGGAGAGCGTTTCTGCGGGCAGCACCGGTGTCTCGCCCGCAGCCCCAGCGCCCCGCCATCCCCACCATCACGCTGCCTTGAGCACTGGCTGGTTTCCACACTCATACCAGTAAGCTGGAGGCAGCATCCAGGTGTCTGCTGGGACAAGACAGCTTCCGTGCTGAAAGTGTTTTGCTTTCACAGTTCCTCAGCGGAGGAGGAAGAGGAGGAGGGTGAGGAGCAGGAGCAGGGCATGACAGAGCAGAGCTGCTCTGAGCCAGCCCTGCTGAAAGATGTAGGATGCAGGAGGGAGAGGCACGGGGTGTGCAGGGTGCCTACCCCAGTGCTCCTCAGATCCAGCGTTGGTTTAATTCTGGTGATTCCAGGCAGAGCGTCCAGCAGTTTCCAGTGCTCTGTGTGCTGTGCCGGAGGGCAGCTCCAATTTGGGGAGGATCTGCCAGTGTTTGCCGTGGTTGGGCGGTTGGGGGAAGCTCTGCAGTGGGTTTTCAGGTCTGCGGGTGGGTGCAAAAACCACCTCTGAAAGGAGTCACCCATAGCTGTGCCCTGGCTGTGGAGGGCAGTGCAGGAGAGGGGACTTGGAAGGGGCAAGGACATTCCCAGTCCCGCTGGGATGCTTCTCTGGAGCTGCCTCCTGCGAGGTTGGGTTTGCTCTGTGGGATGCCAGGTTGGGAGCAAGGATTCATCGACACAAAGTCACCCCATCACGCCCAACCCCGCATCCATCCTGTGCATTGACAGCCGGGTGGGAGCGGGGAGAGATCACCTGGGCACTCGGTTTTGGCGCAGAGCATCGCTGGCGGAGCTGGAGCTGGCTGCAGCCCGGCTGGTGCTCTGCGGCGCAGAGCCTGCAGCCGCGGTTCAGGGGTTCCTCTGCAAGTAGGGGCTGGGAGATGGTTGGGACCATGCAAAAAAGGTCCTGGCGGTCTGCTGGGGAGCTCTGTGCTCTGTCGGTGTTGAAGCCCGTTGGGCTCGGCCGTGCCGGGGGGCTGGGGTCAGGGAGGCTGAAAGCTCCTTGCAGCGCATTACAGGTCCGGTCGAGCACTGCTGCCACTGTCACGGACCCCGACAGGGGTCGAGTCAGCCCCAGATTGCCTATAAATAAGTGAAAGAGAAGCGTGTTTTGGGTGAAGCACGGCACGTGCCTTTGCTGCCCTGTCGAGCTCCTGCTGGTCGTCCCCGCCGGGAGCAGCCCCCCGCCGTCGGTGCCCAGTGGTCTTTGCAAGGGGAGAAGATGGAAGCACTGGGGAGGTGCGAGGGCTGAGCCAGTGCTGAAGCTTTCCCGTGTTCCTCCAGGGCACAGGCGAGACGGGGAGGACGCGTTGGGTGGCTTTTCCTTCCTGCTTCGAGCAGAGGGGCCGTGGGCTGAGCTGCCTGCAGAGCGTGAGGGCAGAACCCAACCCCTTAGCCTATAATTTCCTACCTCCAGCTTCTCTTTTTAGAGTAAAATGGTTATTTTGTGATTTCCCAGCCCTGGGTCTGCCCTCTCCAGTCTGGACAGCTTCCTCTGAGCACTGTGTCGCTGCGTGGCTGCCGTCGAGCGTTGCCCTTGCACAGTGCTGCGCGGCCCTGACGCGGTGCTAAGCACCCTGATACCGACTCCAGGGATGGCTCCAGGGCTTTTCCGACACGCTTATGATTTTTTCTTGCAAAGCTGGGTTAGCAGATAGGTGGAGAAGCGTGTCCCGTTGCTGACCCCTGCTGCTAACGGCTGCGGTGGTGCTCACAGCAGAGCAGCCCTCTCTGTTCCTAGCACCAAAGGGCTGGTGTTTGGCTCCTTCCAAAGCCCTGCGGCATCAGCCTGTGACCCACAGAGGCCTCATCCTGCCCGAGCGCTGGTACTTGGTCCAGCGGGTCACGACACTGCTGCTGCGTCGCCCTAGAAGTGCTTAAAGACCCCCCACCATGTCCCCGGTGCTGGTGGTGGGTTGCTGCACCCCTCACTGTGCGGGAAGGGAGAGTGATGGGCTGGGTGATGCCGTGGGTGACGGTGAGACGGGTGTTTGGTGGGGGGGACGAGCTGGTCTCCTGCTGTCCATGTCAGCTCCAGTTGGGAAAACACCGGTGCTGGTGTAAGGGACCTGAGCTTCAGCCAGCCCAAATCAGCCCCACCTGAATTTTTGCTTATTTTCTCACTTGCCACGATTTGAAAAATATTTTCAGAGCGATGTTTCTTCTTCCAGTGGTTGCCTTTTTCTGTTGCACGTGCCCAGTCTGCTCCCCAGAGAGCCGTGCGAACAGGCTTCACTCGAGTTTCTGTGAGGTCACCGCTGATGTCCTCTCGGCTGGGGAACGGGCCTCTGACATCGTGTCTCCTCGGGAGCTGGCTGGATGCTGAAGCTCCGAAATGGAGTGGGGATGTTATTCCTCCTTCATTTCTCTTGAAATGGAAAGGGTGTTGAGCTGAGATGTTTGTTGATCGAATGTGCCGGAGCCGCCTGCAACAACAGAGCTGGGGCAGGGTGAGGTTCGGGGGGAATAGGAAATGAAAACCTTTTCAGCCCCAAAAATCCATGCAATGGCAAAAAACCAAAGCAAACCGAAGCTAAATATAGCGAGGCCCATGAATTCGCTTTGACTTCTGGTGAATTCTTGTGGTGGGAAAAAAACGGGTCGCTTTTAAAACCAAAAAAATACCCGACAAGAGTCGTCGTGTTGACGCGCCGCTTTGGGCAGCTTTTCGCTGGGGCAAGAAGCGGCTGCGCAGAGCCCGGGGGCGGCTTTTCGCTTAGAAACGTGCCGTCGAGGAAATAAAATATCTTTTAAAAACGACACGTCAGCTGGAGCAACGTGTCCCAGTGTGATGTCGTGGCTTTCCTGGTTTTTACAGGCTTCGAGGTGGATTCCTGTGCTGGGGTGGCCCTCGGTGATGCTGGGGGTTGGGGAATTGCTGCGGGGGTGCAGGGTTGGGCTGTCGCAGCGGACAGGACCGCCGGGTTGAGACCGGCCGTTCTCCCCTCCGCAGCTGCGCTAGCGCTTTATCTGCCGGCAGCGATTCCCCTCGCCGTGCTCCCGCCTCCCAGCGCCCGGGCTGGCATTTCGGAGGGTCCCGCCGTGACGTTTCATGTTTGCTGGGGCTGTGCCTGCAGGAGCCGTTTTCCATCACACCCCGCTCATGCGCTGGAGGACCTTCCCTGACGTTCTTGCTTGCTCCACAGTTTTTTTAACAGGTCCCCAAATACTCATAAACCTGACGGACACGCTCTCTACTTCCCAGCTCTGTGTTTCTCCACCCGGAGCAGATGTACGGTGCCGAAGCCACTGGCGTGGGCTCCTCCGGCACCGGCGTGGGGCTTGTCGCGGTGCCTGGGAACGCTGCGGCCAGGTGCTGCCGATAGGACACCCGATTTTGAACGTCTCTGAGGATGCTGTTAGAGCAGGCGAGCTCTGTGAGGCAGCTCCAAGACCCAAAAACCGCGTGCTGTTTCTTCTTGGGGACGCCACAGGCTTTAGCCAGCTCTGGTTGCAAACACCCTGCCTGGAGCCCATCACCCTGAGGACAGGCTTCGGGGCAAACCCGGGTGCTGTGCGTGGGGGAGCACCCCAGAACGCAGTGTGCATAGAAAAGGAGCCAGGATGCTCTGGCAGCGCATGGTGTGATGCCGAGTCCTCAGCGAGGCTTTAACCTTTCCTCCCTGTTTTTTTCCCCAGACTCCAAAGTCTTCCTCATCTACAACACGGGCGCGCAGGGCTGCCTGGAGACGAAGGACTCGCTGGTGAGACTCGCCAAGGGCTGCAACGCCAGCGCCCCGGCCCAGCAGTGGAAATGGGTCTCGCGAAACCGCCTCTTCAACGTGGGGGCCATGCAGTGCCTGGGGGTGTCGTGGCACGGGGCCAACGCCACGGCGGGGCTGCACCCCTTGGCCACCTACGAGTGCGACCGCGAGTCCGTCAACATGCGCTGGAGCTGTCGTGGCCTCGGGGAGCAGCTCTCCCAGCATCTCGGCGCCCGCCCGAGCAATTCCTCCCTGGACAGGGGTGACCAGGCTCGTGGCTCGCAGTGGAGGACGTACGGCACCGAGGAGGATCTGTGCTCCGTGCCGTACTCTGGTAACACCTCGTTGGGCATTAGTGCTGTCCCATAACCCAAACCAGCCCCGAAATGGGAGCTGAGGCCATGGTGCTGCAGCAGCGGGGTTGTGCCTGGGGAGCTCGGTCCCGGCTTGCTGGGGCTGCAAAACCAGGCAGGATCAGGGTGATGGGGAGCAGGCAGCCTCCAGGCACACCGAGCCCCCCATGCTTGGCCGACCCGCACCCCTCACCCCAGACCTCCCTCCAGCCGCCCAGACGCAGCCTCAAGCAAGGGCTCCTCTTTTCCTGCAGAGATTTACACCATCCAGGGCAACTCGCACGGGAAGCCGTGTACCATCCCCTTCAAGTACGACAACCAGTGGTTTCACGAGTGCACCAGCACGGGGCGGGAGGACGGTCACCTCTGGTGTGCCACTACCCAGGACTACGGCAAGGATGAGCGATGGGGCTTCTGCCCCATAAAGAGTAAGTTGCGGGGACACGTCCTGCAGGTAAAAGGAGAACCCCGCTGTCCATCCCTCGCGGGGGCTTCCCTGCCTCTCCCCTCCTGCCTCGTCTCTCCCCCCACAAGCAGCCGGTGGTGCTGGAGCAGCCCAGGTCACTGGGGTTTTTTGGAGCTGCAGATGGGGCTGCATGGGGTTCCCACCCTGCTCATCCCCTCAGGCAACGACTGTGAGACGTTTTGGGACAAGGACCACCTCACCAACAGCTGCTACCAGTTCAACTTCCAGTCGACCCTGTCGTGGCGGGAGGCCTGGAATAGCTGCGAGCAGCAAGGGGCCAACCTGCTGAGCATCACCGAGATCCACGAGCAGACCTACATCAACGGTGAGACGATGGCAGCCTGGCTGTGCCCCCACGCTTCTCACCCCAGGCAGAGCTGGTGGCACCGTGGCTGTTGCCGGTGCCACGTTGCTCTGCCTGCCTCGGGTGATTGGTTTGGGGATGGTGACAGGCTGGGTGTTGAGCTGGGGCTGGGAGAACTGAATCTGCCCCCCTGGCTGTGTCGGTCCCAGGGCTGCTGACAGGGTACAGCTCCACACTCTGGATTGGGCTCAACGACCTGGACATCAACGGAGGCTGGCAGTGGTCGGACAACTCACCTCTCAAGTACCTCAACTGGGAGAGTGGTGAGATGGGGGTCACAGTGGTGAAGGGAGGGCTGGGGAACAGACTTTCACCACTGGAGATTGCTTCATGGCAGGGGAGGTGGCCCAGGCTGCTGTGGGGTGGCCCCTCGCTGCCTGGGGATGGAGAGCCCCCTGGGGTTATGGAGCAACCTGGGACATCCGTGGAGCTGGAGGGGGGACGTGGTGCTGGAGCGAGGGTTGTTGAGCTTTCTTGGTTTTGCATTGTCATTGCATCCCAGCTGGGTGCTGGAGTGCGGCTGAGGAGTGGTCCCCAGCTGTGGACACCCATCACTAACCCTGGGGTGCTCAGGGAACAGAAGGACCCGTTGTGGAGGCTGCTCTGGTCATGCTCAGTGCTGTCACCCAGAGGCCCTCATGGGGACAGTGATAGCCCAGGAGGAGGTTGGGGGACAGGCAGGAGCAGTTCGGGTCTGGTACCTTGTCTCCCCTGACTGCCATCCATCACTTCTAGGTAAAATAGTGATGCTCCAGGTCCTCATGCATTGAGGCGCAAAAAGTAATTCCCATCACGTGGGGTCACAGCTTCGTCGTGCAAAATAACAAAATAAATAGGTCTTTACTGGTGTTGAGGCAGGGAGAGCTGCACCCCGCCGAGCACCTCACGGGGTGCCCGGCCTGTCTGGGCAGCGTTGGCAGCTCTGTCCCAGCTCCTCAGCAGCATTTCCCCGCCTTGTCCCGCTTTCCAGACCAGCCCGACAACCCCAGCGAGGAGAACTGCGGGGTGATCCGCACCGAGTCGTCCGGAGGGTGGCAGAACCGCGACTGCGGCATCGCCCTCCCCTACGTCTGCAAGAAGAAGCCCAATGCCACTGCTGACCCCTTCCTGACGGGTGAGCGGGGGGATGAGTAGCACGGGTGTCTTGGCTGGCTGTGCTCTCATCCCAGCACGGTCAGGGGATGTTGCCCATGCACCGGAGCAGCCCGTGGAGACACCCATGGTGCCCCCAGCTTGCTGGTGCCCTGGATGTGCGGGGCAGTGGTTGAGCTCCCCAGGGCTGCCTACATTGGGAAAAAGTCCTCCCTGAGGAGCATCCCCTGAGAAGTGCTCGGTGCAGTTCCAGGTTGGATGGTAGGGGAGGAATCGAGAGCAGCAGGAGGTCCCCCGTGGTCCCCAGGGGATGGGGTGCTCTCTGCTCTGCCATTGCTCCTCTGCAAACAAACAGGGTTTTGTTTTGTCCCCGGGGCTCTAAAGCCACCGTTGCCCAGGCCTTGCCGTGGCGTGTTACATTTTGGCCATAGCTTTCCCACTGTTGCTTTGGCTTGGTCTCCTGAGCACCCCGGGGAACTGTGGTCCCCTCACCATGGTCCCGTCCCTGAAAGAAAAGGGTTTGAGAGCAGGGCAGGAGCCCTCAGGCTGCCTTGTGTCCTGCCAGACTCGTGGTCGGAGGTGAAGGTGGACTGCGAGCCCAGCTGGCAGCCCTTCCAGTCCAACTGCTACCGTCTGGTGGGAGAGAAGAAGAGCTGGCAGGAGGCAAAGAAGACCTGCCTGCGGAGCGGGGGGGACCTGGTCAGCATCCACACCCTCTCCGAGCTGGAGTTCGTCACCAAGCAGATCAAGCAAGGTAAGGGGCAGCCCACAGTGTCAGCAGCACCCTTCCCGTCCGATCCTGCGATCACAGAAAGGTCACTTCTGTGTGAGGGAGGCTGCAAAGTTGAATTCATTTGTGGCTGTGAAGGGAGTGGAGACCCCAGGCTGAGGGGTGGAGGAGCCTGTGCCCCAGGCACGTCCTCCATCCAGCCAATGGAAAAGCTGTTCCTGGGAGCCCGCGGTGCCGAGGAAGGAAACATGCAGCTGGGAACGGCACTAGTGCCAGGGGGTTAGTGCAGAAGAAGATGGGAAGAGAAGCCCTGCTGGGCTCGCTGGAGGGGGCTGCACCTCTCTGCTAAATCTGCCCAGGACACGAGTGTCCCCCACAGCAGGGCAGGAGAAGGGGGAACCTGCCTACGGCGTCCCAGGTTTCTCTTCCAGTGAAGAGGGAGACAGGAGCCGTAGGAGGGTGGAGGAAGGAGGGGGTCTTGCCAGCACCTCCAGGACAGGAGCGAATTGGGGTGGGATGGTTGGAAGTCATTAGCTCACTGGACCTGAGCCTGCGTCCTGGACTTCGACTGTTCCTCTGCTGCCGGCACCTCTCTGGAAACTGCTGGCAAATGTGTCTGTCTCGGCAGACGTGGAGGAGCTCTGGATTGGCCTCAATGACCTCAAGCTGCAGATGAACTTTGAGTGGTCGGATGGAACGCCTGTGAGGTTCACGTACTGGCACCCCTTTGAGCCCAACAACTTCCGTGACAGCCTGGAAGACTGCGTGACCATCTGGGGACCGGTGAGAGCCTGGGGCCGGGGGTTCAACCTGCAGAGAGTGCTGCAGCATCACCATGGCTGGGGAAGGGATACCTCAGGGAGCAGCTTCGCCTGGGGTTGAATCAGGATCATCCCAGCTGTTGGGATGGGAGGGATCCAGCACAGCATCCTCGGGGAGCTGACGTAGGGAAGGAAAGTCTGTGGACCCGGGGTGGGGTTGGATGGGCTGGGAAATTCCCCAGGCTGTCAGGTAGGCTCAGTCCTGCCCTTCTCCCGGCTGCGCAGGAAGGGAGGTGGAATGACAGCCCCTGCAACCAGACCCTGCCGTCCATCTGCAAAAAGCCCGGTCGGGTGAGCCAGGAGAAGGAGGAGGATGACCACGGGTGCCGAAAGGTGAGGGGACCTGGCGGGGGAGGTGGCCCTGGTTGCTCTACAGCTCAGCCTGATGCTCAGGGCTTCGGGGTCATGGGAAACCTCGCACTAGAGTCCCGATGAGCAGCACCCGGAGCTGGGGTCTGTGCCTGGGGGCTGCTGAGCCCCTCGCCTCCGTGGTTTCATGAGGCCATGGGAAGAAACTGGGACAAAACGCATGGCTCCATTGTCCAGGTTCCTCCCCTTTGGGCTGCCTTGGTTGCCAGCAGGGATGTTCAGTTATTTTTTTTGTCCCTTGCCTCTCTCCGTGCCAAAACGCAGCAGCAAAGCTGCTCCACGTGGGAGCCTGGCGGGACGGAGGCAGCTGCCAGCCCTGTGCCTTGGCGCGATGGCTGGCTGCCTTCTCTGGGCAGGACAGGGGCTTTTCAGGGACACGGCCACCAAACTGGCGTGTTCTCCCCAGACCGTGCTCTGCCTCAGTTTCCCCACCTGTCAAGCAGGGCTGAGGCCTCCCAGTTCCCACACTTGCTGGGAAGTCGCTTTTGTGCCTCTTTGCAAAGTCTTCGAGCGGCGAGCCTGGCATCGCCGCCGCTCTTGAATTTCTCCCAGCATTTTGAAGCCAGCCAGCGCGCGCTCGGACTAGCAAGCAGCCCCTCCGGGCCAGCTCCAGAGGTGCTGCTGGGCTCCTCCCAGCTCTTTACCCCGTCATGGCAGAGACAAACCCCAGCAGCCACTTGGCTGTGTGAGAGCTCGGGGGCAGCGTGGCAGCTGGGCGAGCTGGCACGCTGGGCCAGGTTTGGGGCTGCTGGCCGGAGCAGGAGGAGCCCTGGTGTTGGTGGGTGCTGGGGATGAGGCATTTGGTGGCAGTGTGCCACTGCCACCCCTCTGCCTGTCCCAGCAGCAGTCCTGGGGATGACCCCATGAAGATTTCATGCCCTCCTGCCACTCCGACCGCAGTCTTGCCCTGGCCCTGGGAACCCAGCAGAGATGCACCCACTGGGAAACAAGCTGGGAGTGATAAATGAACCGAGGAAAGACCTTTTCCCATCCTTCCTCCTCCTCCTCAGTGGGGCTGTTTGCTACCCAGATGCAGAGGCTGATGGAAAGGAGGCAGCATCTTGCTCAGAGGATCGGCCCTGGTCCTTTCCAGCCACCGTGTTGTTTTTTCTTGGTGGTTTTGCTGCTTTTTCTCTCCCTTTCCAACCCCCCTTTATTTCTGGAACAGCCTTAAAAGGAAGTGATGGGGGTTGGAGGTTTGGGTGACGGGAAAGGCAGAGCTGGAGAGGGATGTGGGGGCACGTGGGGATGGGGAGCTGGAGGCAGCTCTGGGATTGAGAGTCCCGTCCTGGCACCTCTTTGGGTGAGAGGGGCTGGCTGTGGTGCTCAGAGCACCCATGTGGCTTTAGTGGTGCTCAGGGCCACAACTGGTTGGGGACCCCTTTGGCATCATCCACACCCCTCTGGGGACATTGGGGATCTGTACTGTCCCGTGCCGCGCCCCATGCTCGGCTGCCCCGTGCTGTTCCCAGTGGGACCCAGCTGGTGGGTCCATACCTGGGTTTGCTAACTTTGGCAAACAGCTGCAGGAGCAGGAATTTGGGGGATAAAAATGGGATTTGGGGTCACTTTCCTCTTGGTCTCCCAAAGCTGCTCTCCTGCTTCCCTCCCCACCATGCTGATGCTTCTGCAGATGGCACATGTCCCCCACTGTCCTTGCAGTGCCCAGGGGACCAAGGGGTAAAACCCCGCTGATGCTTCTGGCCATGGCAGGAGGGTTCCTGAGCCTGGGGCCACTCGCACCCCACTCACTGAGCCCCTTCACCCTTCCCGCCCCGGCTTGCTCTTCCATCACGTGCATGTCCTGTCCCCTCTCATGCATGAGCCCCCATGTCCCACCCCATGCTGCCGGCCCCGAGGCTGCCCCGCTCCCAGCTCTGGCAGAAAACAGGCGCTATTGTGTCTCCGGCCCCGGAGAGGCTCCAACATCAACAAGGCGGGGGATTAAAGCTGGCTGCGGTGGGACTCGCGCTGGATTCGCCCCCCCGGCGTATAGAGGAGGATTGTGTTCCCCTCCTCGCGCCCCGGCTGCGGCTGGACGTTGGCAGCGAGAGCCGTTTCCCGGCTTTGAAGCTGCCTGGGTGTTTGTTTTCCCTGCAGCCATGTCCTCTGGGGCCGGGGGCTCGTTGGAGCTCAGAGCTGAGCTGGGGCAGGCCAGGGTGGCCAGGGGCAGGAGACCTCCCAGGAGAAGGTGGAGGTGGTGACGGGGGATGTGGGACATTGCTCTTGTCCCCCGGGGTTTCCTCCTGTCCTTCTGGGGTGGGCTGGGGTGAGCGGTGGCGGACATCCTCTGTCCCCCGTCCCCAGGGCTGGAAGTGGCACAGCCCCTCCTGCTTCTGGCTGGGTGAGGACCGCGTTCCCTACAGCGACGCCCGCAAGACGTGCTCCGACTACGGCTCCACGCTGGTCACCATCACCAACAGGTCAGTGTCATGCTGGTGGCAGGGTGGGGCTGTCCCAAAACGAGCCCCCCAAGGTGGGGTGTGACCTGGCAGCTGGACTTTGCGCAGATTGCTGGAGCATCACGCACTGATGCGTCTCAGCTGGCAGCATCGCCCGCTCTCGCCACCCCTCCAGGTTCGAGCAGGCGTATGTCAGCAGCCTCATCTACGGCTGGGACGGCGAGTATTTTTGGACGGCACTGCAGGACATGAACGAGACGGGCGCTTTCCGCTGGCTGAGCGGCGACGAGGTTATGTACACCCACTGGAACCGTGACCAGCCCGGTAAGGGGGTGGCCACGGGTGGGCTGGGGTCATCCCCTCCATGCAGGGCAGTAGCTGGCTCTGCCACCCAGCACGGTCCGACCCTAAGGCCGGTGTCCTCCCCGCTCCCGTGAGTGCTCCAGGTTACAACAAGGGCGGCTGCGTGGCCCTGGCCACCGGCAGCTCCATGGGGCTGTGGGAGGTGAAGAACTGCAGCACCTTCAAGGCCAAGTACATCTGCCGGCAGAACCTGGGCACCCCGGTGAACCCTGAGCTGCCCGGTCCCTACCCCACGCCCAGCCTCACCGCCACCTGCCCCCCGGGATGGAGCTCTGACTCCAAGCTCCGTCACTGCTACAAGGTGAGTGGTGTTGGGGGCTTGCCCTGGCCATTGTGGGGGTGAATGTGCCTCCCCACTGGTGGGGGAGAGGGTGAAGGAGCATGGTTGGTGCTTGCAGAGGGCATCCTGGACCCCAGAAGCCTGGTGCGGGCTGAGCGGTGGCACTGTGCCCCAGGGTGCTGCTGCCTGTGGGGTGGGGATGATGCTCTGCTCCTCTCCCGGAGCTGAGCCCCCTCCGCTGGTGGTTCCTCCTTCCCCAGGTGTTCAGCTTCGAAAAACTGCAAGAGAAGAAGACGTGGATCGCGGCGCAGGAGTTCTGCCGGGAGCTGGGGGCCCAGCTGCTCAGCCTGGGCAGCTACGAGGAGGAGCACTTCATCGCCAACACCCTCAACAGGATTTTTGGGTGAGAGGCTGTGCCAGCGCATGTCCTGCTGCCCGAGCGTGCTCGGCACGAGCCCGCGCTCTGGCACCCGCGGGTGGGTGGATGGGGTAAGGACGTGGCTCTCTGAGCACAAACCGGTCTGCAGAAGGTGCATCCGTTGGTGTGGCTGCAGCAAAGAGGGGACGTGGGAGGAGTGCAGGAAATTCGGTGTAGTGTAGGGCTGGAGCTTGGCTCTGAAACTCCTTCAGCCCTGACCAGCGTGCCTGTTCCCTGAGCTCCTGCCTGTGGGTGTTGTGGGGACAGCGGGCTTTGAAAACAAACACAAAGTGACCAGGTTATAAATAGAGAGTTGTATATAAAGAGTCGGGTTTGGAGGCGGGTTGTGTTCTCACCCTTCCCCCTGGCTCCCTGCAGGGAGTCGGAGCCGGAGCTCCACGAGCAGCACTGGTTCTGGCTTGGCCTGAACCGGCGGGACCCCGCGGGGGACTGGAGCTGGAGGTGGAGCGACGGGCAGGGGGTGAGTCCGGGGGCTTTTGGCAAGGTGACTCTGGTTGGCATTTGGGGTGCAGGGTGGTGAAGCACATCTGGCGCTGCTGGAAATGCCCAACACTGCCCTTCTCTCTCGACCCCCAGTTTTTCTACCACAACTTTGACCGCAGTAACTACGATGACGATGACATCCGGACCTGCACGGTGCTGGACCTGTCCTCCCTGCGGTGGGTGCCGATGCAGTGCGAAGCCCAGCTGGACTGGATCTGCAAGCTGCCCAAAGGTACCTGGCGAAGAGGCCCCCAAACCCCTATTCAGGCTGAAGCAGCTTGAATAACCTGCCAGGGGATGGGCTGCGGGATGGGGGAGCGGGTGCAGGGGGACCCTCGGTCACCTCCCTGCCGAAGGTTGCACTTTTGTGGGAGGTTGAGTCCTAATTCAGGGGCTCGAGAGGTGCTGTCCATCCCAGGGGGATTCTGGAGGGCTTCTCACCCTTGGAGCCCACGGGTGGTTTGCAGGCAAGCATCAGCAGGAGCATCGCCACCCCACATCCTGCTGACAGCCTCTCCTTGCCCCTTTTGCCAGGTGCTGACGTGAAGGAACCGGAGATCACGCCCCAAGGTGCGTGTGTGCGTTCCCCAGTGCAGACCATCCTCCCGGGTGTCCGCCACCCGAGGCGCGGTCCCTGCAGGGCATCCCACCGTGGTACTGGGGGAGGAAGGATCCTGTCTAGGGTGGTAGGAGGGAGGGGAGCCCAGGCATGCTGCTGCCCTTGCACAGCATGGTGCGGGGGCTGCCTGCAAGGGCTGGGCAGGATCAGACCCCTCAGCTGTAGGAGAGGGGCAAAAGTGAAGCAGCCCAACCCACGGGGGACTGAGGGACAGGGTGGCAGGCACTGGTGGTTGTGGCGGGGGGTGGCACAGCCAGGGCACAACACCGATCCCCCTGCCTGCAGGCAGCAAAGAGTGGCTGAAGTACCAGGAGACCGAGTACAAGTTCTTTGAGCACCACTCGACGTGGGTGCAGGCGCAGCGCATCTGCACCTGGTACCAGGCGAAGCTGGCGTCGGTGCACGATGAGGCCGAGCTGCGCTTCTTGGGCCAGAACCTGAAGAAGGTACCGGGGGGGTGGGGACCTTCCCGGGCACCGATGGGCTCTGCTGCCTCCCCGGGCTGCTCCCGCCCCAGCTTCTTTCATTCTTTGCTGGAGGGACGTTATGTGGGGACAGCTGGGCTCTGCCGGGGTCACGATGGGTCTTGTGTGAGGCGGTAGGTGCTGGTGCCTGGGTGCAGGTTTGGGGCTCAGCCGTGCTTTTTGCCGCAGTGCAAGCTGCAGGGGGGCTGCCGGTCCCGGTGCCTGGGGTGGCCGCGGTTGTCCCTGAGGGCACCCAGACCCTTCAGGGCACTGACATGTCCTCCCTGGGCATGCAGTTCTCCAGGGGCCAGGAGCAGCACTGGTGGATCGGGCTGCACACCTACGAGAACGATGGGAGGTTCAAGTAAGTCGGAGGCCGAGCCACCATGTCCTCGCATGTCCCCATGCCACCGTCCCCAGCTCTCGGAGCACTGTGCCTCAGCGCCTGCACCTTGGGGGTCTCATCCTGGGCTGCTGGGATGGAGGTTCCTCACCCAAGAGAGGGCAGTGGTGGGGCACGCTCCCAGTTAGGATGTGCAGCTGGTCCCATTCGCCAAGTCACTGCTCAGCCTTGTGCTCCTGCTGGTGCTTTTCCCAGGTGGTCTGACGGGTCCCTCCTCAACTTTGTCTCCTGGGCACCAGGCAAGCCCCGGCCCATCAACAGGGACAGGAAGTGTGTGTACATGACGGCCAGCCGAGGTGAGGGGCAGGATCCGGCCGTGCTGCGGCTCTGGAGGGGCTGGGGCCGAGGGCTGCACGGAGAACCCCTACCCCAGGTCAGCAGGGAGGGTCATGCCTGGCCTGTCCCTCCCTGCAGAGGACTGGGGGGACCAGAAGTGCATGACGGCGCTGCCCTACATCTGCAAACGGAGCAACGGGACGGCCATGAAGCCTTCCCTCCCACCACCGCCTGCTCCCGCGAGCGGGGGCTGCCCCCGCGGCTGGTTTCCCTTCCTCAGCAAGGTACGGCAGGACGGAGAGGGGCCAGCCGCCCTCTGGCCTTGCACCAGCCCCGCCGAGGGGGAGCGCGGGCGGCTGAGAAACCGCAGGGTGGAGAGGGATGCGTGCACGTGTTTTGGGGAAGGGCTGGGGGGTGCATGCGCAAGGACGCTGGGAGAGATGT
Source organism: Bucorvus abyssinicus (assembly GCA_009769605.1). Lineage (NCBI taxonomy): Eukaryota > Metazoa > Chordata > Aves > Bucerotiformes > Bucorvidae > Bucorvus > Bucorvus abyssinicus. The sequence continues at coordinate 12,553,982 of CM020049.1, read as the reverse complement.
TCCATGGGGGTGGGCGCAGGAGGGGTTGAGGGGCCAGCAGGCGTGAGGGTGCGAAGGGCAGAAGGACTGCTGGGGCAGAATGGGGATGCAGAGGTGGTTGAGTGGGGAGGGTGCGGGGCTCGGGGCTGGGGGTGGTGGTGGCCGCACCCGCTGGACCATCCCACGCCCCTGCCCGTGCAGTGTTTCAGCTTCAATGGCCACGACAAAGCCGAGATAGTGAAGTGGCCGGAGGCGAAGCAGGCGTGTGAGAGCCAGGGCGCCGTCCTGGCCACCATCGCCAGCCCCCTGGAGCAGGGTAGGTCCCCCCTGGCCTCCACCGGCCCCACTGTTTGGGGACCTGCTGGGAGTGGTCCTCAGCACCTCTCCTGTCCTTGCAGCTTTCATCACGTCCATGCTGCCCAACATCTCCTTCGACCTCTGGATCGGCCTCCACGATGCCCAGAGGGAGTTCCAGTGGGTGGAGGGTGAACCGCTGCGGCACGTGAGCTGGGCGCCCGGTGAGCCCTCGGGCTGCAGCGCCTCCGGCCCCCGCGACAAGCCGGTGAGCGAGACCCCCCCGTAGCATCCCCCATCCCCTCCTTCCTTTCTTGGCCCCGTGTCCCGCCATGAGACTGGAAGGTTTTAGCACGCTGGTGTGGCTCCCCAAGGCAGAGCAGGATCTGTCCCTGCAGGGTGGGCGTCCCTGTGGGGGGGTGTCCGTGGGAGGGGGATGACAATGCGAAGGGCAGTGCTGACCTTGTGGCTTGGCTGTGCAGACCAACTGCGTGGTGGTGTGGCACGGCTCACCCCCCCACTTCACGGGCCGCTGGGACGACCGGAGCTGCCTGGAGGAGAAGCATGGCTACATCTGCCAGCGGAGCTTAGGTAGGAGGGGGACAAGGGGACAGCCCCGGTTTCTGCTCACTGGGGACCTGCCACCACCCCCCGGTGCCCCTTGCTGTGGTGGGTGGGGCTGTGGCTGGGGAGCTCGGGGCGATGGGCTCAGCTTGGGGGGGAGACAGGCTTGACTTGGGGAGGGGTCTCTGGTCCCAGCCATGTGTGGGGCAACCCTAAACCTGTGCCTGCCAGCCTGGCTCAACGTGTCCCACAGGGACCTGCATCGCCATGGTCAGCTCCAAGGTGGTGGTGACACAGGGGTGTCACTGCTTGTCGCCCCTGGGGTCATGGCCTCTCCACCCTCCCGGATTGCAGTGGGATGCCAGGGACAGCCTGGCTTGAGGGGGATGGCTGAGGAGCATGACCCTCCAGGGGATGCAGGAGCATCCTCCGTGCCCTCTGACCGTGTCTCTTTGCTCCCCCAGACCCGTCCCTGAGCCCCGCGCGGACGCCGTACCCGCCCTCGCCCACAGGCACCCTCTTTTACCACAACAGCACTTACCGCATCCTGCAGAAACCCCTCAGGTGGCACGAGGCGCTGCTGCTCTGCGAGACCCTCAACGCCACCCTGGCCACCATCCCTGACCCCTACAGCCAGGCTTTCCTCACCCAGGCCATCAGCAGCCTGCAGGCTCCGCTCTGGATCGGGTTGTCCAACGACAAGGTGAGGGGAGGGGGTGGGCACCTAGGGCAGGTGTTCCCAGGGGGTCACAGCAGCCCCCCAGCTTCTCCTCTTGGTTCTTCAGGGAGGCCGGAGCTACTCGTGGCTGACGGAGGAGAACCTATTCTACAGCAACTGGCAGGACGGGGAGCCCCAGCAAGTCACCGGCTGCTCCTACATGGATGCGGACGGGAGCTGGCGCACGGCTGGCTGCGACACCAAGCTGCAGGGGGGCATCTGCCAGTTCCACACAGGTGCTGGCTGGAGGGCACGCAGGGGCTTGGCACAGGCAGACTGGGTGGGGAGCGACCAAGGGTTGCAGATGGCATCCCACTGGGGACCTTCTGGAGCTCTTGTGTGCGTCCTTGTGGGGCTGGGTGCCCAAACATGCTGTGGGACCCCAACACTCACCCCCAGTGCACCGTGTGCTCCCCAGGTGCCCCCCGCACACACAAGTGGAGCTACAGCGGCAGCTGTCCCAAATCGCTGGAGGACTCGTCCTGGATCCCCTTCCGGGACCACTGCTACACCTTCCACATGGAGATCACCCTGGGGCAGAAGGATGCCATGAAGAGGTGCCAGAAAGGTGTGGAGGGGCTGTGGTGGTGGAGGGGGATGACGTGCCCTTGGAAATGGAAGGGGCTGGGCTCCCAAGGGTGCTTGTGGGTGCAGCAGAACAGCCTTGAATGGGAACTGCATCCCTGCACCCACGTCCAGCCTTGGTCAGCCATCATCTTCTCCATGCTGTTACGTGTTAAGGTTCCCCAGATACCACGTGGTTCATAGGTGGCTCCTCGGCTTTGTCCTCTTGGGCACTGCTGCTCCCGAGCTCCATCCTCGAAGGTCTGGCCTCTTCCCTGACACTCTTTCCTCCACAGTTGGTGGCACGGTGTTGTCCATCCAGGACGAGATGGAGAATATCTTCGTGTGGGAGCATCTCCAGGCATACGAGGGCCCATCCAAGGGGGCCTGGCTGGGCATGACCTTCAACCCCAAAGGTACCAAGGAAGGAGTGAGATTTTAGATACTCCCCCAGGTCTGTAGTGACCAGAAGAAGCCCTTCATGGTGGCATCAGTATGGGGGGCTCATGCAGCCCTTATGGTCCTCCCCATCGCCTCATCACACCTCCCCGTGCTTTCTAAGATGGGGCAGCCCCTTCAGCCTCCTCAGACTGAATTCTTCCATTTTCCAGGTGGCACCTTGGTTTGGCATGACAACACCGCAGTGAACTACTCCAACTGGGGCCAGCACGACACGGGGCCCAGCATGCTCAGCCAGAACAGCTGCTACTGGATCCAAAGCAGCAACGGCGTGTGGCGCCTGGGCTCCTGCACGAATGTCACCATGGGGGTCATCTGCAAAATCCCCCGAGGTAGGAGCCCCCCCCCCGAGGCACCTGGGCTGATATGGGGTGAACTCGGGTCTGGGCAGGATGCTGCAGGGCAAAGCTCTCTCCCACTGACAGGACCAGCCACATGTTTTGGGCAATTCCAGTATGAGCGGGTTGTAGGGGACAGTTCTGCAGGTCCCCACTGGGCTCAGTGGTGTGGTGGGTATGAGTCAGTGGCGGGGTCAGCACCTCGGGGCAGGATGAGGCTGGTGGGGCGGTTGTGGAGCAGAATGAGAGGACCCCGCACTTGTGCATCACCCAGCGTCTGCGTGGTGTGGCGCTGGGAGCAGCGGAGGGTGACTGTGCTGGGAGGAGGGGAGGGTGCCATGGCCGCACGCTCATCTGTCTGTGTTGCTGTTGCAGTGGAGGAGAGCAGCTTTTCCAGGGCAGGTGAGTGGCACCGTCAGCCTGGGCACAGTACCGGGACCAGGAACCGGTGCTGGGGGACTGTGCTGCAGCCTGGCTTGTATAAATAACCAAAGAAACGGTGTTTGCGGGTGGGAAATCCCATTTCCACATGGCTTCAGCCCTGGGTTAGGAATCCCCAGCAGCAGGAGCCATCCCTCCACGGAGGAGTGTGTCCAGCCAGCCCCCTGCCGGGCAATCCTGCCCTTGCCCACGCTGCCTGGCCAGGCTGGGAGATGGACACCACATCCGCTGGTGGGATCCCAAAGATCCATCTCAGGCAGCTGACGTGTTCACGCGCATCAGGAGCGACCCAGAGAGGCTGCCCAGCCCCGGGAGCTCTGCCACGGGCAGGATGTCCCCAAAACACCAAAGCAGACTCCAGTCCTGTCCTGCTCTGCCCCTCCTGCCCAAGAGCCCCTGACCGGCTGGAAACCCACCAGCCGAAGCCCCTCTTGCGGGGTGAGGTAGCGGGGGAACGGCAGGCTGCCCTTCACCAGCCTTTCCTCCTCCTGCAGCTATGCCGGAGAACACGACGGCCATCGCGGTGGTGGTGCTGTCGGCGCTGTCTCTGTGTGCCGTGCTGGGCATCGCCGTCTACCTGTACAAGCGTCGGCAGAGCGCGGAGCGCGGCGCCTTCGAGAGCGCCCGCTACAGCCGCACCACCTCCAACCCCAGCGAATCTGCCGAGAAGAACATCCTGGTGTCGGACATGGAGATGAACGAGCAGCAAGACTAACGGCAGGGGGGACGCTGGGGACGGGGACCTGGGGAGGGGGGAGGACGGTGAGAATCACACATGCTATCCCCACGGCGCACGGGGCAGGGGCGGCAGCGGGGCCGTTGGAGCAGGGCAGGGAGAGGGGCTGGAGTTGGGGTTGGGGTCTGGCCAGGCAGGCAAGAGGAGGGAGCCGGGGTCCCTCCTGCCCTGCATGTCGCTGCTGCCACCTCCGGGCTTGTCCCCGGCTGCTGGGAGTTCGTCTGCAGCAGCCACGCAGGCAGTTTCAGGGCTAAAAGGTTTAGAGGAAAGTTGCCCCGCCCCAGTTCAAGAGTTTTCCGATGGTGTGAACAGGCTCCGAGACACCTTCCCCTTGGGAGAAGGCAAGAACAGGCGTTCAGGGCCCTGCGGCGAGCTCGTTCCCCCTAGGAACCGAGCTGGTGTCCGAGAAGACATCTTCCTGGGCAAGAGGTCTCTAAAGCCGATCTACCTCCCCTCCGTGCGCAGCAGCAAGGGCCCTGCCGGCCCCCCGTCCCTGCCACTGTGCCGCTGCTCTCCCCTCCTCGGCCTCGTCCCCCACCTCCGGCAGAAGGCAGCGGAGATGCCGTCGCAGCGATCCACGCGTGGACCCCCCGGCATCAGCGATGGATCCCCTCTCCTCCCTGGCACGTCCCTAGGGCTGTGTCCAGCCCTGGCGAGGCTGCGGCTGCTCCCCCCAGGCTGGCAGCCAGAGCCTGCCCCGCTTTCTGTTTTCTTTGGTGTGCGTGTCCCCGAGTAACTGCACGGGATGGCACCGGAGCGAGCCGCTGGCCCCTCTCCGACGGGAGCATCCTTGGCCCCCCAGGCTCTGCAGAAGGAGCCGGTGCCGTGGCAGGGGGTGCTGCCGGAGAGCCGCGGCCACCCTCTGACCCTTGCCGGGCAGGGACAGCGCGGAGCTGGGTCGCTTGCTGCTGGTTGCCTTGTTCGGGCCAGAAGGTCGAGCGTCAGGGCCGTAGGGTGGGAGCGAATTGGAAGCTTTGGTGGTTATTCTGAAAGTTTGGTGTTTGTTTTTTTTAAGGAAACGATAGCTTTTTTTGCTATGCTGTATTGAGTGCGTGCTGAATATATACGTTCTTTCACACAGCTGGCTGGGGTGTTTGTGGTTGCCTGTTTCACGTGTAGGATGTAGTGGAGGAGGAGGAGGAGGAAGGCGCTGTGGGGCTGCCCCGGGGCTGAGCCATCCTCCTCCTGCAGCAACAGCACCGGTGCCAGGGTCGGGACAGAGGATGCCTGGCGACAGCGAGAGACGCTCGGCCCCGAGGAGGGGCCCTGCTGGGAATGGGACCCAAAGAGCCCCTTGAAGCGGGGCGGCACAGCCCCGGCGAGAGCCGCCGCGTTTAGCCCTCTGCCTCCGGGGCTCGAGCTGGGGTGTTTCTGTTGTGACAGCGGTGGGAACTAGCTAATTTCTGTTACTCTCCTTTTTGACACCTGTGTGGATTTAAAAATCTGTTGATTTCACTTAAGCTGGACATTAAGTGTTTAAGAAACTGTTGGGGGGTGGGATGGGGGCACAAGGGGTCGTTGGGGTTTTGTTTACTTTTTGGCAAGGTCCAAAAGCCGCCACGACATTTCAGGGCGAGCAAGAATGTGGAGCTGCCCCGGCTCCATTTCTCTCTCTTGGCTTTCTCTGCATTTATTTCCCGAGGCCCGTTCTGTTTTGGAGCTGTCGGTTTTGCCCATGGCTTCTTGATATGGGTGCCAGATGCCGAAAAGCCGAGTGGGAATTCCTCCTCGTCCCCAGCAGGCTGTGATGTACCGAGCTGTGAGTGCGCTGGCATCCCTGCCGCAGGGGTGCGTGGAATAGCAGGAGGGATGCTGTGCTGCTGGTGGGGATGCAGGGCCGGGATGACGAACTCCTGGATGGGCAGAGCTGTTAGGAAGTCCTAAAAAACAAAGGCTGAGGCTGGGGTTGGTGGGAAGGAGTGGGCGAGGAGCGGTGCTGAGGGCGAGGGCGCAGCTCGGCAGGGCTGGGGCTCGTTTGGAGAGGTGTGAGAGCCCTGGCAAGGTGGGCACAGGGGCTGCGCCTGAGGTGGTGCTGAGTTGCGGTGCCGAAGGAAAGCCCGTGCTGCGGGGAGGCGTCGAGTGCTGGGGTGAGGTCCCGGAGCTGTGCCGGGGGCATCGCGCCTGGTTTTCACACTGCCCTGCCTGGGCACACCTGGTTTAAGAGAGTTTCTTTTTTTTTTTTTCTCCTTGGTTAATTTGTTCTCTTTCCTTCACCTTTGCTTTCAAGAAGAGAACTCTGTACAGTCTAGGGGAAATTTTGTATGGGAAGAGTTTTGTCGGCTGTCAGCAGTGATCAGGATTATGGGAAAAACACATATATGGTTCAGTGGTATCTCCTATCACCGTTAGAATAATGTGAAGAATTGCTTAAGAGGACCCTGTCAATTATATATATATTATATATATATATAATATATATATAGTTTTGCATTTTTTTACTCTCTGTTGTTTGTAAGATCCTTTTAGAAGCTTGGAAATAAAATTTCCTTCCCCACCTATTTTCTTCCTTCTTTTATTTTCCCTTTTATTTGGGAAAAACAAAACTTGTCTTTCCCTGTGTCCCTAACAAATAGCAAAAATAAAGCTGGAATTACACATACTCGTCTCTAGCGGAGGAGCTCAGAGGCTGCCTGGGCAAGGGGGGGTGTTGTATTAATTCCTGGCACGGCGTGGTTGTGTGTCCCGTGGGCATGGGGCCTTCCTCCGCTGGTGGTGGTTTGGAGGAATCGGCTGGAGGGAGGAGATGGAGGAGAACGGGCTTGTGGATAGCTGCTGCGGTCAGGGAAGGTGTCAGGCTGAGCAGGGTCCTTGGAAAAGCACCGAAATGGTTGTTTCTGTCCAGGGTTGGGAGGTGGGGCTGTCATCCCTCCCGTAGCTCGGATCAGAGCGGTGAGCACTGGACGTGACCACGCGGCACCCAACGCCCAGTCCGGGCTGTGGTGTTCCCGGGCCAGGCTGCCGGATCTGCTCCGATGCCCTCTTGCCCAAGAGCATTCTCGTGGAGCTGCGAGCTCGGCAGCGTCCTGCTGGCACCCAGCACGGCTGTCGCTGCCCCGACGCGCACGAGGCTGTCCCCGCTCAGCCTGCCTTCGCTCAGGGGGCTGTTTTTCGCCTCCCGCTGCTTCAGGGCTCCCCCATCCCTCCCGTAGCCTGGGGCTGCCTGCACCGCGCGCCCCCTTCCCCGGGGGACAGACCCAGTGCCCTCCCCGCTCCCCCACCGCGCCGATGTGCTTGGGAGAGATGACATTTCAGCGGGGTTTCTCTCGGGTTTGCCGGGGCCATTCAGTTTTGCTTTTCGTCTGGTGACAAGCACAGAGCAGTCGCTTGGAGCAGCAGCCTTTGAAGGAGCAGATGATTTTTCTCTTCTTTTGTTTTTCACCCAAGAGGTAAGAGGAGCTCGGGGAGGGGGCAGCGAGGGGCGCTCCATTTAACTGCAAACAGCAGTGGAAATAATGCTGAGCGACACCTCACTGCAGCGGGGGAAAGGACACTCGAGTCCTCCTTGTTCTGGAGTTAAATGCTCTCAGGGTGACCTGACCTGAATTCAGGGACATGGTCTCTCTTCAAAGGAAGCCCAGTAAAACTTGCGCTGCTGATTTTAAACAGCGAAGCGCAATATGTGGTTTGTTTGGTTGGGTTTTTTTTCTAATTTAAAATAAATGCAGCCTTTGAAGAAAATAGTAGTTTGTAGTAACCAACGGCCCTTTCTCACTGAGATGAAGAGTCTCTGCCTTTTCTCTTCTGAACTTGAATTGAGCACACCCATTTTGAGGGAGTCATTGGAAAATTCCATAAGGTCTGGTTCAGGCTGGGTTCATCTGGAGAAAGAAGCCTCATTATTTTAATCCCCTTTAATTTCCCTACTGAATACTTGGGTATCAGACAGAGGGAAGGCAACACCTCCGAGGCAGGCAACTAGGACGCTCTAAAATTAGCCCTTGGCAGGTGTCCTTCTCGCCAGCCCCTGGGCTGTGAACCACTGGTGAGGGTTTTGAAGAGGAACATCGGTTTTATTTTCAGGAGCAATTTATAGTGCGTCTAAGTGCAGCCCCCCACACCTGGACTCCAAGGTGGGCTTCACCTGATAAATCCGAGTCAGCCCAGGCTGCCGGCATAGCCTCAGGCTTAAGGCTGCCATCATAGTCAGCTCTGATGTGCTCACTGGGCACGGGTAGGTCTAAACTGGGTCAGATGAACGGTGACCTCAAGTGCCCTGTTCTCCTGAATTAAAAAAGGCTGGGGCAGCTTGCTGAGCTGCTGCGTCTACATGGCTCCTGATGGGAGGTGAGCAGGGTCCTGCCCTAAGAGGCTCACCCCCTCGGTTTGCCTGCACTGACAGGAACACAGACCTAAGCCGCTTAGGACTTGCTCGTCGTCTGCACTGAATTCTTGTAGCCCTGCACCGAGATGCTCCCAGTATCCACAGTGCACGGGAAGCGCTCAGGTGTATCTGGGACCTCACGGTACAGGCAGCGAAGCCGTCGTGCCATGTTTGGCTCTGCTAAAGACACGCTGGCTGTTTCTTCTACAAGCTGTAGCAAGCAGAAGGGGTGAGGAGTCTGCTGGGCTGAGCCTGCTCTTCACCAGTGTTTGTGGAGGTGAGAATTCAGTGTTAAACGGTGAGGAAGAAGAGAGCGCTCAGTGGCTGGAGCGTATCGAAGACGGGGTCTCCTCAGAGCCGCGGACGCGTATGGGCAGTGAGAGTGGACGTGGCTGTTGTGAAGCAAATTGCAGTTGGCAGCTGTTTTCATTTCACCCCATGGTGAAAACCGCTACTCTGAAAAGAACCAGTTTGTGCAAAATGAGAAACCACAAGATCTGCTTCCTCGTTCCCAGAATGCAGGCGTACGTCTGACTCAGGAGTTATTAATCTTCGCTGGATAAAGAAGGAATGTGATGTTCCATAAGCACAGTGTCTGCTTAGTCAGTAATTTTGTTCTGGGATGATCACAGCTATGCTGGGTTCTCTTGCCCTGGCACGGCTATCAGTCGTATTATACACAGTTCATGTTTAATAATTACCTTCTAATTCATGCAGTGAGTACATAGTTTGTGAGGACCATCCTGGAGACCAGTGAGCACAGCCACGCGCGTGGGTCGGGTTTCCAGAGATGGACAATAACCAGCACAGCGTCAGCAAGCAGCATAGGGGATATTAAGTGCCTTAAAACTTGTGAAAAGTTATCCTCTCATCGCACAGTAAAAAGCTTCATAATTAATTAATATATTTCAAGTTTATGTGGAATTGCGGAGTTAGGAAATGTGTTAATCAGACAAGAATTCAGAAGGTTCACGTACAACTCTGAGCGTAGCTTAGAAGAATTTGTACAGCACATTTGCACTGATCAATGCCATTTTTTGCTGAGATATAAATACTCCAGGCTGCTCACTGTCCAGCACAGGGAAGCCTTCAGGCTCCTTCCCATCTTTCCTTCCAAACAGCAGCAGGTTTTCTAGTTGCTTTGCATGGATTCAGCTCAGTGTCTTCGTACGTCAGCATTCAAGATCTGAGTCACTGGGTTACTTCTGCCTTCATCCTCCCCTCTAAAACAGAGGCAATCCCCCTCTTTGTCGAGGCCATGCTAGCTGTTGGAGAACCCAAAATACAAGAGCTTTACTGAACGTTCGTGCCACTCGAGCTGAAGGCGATGCACTCCATGGCTTGCTGCCATTTGATCAGAGGATGTCAAAGTCAGCTTTGGCCCTTTCGGCTATAAGCCGCGTACAGGTTCACGGCACTTGGTAAGCTCAAGCTCTAATCAGAAGAAACCTCAGAAGCAAAGAATGTCCGTATGATATGTGACTCAAAACACAGGAAAGGAGCCACAGGCATCTCCACAGCTGGTGATTTTAAAGGTTAAAGAAGGTCAGTTAAACCCCCAACTTACTAACCAACTGTTTCCAATTAGATGAGGCAATTTTAGGCCATAATCAATAGAAATGCCATGTTGACTGCACTACTAGTTACCTCATCCTACGGTCTTTAATTAGCAGTCAGTGTTTGGACTTTTAAAGACATTAGTAGGGCTGCAGAAAGGACGGTGTGACACAAACACGCTTGCTTTGACTGTCATTAAAGTAGGAGAAAAGTAGGGGTATAAAAAACAATGAAAAGGGTACTCGATAGAAAGGCTTCTCGGTGGCGTTCCGACATCATGAGAGTTTTGTCCGACTTTCTCAGCATCAGGATCTGTAAATGAAGAAAGAAGGAGGTTTTAGAATACAATCACTGAGTAATGATTTTGATCGCCAGTTGTCTGTGCTCCCAGCCTGCTGTTCTGCTCCCTGAGGCACCTGCGCGGTCCCTGCTGGACTCGGCTCTGCTGCCCATCCGAGGGGACAACGGCTGCCCCACCGCTCAAAAGGTAGATACGAGTTGCCACAGCCCTGAGACTGACACAGCATGAGTCGCTTGGGACAGTACGGGAAGGTGGAGAGTATGGTCTCCTCGTGGGGCAAAACCACCTTCTAAACACTGTGGAAGTCACTGGAGCGCCCAGTGCCTCCGCGTCTTTTACCCTAGAAGGGGAGTGTTGTAATTCTTACAGTATCGTTGTCAAGTTGTCACACGTGGAAAACCTTTTCAGCTCACTGGTCGCGAATCACGCAAAGGCTGCCAAGCCTTGCTGGCTTAGACGACCTTGGTTAGTTAGGATACAGCTGAAAATGCCGTTTTCTCTTTGATGGGTTTGTCAGGTCTATAGCGTTTGAACTGTTATTTAACTCTTAAATGTTATATAAGGATGTTTGGTCTGTTCCGTAAGATAATCGCGGAGGTATTTCTTGGGAATGCCCTGCTGGCACAGTGGCCGTGCGGGGATCATGGAAAATGTGGAGAGCATGCAGGCAAGTCTCTCCAGAAGTGACACGATCGGTAACTAACTCAGATGTCTGATTCAAAGCACGATTTTACATGCTGAGGAGTTTGTCAGCCTGAGAGTCAGTAAACAGCTGTTTCTCAGCTCCGGGCCCTGGCTCTGATGGCAATCGAAGGCGATGCGCTGGTAGCACGAGAGGCAGATCCTGCTGTGGATGAGGAGGTTCTCCCTGCTGTGGGCGAGGAGTTTCTCCCTGCTGGAGCGAACAGAGGCTGGGAAAAGCTGGGCTGTAATTAGCCAGGCAGTTCCTAGGTGTCAGTGCAGCCCCAGCTGACAGCAGGGGAAGGAAGAGCTCTCCTTTGGCAGAACCCCGGGAGGTGGAGGCCAGCCCAACTCCCTCCAGCTGAAAGAGGTTTGCTGAGAGAATATGCGCTGGGTTATAAACAGAAGAGCTCAAGTCTTCCTCTAGAATGAAATAACTCGTTTGGCATTTCGCATTGTTCCCAGGCGTTGCAAGTTTTTAAAATCCTGTTTACATGTGGCATTTTTCCTGTAGCTGGCATGTTGGAATACAGAGAAACCTTCCTTGAGCGGCAGCATCACGATTTCATACCTCACCCTCAGCTCCTCGGTAAATGGATCTGCAAGACAACAAATACCTGTCGCTCACGGGTAAAACATCTATTTAAAGCCCACATTCTCATTTTTCTGTTCACTAATCCAGGACAATGAATTGCAACAGGGCCTAGAAGGTGAAGGAAGGGCGGCGGGCTTGGCCAGGGAAGGCAATTCACATCTCTGGAGAGCATTAACATGCGAAGGTTAATAAATGTTCTACCAGAGCAAGTGTCCTGACCCTTTTATTTTCATTTTATTTCTACCTTTGAGAGAAATACAAGCCCTTCCTCTTGGCTGAGGGACAAGTCTCTGCTCTGTAATGCAATTCAGCAAGCGTTTACATCAGAAACGAGGAGTTAATCTCTTCTTGGCCAGTAATCATCCACACAACTTATCTAAAGATGAAGTTTACTCTGTTTAAATACCCATTACAAAATCAGAGTTGAGACAAAGGAAAATACCTCTGTAATGGAAAATGGATAAAATATCTCTGTAATGGATAGTTTAACTTTGAGGTCGAAGTCAAGGTTGTGGCTAGAAACTTCGGCGGCAGCGGTTTTACAGGGCAAAGAACAACTGTAAACCGAGTTACTCCCAGATATGGGACCTGGATGATCCCGAGCTTACCAGGTGATAGAAAGTATGTATGTATCTTTACCTTTTAAAGCTGTTTTTTTCTTCCCATTAAGTCATTTTAAACCCCCATTGCTCACAGAAGATTTGCCACTGTAGATATTGCTATAAACCTCGAAGCACTGTAGGACTGAAGGTGACTGTATTTATCATGACTAATGGTCACGTTCAGGAAGATGCTGCAAGGTGATACAGAGTTTGAAAGGATGGGAAAAGGGGCCACGGAGGACACCTTTTGTTGAAGAATAAAGACTGTTTCAGACTGCTGAAGACATATTTTTTTAACCAGTAGTACTAGCACCTCTTTAAAATTCCCATCTGGAATGTTTCACTAAGGTAAGAAAAATTAAAAATGGGGATTTTTTTTTTTTCAGTGGGTTAGTAGGAGGGCCAACTTCCTTCTGATACCTGTCTGAGCTCAGCAGGGGCGGCCACCTAAAACCCAGGGGTTTAATATGGTTCTAGATCCTGACCCCTGGAACAGCAGATACAAATGCAGGAAACTTTCTCAGAGGACGAGGCTTCACTTGCTGTTTGTTCAGACACTGAAGCCAGTGTGGAAAACAGCTTCAGGCTCCTCGATATTTGATGTAAACATGCTCTTTGACATCATAGGGACCAGCTGCGCGAGTAAGCTCTCAATTTTCTAACCCACAGGATCCAAGACTATCTTGCAAGTAAAAGCAAAGCATTTTCTTACAGTTGTGATTACATCCTAAAAAATAATCCAGTTCGTTGCCCTAGTTCACATGTGTCAGTGTTTTGCTCTTAGTGTTTCTCTTTTACAATGGGATGGGTGAGTAGAACTCCCCGATCAGCTCAAAGGAAAGAAAACACAGGGACTTTGTTAAAACTGAATTAGATGAAAACAAAAGCCTTATGAAATGAATAACGGCTTTAAGAAGGTGCCAGCCTTCTTTTAGACGTTCCAGAAGAAGCTCATAAATGCTGGTAAAGACAATTTAACATCTTGTAGAATCAAATAATCAGGGGGAGTGCTGGCGCACCAAATGCGTAACAAATCGAGTTTTACTGCAATAGACTTTTAAAGAATTAAAGGACTAAAGCCCAACAGCTAGAATTTGTACACTGAGGGGTTTTTCTTTTCTCTTTTCATTGCTCATTGTTTTTGTGGGGAACTTCAATTAAATATCTTTGTACACTTGATATCATGTAAATTTTCCTCATGTCTAAAACTTGCATTTCCTGAATTTTTTCCTCTCACTTGTTGGTGTTCAATGTGCCTCTTTTATATCTCAGTCCCTCTTGCCAATTCATGAGATCTTGTCTATGTAATGAGAACAATTAAACACGAAGTGAGTTCTAAGCTCCAAAGCTTACTTTCATTTCCCTCTGCTTTAGGCTGTCTTAAGCACGAGCAGAAAGTCGACCAAGATTAAGAAAGCTTTCCCATTTTACTACTGATTAGACGTACAATTTAATGTAGCTAGAAAAGCAAAGAGAATGCTTTTTAAAAAATGAAAGCAGGGAAATGCTTAAAAACAGGACGAGTGAGGAAATTACTTAAATACTTAAGATACAGTGAAGCTTTGGATCACTCTCACAATCAAAATGCCTTGTAAATAGACATGACTGGTTTGCCATTAAATTGTGCTCGTCTATATTTTATTTTTTGAAAGACTTGTTTCTTTTAAGCAGCTAGTCCTAAGACAAGACCATCTAATGTTGTGGCTTGCTTTTTGTGATTGCTGACTTTTCTTTAAGTTGTTGGCTTCTAAAATAAAAATTATACATGGGGAAAAAATACCAGGCCTCAGAGTTTTATATGAATTTAATCGTGATTTTGTGCTAATAACCCTCAAACTTTCAGAAGCACGATTGAACTCAAACCTAGGAGCAATGCATCTTTCTGAGATGCTTGTGGAAGAGAGTTTGTCATCTGGACTTATTTCTTATTTCCAAGTCCAGTCTGAATTGAGACTTTGAAAGAGGAGAGATGCACGAACATGGCATCTTGCTGATGCAACCTGTGTGGTCGTTTCAGCTAAAGGTCTTTTGCCTCTTGATCACAGGATGGCTCCTGGAGTACGGGAAAGCTGCTGTCATCCCCCTGAACTCCAAGTGACACTGCGGGGGTGGACAGGATTGTTTTCAAAGCCCAAAGGTCTCTTATAGCCGTAGGCTCGTGTTCCTCTTGCTGTTCTCCATCCGAACCGTATTAACGTGGACCTGTGTGGGAGGGGAGGTTAACCAACGCAAGCAGCCCAACAGCAGAAGAGCGCTCATGGTGAATGTCTGAAAAATAGGATGAAACACTCATTAGCTGACCATCACGGACGCAGCACATTCTACCCCTGTGCCACCTTTGGGGGGCTGCTCATTTTTCCTGCTATGATCTATTTACATCAAGTGGGCTGACTCAGCTATCAAAAGTGCCCATGCTTCAAAAATGAATGTATGTGATTCTGTATCGAAATATTTGAATGACTAACTAAGGAATGACTGTGAAAAGCTTCACTGAACTCCTCCTGTGGCTCTGTTTTAATTCGGCAGTCTCTCTGAAGTGTTTGTTTGAAAGTGGTGTCTCTTTCATGTTTGCCTGTTGCTGATAGACTTCTTTATGAGAGTTTTTAACAAGGCCATCTGTAACCTCTGGCTGCTGCAGCTTTGTATCATTTGACACTAAAGCTGTCACTTCAGTTCCTGAAGGTTTTAGGAAAATGATGGCAAATATAAACTTTCAGCATCTCCTACTATTTATCCTGCTTGCAGTAAATGTCCCACATCGGATGAGCTTGAGGAGAGGGGAGTTAGGTGGATTTAGAGCACATTTGTCCTCGCAATGCAGGGCCTTTAACAGGTAACTGACGTTGCTCAGAAGCCAGACTCATTCTACCCGTAATTCTGTCCATGCCAGAGACCTGCCCGCAGGAGGAGATTCCAGACCAAGTTCTCTCCCGTTACATGATTGGGTATCTTGCACCTGAAACCACATTTACAGCAGTTGTAATTTTTGCCTGTGGGTTTCCCAGCGGTTTTAGGAACACTCTTTGATTCCACTTTGACAGTAACCAACATGAACCACTCGGAGTGGGATCTGCCTGCTCCACTTCACATCTGCAGCACAGGTATTTATGTATCACCTAGTCCTGCCTTTAAGACAAGGGGCTCTACCGCGAGGCTCACGCAACGCATTTAAGTCATCTTTCACAAGGTAAGATGAACCATATCTAGGACAGAATATTTCTATATGTCAGACTTGCCTTTTTCTCTTCACAGACTGTAACAAAACTGTGGCCAGCTGATGCTGACTTTGTACTGGGGATGTCTAAAATGAGCAGAGATGAATCCTCCTTCTTCTGACCAATTTTTGGAAGCATGGAATTCTTCGCTGACTTCAGCAGACACTGTAGCTGCATGCAGCTTTCTGAATGGCAAAAGGAAAGTTTTAAAAATTATCTATTATAACAGCTAGTCCAAATGAGAGGTATCTTGTGGAAATGTCAGCTCCGGATGAACCACAGACAGGCGGTTTACATGCTACATCTGAAAGTGTTATTTTACTTTCTGTTTTCTCATCTGGACTGATGGTTTGTCAGGAGAGAACTGTGAGGTTGCTTGGTTCTTCAGGGTTTTTCTGAGTTGTTTTGTCTTGTTTTGTTTTTAATGATGTTCAGCCACAACTAAGCCAGAAATCTCCACTAATTGTAAGGGTGAACATATCATAGCAACAAGAAGAAAAGAAAAGAATTACTTTTATCACTATGTCAGTATTATTTTAGACTGGACATTTCAAAATGGCAAGACTAGAAAGGAATCACAAGAATCCAGCATCTCAGAGCCTGGGTTCTAATTAAAATCCCTCCTAACCTCCAGACAGTCAGGACTGAAAATCACTATTCCTGCAGTTTCAAGATGACTGATGAAAGACTTCAGACAAACCACAAGCAGCCACTGGATCAGTTGATGTGACCTTTTTTTAGATCAGCTCAACTACAGTCATAATGCTCCAGTGAAAAGATTTTCTATGAATTCAAAACCATCAAAAATGTCATTCCAGAGAGCTTTAGCAGAGAGCCAGTTTCATGTAGAGTTTGCCTGACAATTAACTGGAAAGATTCATCAGCAGCTTTGCAATTCATAACAAGCTAAGACAAGGGTGATATCTTTTAATTTGACATGTCCAGAGTTCTGACCCACTGACTTGGTCACAAATGACAGCACCACAAATGTATTGCAACTCTTCCTGTCTGCACGCCTGAAATGAGCGGGATAACGAAGGATCTCTCAAGATGATGGAAATAGTATTTACCTATAGCCAAGGAAATCTTTCACATGGGATGAAATGCTTACCGTAAGGAGGAGTGCTGGCAAAATGGCCTCATTTTCACCCTTAGTTTAATTAAGATTCCCTAATGCCTTGCTGCCAGAATGATTGAACGGAGTTGGTGACTAGTTAACATCAACCAGAGAAGCTGGCAGGAGTATGTACTCATTTAAATTAGCAGTGTTGATAAAATCATTATAGTTTTCGCTCCTCAAATATTCTGGGTGCATTTTCCAGACCTATAATCCTATACAATCCCAAGAGTTACTTGGGATCTCTTCTAAAAAAATGTAATGCTGTGACTGGCGAGGAGGGTGAGCACAGGTGACTTCTGTTAAGCTGCCAAACCACTGCCAAGGTCATTTCAATAACGGGAGGACAACAAGGAGATGAGCTACCCTGCACAAGGATGTGGAGGAGGGTATGAGGAGCAGGTGTGATTATGGTCTGTACTGGGAAGGAAGATGCAGAGCAGGAGTTTGCTGGCTGGTTTTTGAAAAGGAAGATCTGCTTGGAAATACTTTGCTGGTTTTATGTGGCTTGAAGAGCTTGACGGCAAAAGAGGAATGGTAAACTGCTGCAGCTCTCAGAAGAAAGCAGTGAGGATGGGATGTAACCACAAGGTAACTGGAAACATTGGGCTTTTTTTCTACTTTTCTTTCTCTTTTTCTGGTAACTAGGATGTCGGTCAGTCTCACCAGTTCTGCAAACCTCTGTCTGTAAAGGTGATGCTGTCCAAATAGAGACCCGAATCTGTTAGTTTGTGCTGTGCCTGTATCTAAAAGCCAAATCTGTATTTTCTCTCTTGGTGACTGCCTTGTGCTAAACTGCACAACGATGCTAGAAGCGACCACGGTCTTACCCCATGTTGCAGCAGTGATAACCTGTCTATAAGCTGCGATAGGCTGTATAGCTATTTATCTCTGTGTTTAGTTGACCTCTCTTATATAACATGTCTAAAAAGCCGGTGCCCCGTGGTTATGTGCTGAGCATGTGAGGGAGAGGAGTGCAGGGTGGCGCAGCGTGGCCAGCCCGAGCAGCAGCTGGCGTGTTCAGCATGTCCTCGGAAAGGCATGACCAAAGTGAAGGAACCTCTGTCATGGGGCGTTTGAGTGACACTTGGTTATGGATGCATATGTATGTGCCTGTCACAACTCAGTGTGTAGGACGTGGTTTTGTATTCTGCATCTAGTTCTGTAATGGGAGTGGAGCCTCAGGAAAGAGGCTAGGGTGGAGGGGGTGACCAGAATGAATAATTTAACATGTTGCTTGCTGTTCCTGTCTGTATCTGAAAGACCTTCAGAAAGAAGGAAGTTGCATATGAGCCATATTCAGCCAAAAAGGCTGTGGGTTGAGTATCTGAGTTACTGAATGCAATCCACTTACTAACTCTAGATTATTTTCACAGTTAATGGTGTGCATGATAATCTTGCTTACCAGTAGTGCTCACAGCTGTTGGCCTGTTGTGAGGATTCAGCATCCTCAGAAGGGAGGGAAGGTGATGAGGAGGTTCTCTTAGATTTTGAGTCCTGGCCTACAAAGAAGCAGGGTTGCCAGTTCTCCTGAGACAGTATCCTGTTCAAAAGGAAAGAAGGAAGGTTCTGAACTCGGGTAACTAAAAGGTTGACGTTAGCCTCAGGTATAAAACAGAAACACAAGATGTAACACTGTATGAGTACAATGCCTGTCCAGAGTGGAAGTTGGCAAGTCCTGGCAGAGAAATGGGTCTATTCAGTGAATACTGGTAAAGATTGATATGGTTCACCGGGAAGAGAGCAAATGTAATGTACTGATGTGACGTGAGCAATGACAAATACCAGGCAGCAATTAAAAGGAAAAAAAGATGGTGCAATTAAAACTACAAATGTGCTAGCCAGAACTGAGGTGGGGAGGAGGTGGCTGCTTTCTCTTCAAAACTAGATTAACTACAATGTAGATAATAATCACTCATATAAAAAAGAGTGAATTTCTGCCTTCCTAGATGGAAGGTCTGTAAGGAAAATCCTGGCACTGTGGGGAACCAGGTGCAGGACTAGATGGTGTTAAGCTTTGCTGAACCAGATCATGCAATAGGGCTGAAGTGCCTCTAAAAGTGTCAATTCTCAGTGAGATGCAGCAAGAGATCTTGACCACCTGTAGGTACTGAAGATTTCACGGCACTTGTAACTGTCATAAAATAAAACGCAGCATCCTGGCTGCACTCCACTGCGGTTAATTGATTTTGCTTCCCCAAATTTCCACTCTATGGTTCTAATTGAATACTTTTTTAAAATAGTGAATCTAATCAACCCTCAGGACAAAACACTTATTTTGTCTCGCTCTTGACAAACAAGTGTTTTGTTTGCGTTTGCCTCTGTAATTAAAGTGCCAGCTGCCAATAGTGAAACAAACTATAGAAATTAATAATGGTTCCCCTGTACAATATTGCTGGCGTGGAAGAGTAGCCCTCGTTCCAAGTCAGAGATGGCTTTATTCCAGTGATTAGAGACAAAAATTTTGTGTGTATGTAAGTGCATTTGGGGGGGGGGGGGGGGTGCGGGGGGTGGGCAGGAAGATATAGTGAGATTGGCAGAGGGGAGGGGGTTTGTATGTCTGTGCTTACAGAATATACACACTGGATGCTAAATGTAAACCCAGGCTTGATAAAAGCTACCTTAGGGCTGCTCATAGTGTTCCTGAGGTGTACCGTTATCTCTTTAAAAATTTTAAGTAGGAAGAGGCAGGACGAGCCAGTGAACGGAACCATCATCACTCCTAACCTTGACTTCATCCTACCCCATGGGACTTTGACCCAACCAACTTTTTTGTGGTTTAGGTGTTTTGGGGATGGTGGTGTGTCCCCCTCATGGGTTAGGTATTCTGGTTCACCTGGGAAAGGCTGTAACTGGGTTGGTGTATTCCTTGTGCTATAGCATTCTATGCTCTAGGATGTTTACAAATTCTCCTCAAACTGGTTTTTCAACTGTTGCATCTTTCTGCACCCTTTCCCCCTATTTTCTGTATTCCATTCAGACATCTCAAGCCGTGACGATCTTCTTCTTTAGGCTTTCAATGAGATTCTGCCAATCTCAGCCTAAGTAAAAGGCTTTCTGTTCATACGTATTTTACAGCATAGTGGCAAATGAATCAGCTAGGAAATGGTTTGCTGGTGAACACTTCTGTCAAAGCATTCTGGGAAATAATTTACTTCTTTTTTTATGAGTAAGTAAGGCCTGAAGATATGCAGATGGGGAAATGTACACTGTTTACTGCAAATAATTTGAGAAAGATACTTCTACCAGATTGCGCATCTTCTCCTAGTTGATAGGAATGACTCTGGCACACTGAATTATTTATTTAGATGAGTAGAAATGCTGCAAAGGGCACCTAACCATATGTTTTAAAAGCTCCTGGCATCACTAGGGATGCATCACAAATAATACGCTAAAATACAGCAGTTTAGTATGATATAAAACACCTCGAGGAAGAAAGACAACTTATAATCTTAATTACTGTACTCTGGCAATTACCCTTGCCATTCATCCCATTTTTAAAATGCCTTGGAAAGGGGGTAGAAATGAGCCTTGCAGTTTCTCTCGTGTGTACCGTGTAAGCACGAGATGCCGAATTATCAAACTTGACTCCAACAGAGGCACCAGTTTGCATTCTGTGAAGTACTCTGAAGCTTCGGAACTGTGGGTGCGTAGCTCATCTGCAAGCCTTGTTACTTGACTGCTGGTGCTAGAAAGGCTGTGTAGAAGTGAGGACTGAAACTCCTATCAGGCACTCTGAGGAAAGCCAAGACTTGTCCAAGACTTCTGGAGAAGGCACCTTCTATAGCTATTTGCTAAAAGACCTTGATGTAATATCTTACTTATGTACAGCCTGTCTAGTGGGGTCCTGTCCATGCCTTGAGCTCCCTAGGGTCATGGAAACTTGTCAGTGACGATGAAGTCATAGAATTTGTGCATTAAAATTCAAGAACAGCTGTTTGAAATCTCACCAAGAAGATTTTCTTTGGTTGCTGGGCATGTTGGTCTCTTTCCTCAGTACCAGCATCACCTTATACTGAAATCAATACATCTGGCCTTGGCAAGATTGATTTCTCAGAAAACAGTGTGTTCTTGGCTATCGTTATAAAAGGAGGCTCTTAGTTTCAATATTTCAGTCTCTCATTCCTGTATTTCTTTCTTTAAAATTCCATATTCATTTAAAAAAAGCCTAATGGGAAGACATTCGATTCTTCTGTTGCTTAGTTTGCTAAATTCCGCATCTTACATAAAGCTGAGAAGGACAAACAATTAAATTCTTGGCTGCTCTCCCTTAATCTGCTTCTCTCTTGCAATGTTGTATCTACATAACAAACAGGAATTTTTCCCCATTGCATGGTTCATTACAGGTTTACTCTATGCAAAGCCTCCAGATATTGGGCAGTTCTGCGAAATGCTCTGGGATTATACAGCCCGAGCCCAAGATGAATAAAGTCTCTTTACACGTCTTGAAATCTGCATAAGGAAGCATATCTCTTTCTCACAGTTTAGCAGGTTTCAGTTGATGTTGACATTTCACTACACATTGAAAAACTGCAAGGCAGCAATATCAAAATAGGATTATGGACTCTTATCTGAGGAGAGGCAGTTTCTTACCCATGACTGTTGGAGATTCCTGTAATATACATTCATGTTAAAATTGTCCACATCAGTTATCGGGTTTGGCTTGTGAAGCTCACAGGTCTTCACAGCCTCCAGATCAGCCCCTGCAATAAGGCAAAAAAAAAAAAAAGTCTTTAACCTTAAAGTACATCATGTCTGCTATAAAAATGGAATAAGGAACTTTTTATTTTAAAGCCATCTTCTACAGACTGCTATCTTTTTACCGGAATTCTCCTGAATAATTTGAAACTGTGGCATTTTTTACACTACACCCAGGTAATAGTAGGGATAATTGGAATAGTCTTCTATAAAATTCTGTGTGGTATATGACTGTGCTGGATTTTTTGTTTGCTTTTAAATGACAAAATCTGAAGCTTTTATGGAATAAAACCGCAGGGATCATGAGCCACACTGATGTAAAAGGCAATAACGGACTCCATAAACCTGCATCTAAGGCCTCGTCAGTACCAACAAAGAAAGGAATTGCCTGGAACTGTTTACTTGCATCTTCCTCTCGTTATTTTTAAGACAACAATGAATTTCATTTGAGTGCCATAAAATAAATGGATACATCCCCACCCTATAAACCGATGCTCTCTTTTCCTTTTTCTTCTAAAGGAAGATGTGGAACAAAAACCTTCTGAAGAGGAAAAAGCCCCACTTTCCATGTGCGCAGATGGCCTGCTCAAAAAAACCTGGAAAAACAAAGAAACAAACCCTCCCCACACACTTCACTAACCAGAAGCAAAGCTCTGCTTGTTAAGACTGATATCTCATCAAAGATGCTTCTTGGGACAAGGTTCTACTTAGTTCTTTCGTTGCTCAACGTACCACCACCTCTGGGCTGGTTCTGGCTCCCAAACTACACAAGGATCTCTCTGAGCAGGATCACGTCCCTGCACGCTGTCAGCTAGCACCGAGGGGAAAGTTAAATTATTCTATGAGGACAGGATTTGGGGAAGGTTTGGGAAATGTGAGTCACTTCCCTAAGCTGGGGGCAAGCCAGGAATTTAAATGAACAAGGGCTGGCAGGGAACCAAGTACACAGGATTTCACTGATACATCATCTGGCTTTTGAGACTGCAGAAACAAAGCTGCTATAAGCTATTATCTTCCTACGTACAGGATGGGCATTGAACACCATCTACACTAGGTTAGGCGGGGTGTATATATCATATACCTACTTGTATCCTTTCTGGAGGTTAATTTGCTGGCTATTATCTGATGGTGTTTTAATTTAATTTGTATTTCTAAGTGCTTTCTTACAAGGAGTAAGCTGAAAATTACACAGCTCACTGGGGAACTCCAGAAGCCTGGGTCTCTCTCTCATCTGACTTTATTTTAGCTTTGAGCCTTTTTTTTTTTTTTTTTTTTTTTTTTTTTAAATGTTCCTGATGAACGAACTGTAGGCTGCCCTCACAGCCACATGGATCTAGCAGTGGATTTGTAGGGGAACCTCCAGCAATCTGACAGATGGGACATTGATCTCCTTCCTCTTCTGAGTCTTCTACCAGAGGACGATTGAGACATAACAGAAGGAGCCAAACGCTGCTCTTGGCAAAGTCTACAGCCAAATAATGGGCAGTGCCTTTGCACTAATGTTCTAGGATTTGGAGAGTTTGCTAAGAATCTTTACGCATGATGGTGACCTGAAAGTATAATATCCAACAGTTTAAGTTAATGTGTACCCTAAAGCTGACAAATGTTCCCAGGAAAAACCTCATAGTCTGTAAATCTGTAAATCCCCTTTATGCTGGGAATTACACAGCCACTGTTCTTCGAGAAGAACGAGTGTGTTTTGAATACTGCCTATCAAAATGAGGAGGTGTCTGCTGAGTGAATACTCTTCCCCCTCAGCTGTGTTGGCATTGCCTGGGTTCTGAACATGTGTCCTGCGTGGTTTTCTTTCTAGAAACCCTTCTCGATTTGTGGTGAGGCCGGGGAAGTTCACTTGTTGGTGAAGAGTGATATTTTAACAAAACAGGGAAAAGAAAGTTATGTTATAAAACATTTTAATGGCTTTGTATTTATGACTGAAGGATGAAAACGTGTCAAGTATTTAGTCATTATAGTCTAATGCTTTTTGCATGAAATCTGATGGGCAAATTGCATTCTTAATAAATAGAATACTAAACAACAAAAATGTTGAGCCTTGGACTGGACTCTAGAGTAACTAATACTGTAAAAATAAAACTATGAAATGAAAAAAAAGCAATTTGTGACTTTATCACTTCACAAATGCAGTTACATCTCCATCCTTAACTTCGCCTAATACCCTGAGATGCTGCACACATACCACCTCAGAAAACCAGGTTCTTCAAGATCATGTCACCAGCAGAATGTTGTTTCGGGGTCTGGTTGTGGGGTTTGTTGTTTTTCCTCCCTTCTTCCATCCCTTTCTAGCCGTGGTTTGATTTGCCTCAATGTTTTGTGTTGAGAAAGAAGGAAAAGGCTTTTGTCTGAAAGCTAGAATAACAGGAGACCTGTTTACTTGCAGAACTTTCAGATTCTTTCTAGCCTGCCCCTTGGTTATTTTTTTTCTCATTTTCTGGCGTGTCTGCCTCTATACTTCTTGGACAGAACAGGTACCGTTACTCCGTCACAAGGAGACTGAAGAAACTCAGGAGAAGGGAGGCTTTCTGCTGGCATAGCAGGAAAGATGAATATTTGCATTTACCACCTTTCATGCAAAATAGGAAAAAACTCTAGCTGATCCTTCCATCTGAGGGGCTACCTCCACACAACCTGGCACCTCTAGTTCTGAACTTCCTTAACTTTTGAAGAGAAAAGTTCCATGCCGAAACTTCTGTCTAGCTGTCTGCCACGTCCCCTGGGAGAGCTGACGAAGTTTGAAATACAGACAGTTGGTTTATTTGCACTGATCCTGGGAACAGAAATGTTTTTCCTGATAGCATCTCAAATCTAATTGCTGAAACATTTTCTTGAGATGGAGCGAGCAGCTTGTTGATTGCAACGAGCAGCAGGAAAACCTACTGCTCCTTCATTCTGCCTTTGAAAGTCTCTGCAGTCAAAGAAATTACTGTAGTTAGACCACAGACAGAAAAGAGAACAAGCAAACAATTAAAAATAACTTTGACAAACAAAGCTGTGTCTCCTAACTTGAACTCCTGATTATGGCTGGAATACATAAAGACGCTGAGCTTAAAGGACTCAGTGCTGGTTAGATGGGATCTACCCCACAGAGAAGCCTTGTAACGGAATGAGAGGATAAATTCTCTGACTCTGCTATTAGCCATGTATAGCAGTGCCCAAAGAGCACATTTGTGGGCTGTGGTGGACTCTGTCACATTGAGGAATCTATATTTTTGCTTCTAACTCTGTAACAATAAGCCCCACAATTCTCCCCAACATCTCTGCTCAAGAAAGCTTGGTTAAAGCTTCAGTGGCGTTTATGAATGTTCAGGAATAAAGTGATAGAGTATGCAGCTTGTACAAGTATCATGATGCAAACACCATCTCCTTTTTGAGTGATTTTTCAGTGTCTCTAGTAGAACCAGCTGAAAATCACATTTGAATGATGAGGATGGAGATAGAGATGGCAGAACTATTAACTTATTTTTGTATGTTTCCAACTGTATGGAAAATTTGAAAGAGGAAAAATGTCGCCTTTTCTTTATCAAACAAGTCAAATATCAGACCAATCTATCATAAATATAAACCTGGTAATCGACACACTTTGTCACTCGGCTACAGCCCAGTTTCTTGCAATTCATGATCTTGTTGAACTCCAAGATCTGTGTTCAAAATTTAAAAGACCAAAACACCAAACTGTCAAAATACAGGTTTGCTTTTCTATTCAGTGTTTCAAAAATGTTTGGAGCAGCTTAAGACTATGATCCTGGTATTGACGTTATAGCGCGCTCAGTGACTGGTAATTCTAATTCTAGTACACTTCTTGTTAACACTATGAGCTCCTTCATGAGCTTCTCTAGAATGCAGACAGAAAATCAATCCTGCTTGTCTGGCAGGATGTGTAGGAACATATGAAGAACGCTAACAGATTACTACTAAACAATGCAGTGGCATCTAGAAGGCCAATTCATATTTACCTCTCCCGGAACGTGTTCTGCCCCACCTGGTCCTTGCTTTGTTGAACGTGTCGTTTCAGAAGAAACCACCTCTGTGTCAGCAACAGGAATTGCATTACCAACTGGTCTGAGGGGGTTTTATTATGTAATGTGAGAGATGGGATTTTCAATTTTAAGAATTTTATCTCACTTCCTTATTATACAGTAACATACACCTTCAGTGAGCGCTTTGATCTGCCCCAGTTTGAATGTGAAGCTGAGCTGATTTTTTTAATATGTACTCTGGGGGAGGTCTGCTGCTTGTTCTAACCCTCGAGGGACCCTGCAACAGAACTCGCTGTGTGTTAACGTTTATACACAGAACCATATGTTACAGTAAGAAAAAAAAACCCCACAAAAAAGTTTTAGAGATTCTAATTATTATCTTATAGAAAATGTCACGTAAGACATTAGGAAATGTGATAAATCTCATGAGGTGACTGCAAGTCCTGTCGTCTTGTTTAGTGCAAAAATATAACTTGGCTGGGTAAAAGCAGGCTGCTCCTGCTGCATGATGGATCACTGACAATTCTGCAAGTGAGAGGCAGCCTGTCTCCTCGTGTCGTCTGGTGGAATTGCCTCATGCAGCACAGTCCACAGGAGAGAACATAACTTACAGGTAGAGAAGGTAATCTCTGACAGAGGGATTTGGTTGTGGGTTAGACCACCCGGACCAAGCCCACATTACTGCTCTGGTAGCCGATGCTGCTGCACTTGCTAGTGTGGAGTTACAGCCTATGGGATTCTCCTGGCTGTGCTTTATCCCTTGGCTGTCAAGCGTGTGTTTGCCTTTTATCCCCAGGAGGTATCTGGGCTACTGTTCTGCTTGGGCTGTCTGCTCATTCATAGAGCACATTTTTAAATTGCTCGGCACGGCTTTATCTTGTTTCTTCTCACTACATGGGTGCACTTGAATGTATTTATTTCCAATTGTATTGCACTTTTAAAAACACGTGTGCTCTATCCATTATTGCTGTCCTGTATTTTATTGTGGCTCTGTCCTCTCTGCTGAGTCAAGTAAACTGTTTTTACCGTGAGAAACCTTGCAGAAACTTAGGAACAACTGATGAATTCGCTAAGACATGGTGCAGAAGGCAACATTTCCTTTTGCATTTAGTTTTTCTTGTACTTCTTTTGGTCTACTATACACTAAAATACGGTCTAGATGATAAATATTTTACCCCTATCTCCAAGGCATCATAGCAAAATTAAACAGGGGCCATAGCAAACTCATTGGTCTTGAGAAGTTTCAGTACTTCTTCCTCTTCTTCAAAACAAGATGTTTACTCTCTCGATAGCAATTTGGGTGTTCCTGAGGTCAACAAAAGTGGTAATTCCAAGATGGTGACATCAAAGGAAGAAAACTGGCTGTGTCCTTTCTCACTGTTGCCTCATTGTCCATGGCCCCAGCAGAAGCAGAGCTCTCCGAGCCTCAAACCAGCTTTGAATGGAAAATATAACTGGTACTGAGGACCCTCATATGGAAGATAAGATGGCTGGATTCAGTTCTGTGCTCTGTTAAAACCCATCCTATATAAATCACTTCCTATGCCTCAGCTTCTCACTCAAATGTAAATAAACCAACCCACGGGTGCTGTAAAGATAAAGGCTTTGAAATGGTGGAGGATAGTCAGAAACAAATTGTGAGGGGCAGATAAGTACGGAAACTAATCAGGCAAGCATGCCTGCGTGCGTGTGAGGGATGTCAGAGAGAAATAGAAGATGAAGGTAAAATGGAATGTGATGGGCAAGCAGGGGAATATACCCGCAGTTGAATGCGGTGTGAAAAGAGCAGGCAGGAAGGGCACAGGGACAGGCCTTGGAGATAAACTTCCCTTTGAACTACCTGTTGCTGATAAATTAAAGGAAAGTTTTGCATTTTGCCTACAGAGAAGCAGCAAGTCATGTGAGAATATGAGTCCACAGTAATATTTAATTTTGCTTTATTTCTATGCTGCTCTCTCTATTTTTATATATATATATATATTTTTTTTTTTTCCCCCTGTCTGGAAGGACAGGGAAGGACAACTGATCCTACTCTGCAAAGGACTAGGTAAAGGCAGCCCTTTACTCGGGAGACTCCACGTTGATATAAGTGAAGCTTTGAATGGAAACAAGATTTTTGTCCTTACATGGTTACAGGATCAGGGCACTAGTTAATTTTGACTATACTTTTGCCCCAAATACCTGAGGCCTATTTTCTGTTCTAAATTAAGTCAAAGGCATGAAATAATGCTGATATAAGTGGGATTACATCAGACCTGCATGAACGCACACTTAAATGGGTATAACCTTAATTTAAATATACTTATTTTTGCTGAATGGTGTTGGTTTTGAGTTAGTGGAATGCAAAAATGCAGTAAATCAGAATTAGGAATGGATCTATTTAATTTCCTCTCTAAAACTTAAAAAACCCCAACCCCTGAGTCTCGAACATTCAATGGCATTAATGATTGTGTGGAGAGCCCCAGTTTAATTACACATCAAGAACACCACCGAAAGAGTTTAGTGTTTATTCCAGTTATTTCTACACTGATCTAAACCTGCAAAGATCGTCAGTCCTGCAAAACTCTTCACTGTATGGTGCTGGCTTTTGTCTCCACAGCTGTAACTGTGTTCCCACAGTCTCCCTCAAGAAGAGAGAAACCATCCATCTGCTATGATATTTAGTGAATAATCTTTGTTCTATAAATATTTGAAGCTTTGTGCTTAAAAATGGAGTATCACTTTAAAAAGCAACTTGCTGGCATGCATGCTGACTGACTTCACCGACACAATAAACTGATTAGCTAATCCTGGCAAACTTCATATTGTTTTCTGAGAATTTACTCATACACATTGTTAGGTTGGAACTTGTTTAATGGCTGCTACATAAATTATGGAGGATTTCTTTGTTGTTTTGATCAAATTAACTATGATAAGTAACTTTCCTATTTTATTTTTTTTAACTTTAAACACAAATAATTCATTTTAAATTGCCCTTATCTCAACTGACTGCAGAGTTGCATGAAACATGGGCTTGATGCTGTTCTCATTAAAAGCCTAGTGAACATGACTGCAAAACCTTGCCTGCTCCCTGCCGGAACAGGCCGATCAGAAGATGTGCTTTCTCTCTGGCCTTTGATCCCAATTTTCATAATTAACTGAAAGGCGTATTCTTCCAAAAGTGATTTTGGGAGTCAGAATAATCCCACTAAGCCATTTCACTTAATACACTAAGACAAAGTTTATGGTTACAAGTGTAATTTCAATTTAAATTTTCCATTGTGTGGCAGCTTAAAAATTACCTAAAAATGCAAATGTGAACTCTACTTTGAAACTTTTTTGTTATTAAACTAAAATAAAACAAATTAATATAAAGATGATTAAATTATAAAGCATCCATTCAGTTTGCTATTTCTAATAATGAGACAAATGATGCAATTTCATGTTGCCAATACTCACCTGAGGTGACTTTGGGTCAAGCACACTCTTCTTGACTCTTCTTATGCTTACATTGTGTTTCAACTTCTGCTTGACCCATACATTGTCTATAATGGGAAACTTAAGGCCTGGTCTGTTCCCAGCGGATTTGATGACAGATCCATGTTTGCTTCCTGAACTCTCATTTGTGAAGGTCTAGAAGAGAAAGAGATGACTGAACATCACTAACTCTGACGGGAAAAAAAAAACCCAATACAAATAAAGCAGTATAAGAACAACACTTCTAAACAGCAGGAAGAAAACACATGAACCATCTGTACATAAACCCGCCTTTCTCTTCCTCCTCCCTCTTCTGTGATCTCCTCCAAGTCATTTCACATGTACTGAAACCAGATTTTTCCGTGCAACGTACTACGTTCTTCAATTTTTTTGTTTGCATTTAATTCAGGTTCTTTTTTGGAGTGTTGGACTCTTCGCTATAGAAATCAAGGCCTTCTGTTAAAAACCTTTATTTTGCAGACGACTTGCCAGAGTGATATCACTATTACAAGAATAAAACTGAAAGCCATGATTCTGTA
The DNA here is from genome assembly GCA_009769605.1 of Bucorvus abyssinicus. NCBI lineage: Eukaryota > Metazoa > Chordata > Aves > Bucerotiformes > Bucorvidae > Bucorvus > Bucorvus abyssinicus. Next base: position 12,524,812 of record CM020049.1, on the reverse strand, counting down.
ATGTCAGAAAGTACCAACACGACATAAACAGATATCCCAGTGAATGTTTCCAGTTAAGTTTATTAGCTCTGTGAACTTGCAAGTCTAATTTGGACTTGTGACCTTTTGCGTGTTAATATCATCAGGGGAACTACAATGTGAGTCATTCAAACCAAGTCATGGTGGTTCAATTATGAAACACTTCATATGTTCCTGTTCCACAAAACAATTCTGCTTTCTGTATTCCAGAGGCCAGGCATGACCTTTGCTGTTATGATGGCAGCATTTTTCATTTAGATGTATCCGTTTGTCAATAACACTCAGAAATTAATTCTGGTCTTCAAAAATCCCCTGTAAAGAGATAAAATATAGTAACTTTTTATGTTACTGGATGTTCAAATACGAACACAAATATTGAGTGCTGAAGACTGAACATAATTTTCAAATTAACACATCTCCACAATGCTTCCACGGTAAGCATTGGTACAGGGTAAGGATATAACAAGCTCTCAGAGCTAATACAGCTTCATTCTTGGAGTAGCTGTGCTTGAAGCATTAGGTCTAGACTAATGTGCAAAGAAAAGTGGAGTAGCTAATGTACCAGTCTTTCAACTTTTGAATTTAAAAAGCTATCTTAATCCAAAGTGGAGAAAAATGGAAAATAATGTAACAAACTTTCACGCACATCCAACTTTTTATACCAGTCACAGACAATCGTTTACATAATGTGGATGAGAATCTTTGGAGAGGCAGAAAAGGCTGGAGGAAGATTCATGTCACATGTTGAGACAAGGGCTTGTTGGTGGAGTCGTGCAAATACCTACCAGATTATGTCTGATCCCATTTACCTGCTTCATGAGCATAGCGCTCTCTTGGACGGTTCTAAAAAGCAGTAATTGAAAGCAACATCTTTTTTCAGAAGCTGTACAAGGGTACCAACCAAGCAGCTCCACTGTAAGCCCATTAATCTTACTTATGTTAATCAAATGCTATAAGGAACTCCAAAAGCCCTTGTTTTCTGGCAGGTTCAGAAAGTCCATGTATGGCACTGGTGAAGGTTTAGATCGACAGTCATTTCCTGAATGATCATGCGCTTAAAAAAAAAAAAATTTCTTACTACATGTATCTGTGGAGAGAGAGAACTGTAAAAATGACTTGAATACAGAGACTATGCTGATGGTCTTAATTGTAACGGCAGTAAAGTTCCTGTCCTATCCTCTTTCAGAGATCTTGAGTACGGCGAGTTGGGATAGAACGTGCAAGAGGAGGATTCGGGGTTTGTTTTATAAGTACACAGAAGGATCGAGCCAAAGAGCTGTAGCATGCACCAACATATCCATTACTCACAACCTGGCAAATTCTGGATAACTCTAATCTTCCTTTTACACGGTATAAAGGAAAGATTGCTGAACCTGCTTTAGAAAGAAAGAAGGGACGCTTCTGTGGCAGAAGATAAATGCCTATCGAAGCAGTTAAAAGGCAAGTGTCTTAGCTGGGATTAACCCGAGAGAAGCATCTTCCTGTTGGGCCACTGTCAAGATGGTGATAAACATGAGAGCATCTCAGATCGATAATCGATATTTTTGCTAATTCTTCCTGAACTCTGTCTTCTAGGATCTCTCTGATCCAATTCTGCCAAGTACTTTCCTGGTTATAATTGTTTTCTCTAGTAACTTGCATTTTTCAATGATGATTATTTCATGAAGCTCTAACTCTGTTAGTAGTATAGCAACATTGCAATCAGAAGTAGAAAATACTTTCTCATCCAGATTAGTAAACTGTTCCTGGTATGTTTTGGGTTTTGTGGTTTGTTTTTTTTTTTTAAATGCTGATATGACACATCTTGCAAACTTCATAGTAGAAGTTTAAAGTAAAAAATACTACAGCGAAAAGGATTAGCATGCCATTATTGTAATGAAATTAGAACCTAGGAGATGAATCCTGCACTGGGCTTTCTTTAATTTCGCAGAATTTCCATCTTCTCTACTAACAATCAAGAATAAAGTAAGGCCAGTTTTCTTAAAAGTAGTCAGATAAACTTCTATTTTCCACTTTATTCTTGGAATATGATTTCATTTTTTTCCTAAGAAGGAAGGGATGTCATTTGATTCAGCAGTCACTACTTGCTGGCAGGTAGCACAGCAGTGGAGGAGAGAACCATCTAGTCTTACATCCCACAGAGCATCTACAGCGCTCAAAGTGCTGAGGCAGAAAGTGGAAGGGACTTGTTGAAAGGTAACGCTCCGTAGCAGCGGCAGAACCTAAACACAAACCAACCTTTCTGGAGTAAATGGTGTTTCTGCCTTTGAGCCCACGGAGTCATTGTTTTCTGACTGTGGGTTTTGCTTATTTGTGCTGTGCAGTGTTGGTTTGGTTGGAGAGTATTTTGTTTGTTTTTACGTGCAGTTTTTGTGGTCTAAATATTATCATTTAGAAAGACAGTCCTATCTTATATTTAAATATTCTGAGGGATGGAGTGTTTACCACGATGTTAACAACTTGTTCAACGATTAACTCCCCATCATAAAAACTTTGCACATTTTCTTCACGTTTTATTTTTGTAACTTAAGCTTGCAAGCACAGATCTTGCTCTGACAAATAAAATAGCTCTGAACAGACAACTTCTCTTCGTGTAGGTTCTCCACAACCTGCAATGCTAACCGTAGGGGTAAGTCTGGGTTTAATGTCCTGGTACCCAAGTAGGTCTTTAGTACACCCTGCCATAACTGCGCACTTCTGTTTAAAGATCTCGGAGAAGTCTAGATGGTCACTGTTGCTTCCTGCTGCAGGGCTAGAGGTCTCCTTCTCGTTTCAAAGTTTTGGTCAATAGACCCGTACGTTTGAACCGTCAGTGAAGCGCAACGTAACTTATCGCAGCATATGGTACAAACGAGGAGCAGAGCAGGGATGAAAATTCCCAAAAAGCTACATGTGCTCAGTTGCTAGCTTGGGGTATAAGCTTTAGACAATAAAGACAAATAATTGTGTTCTGTATCCTCGGATTAGAAAGTAAGAACCACGCTATTCAGCTTTGAAATGATTTAGGTTCTTTTATCGGGGCAATTTGTTTTTACCCAGATGCTTTTAACAGTTGTTTATGCTCAGACCATAAAGTGTGCACAATCTCCTCATCTCACAGTCCACTTTAACACACTTAGTTCCACTGTTTTAGCTCTGTTTGGCTTTCAGTTTGGGATAGAAATTATGAACACTGTATTTCAGAATGTTGAAGTGAGACACCAAAATCAATCTTTGCGTTGGGGGAGATTTATTTTAGTTTCAGTTCCCCGCTGGCAACAAATAGAGCAGGACAAAAACTAGAGGGAGCTGTTGTTCACAAATAATTCACAAATAATCCCCATTATCGTTTATCTTGAAATAAATTAGAAAACTACTCTTTTCACCGTGGCGGGGGGGTGCGGAAGTGTTGTCCAAAATATGTAGCAATAACATGGAGGGAAGGATGGATAATTAAGGCAGAAATATGGACTACCTGGTCTAGTGGAAACATATCTTACCTGTACCAGGGAGAAAGGGAAGCAAACATGAGGACAAGTGAAGGGCTGAATTCCTCTCTCCTGGGGTTTATAGGTATAAACAGGTACATTTTCATTCAGCCAGCACCGCATAGAACATTCTCATTTCACTTTTGAAACAGCAGCCCTAGTGCCTAGACAAATACTAGACATTGGAAATTAAAACCACAGAAGCTTTGATCAAGGGATGAAAAACCAGTTGACAGCTCCATTCATTGTGAGGCTGCTGAATTAGCTTAATAACTAGAAGAAAGCTTATTTAATAAACAGAAATGTTATTTCTGGAAATAAGTTTTAAACAATGCAAACAACCTGAATCCTCACTAAATAGTTTCAAAGTCAGGTAAATAGAAGTATCTGGAGGGTAAACTTCATTTCATGAGAAGCTGCATGATGTAAAAGAATTATCATGTAGTATAATACATGAAATATGTACAAGCCAAATATATTTGTTGGCACAAAAGTCCTCTGGCATATTGAAGTAAAACATTCACATATTTTAGGGGTTATCTGGTAAGACTCTTGTGAAACTCTCCAGTCATCAGATCCCTCTGGACCACTGTCTTTCATCCCGTTCTAATCATAAAACAACTGTGAATTTGCTCAGTTCACCACCCTTTCCTGTGAAATACTGAGCAAACATAACGTTGTATGTTGATAGAGTCTTTCAGGATAAAAGGGCTTGAACTAGCAGATCCTCAGCCAAGGGGATTTCGCTGGCTTGTTCCTCTAGAACCAAGATCAGTTACACTAGAATGCTTCCTCTGAGATCTTACTCCATGTAACTCCACCAAAAATAGCATATGCTAATATTTCTTTACTTTTCATTTGAGAATCTATCTTTGTGGATGCAAAATAGGCTTTATAGAGATTGTGAGCTCATAGTGCACTTCATATTTTATTGAAGTCTGTAAAACTGTCATTGATATTTAATGCAGGAATATTCAACAATAGTGATTGATTTTCAGTGTGTACACACACACCAAAATTGCCCTGTATCCCTTCCTTGCCTGCGGTGTGCGCAGGGCTGACAGAATATTTCCAGACAAGCTATCTGAATAGACGATTGGTATTTAGCAAAGAATTTGCACTGTGAATCAATTTTTCCTCAATATGCTTCCAGGAAAGTAGAGCCAGTCGCAAACCCTTCTCTGACCTCCTTCCCAACACGTGGATGCTCTTGACTTAGTCTTCTCCACTGTGAATCCATATCACAATAGGTTTGGGGCAGGGGAAGAAAAAGTGGGGGGAAGTCAAAACACTGTAGTATGTCATTCTGTCACTGGAAAGGTGATGGAAAAACCCTGTGAGTCAGGAATTCCAGTTGTGTATTACTGTGTTCACCTGATACACAGATGATGGCAGTGTAACAACCCAAACAGAAGGGAGGTTAGGAATTGAGCAGCGTATTCAAAACACTCTGAGAAATGTGCATCAAACCCCAAATAAAACCATTACCAAAGCAATGTCACTTAGAAGAGAAAGTGTAGGGGAGAGGCACGCACACCCAGCCAAAACATTCGCTCCTTGCATGTTTTACTGCTTGCCAAGTTCAAGTAAGATTGCTTTGCAATGGAAGGGGAAAGCCAAGTCCAAGCAGGATCGAGTGCCTTTGCCAACAGCGTGCACTTTAGGGAATGACTCTGACCTAAATGTAGTGACCTGATTTGAGAACAGACTCAACCACAAAAGAGAGTGTTTATAGACTTAATTTCACGTTGTAGAAGACACGGTTTTTCCACATTTGAAACACAGCGACTCACACACTTTAGCCCTCTCTGGGAACTATGTCCACGCTCTCTCCTGTAACTCAGGAAAGACGGAAGCAACACTCCAACTCCCAGTTTCACTGAACAGCTGAGTATGTAGGCTGCTTTCTCAGGATGCAGGAGAACTGGGTTTGCATCTCCTCCGTATAAACGCTCTAGCCACCAAGCTCTTGTCTTGAGAGGGTGGTTCTTGAATTTTTGTTCTTACAGTGTTCACTTTGCATGAAGTGTAAACAAGTACTGATAAGGAAGAAGTTAATCCAGTTGTAAACTAGCTGCTGCTGGGAACTGGCAAAGTAGTGCAGCAGACTGGAACTGAGGTTTCCTCCCCCTTTTTCTGCCTCAGTGAAATTTCCTTCTTGAAACTCCATTACCCAGACATGTAGGCTGGGGGAAGGTGTAACGGTTGCAACTCTGAGAGGGTTTAGGCACCAGTGAGAAATCTAACTGTCCCGAGTGCTCAGATGCACTGGGCATGGTCAGTATTGCTTAGCTCTCCTGGGATCGACACTGGAAGATTTAGCCCTTCTTGGCTTTTATTCTCTGGGTTGCTAGCTGGTAAATCGATAAACAAAAAGGTGATTTCCCAAAGAACAAATTGTGTTAATATACATTGACGGTTTTCCTAATGTCTAAAGTCTATCATACAACTTTCAAGGGTACTTTGGACTGAGACAAGAGTTGAATGAAACTCCCAAATAACATTTTGGAAAACAGATTAACCTTTGCTATGAGCTGTGTCTGTTTTGAGAAATACCATGCTCTGATGAGAGATGCAGCACTAAGTTTTCATGTTTAATGCATTTTAACTCTGAGAATCTCCTTATGGTGATGACAGCAAATAGAAAACAGACTATGAAGAGCAATAAGCACAGATACCCTGATCTCAGCAGATGAAAAGGTATTTGGGATATGGATGCTTGCAGCAGCAGACTCTGTGTTCTTACAACGTTCTTAGGATCTGGTGAGACACAATGATTAGACACGGTATGCTGTAGCTGATCACCCTACAGGCAGATGAAACACGTGGAAGTTCTGGCTGAGGGGGAAGCTAATTCCTGCAACCTTTATTTACTTAGAAAACTTTTTCTGCCAGAAGTTGTGTGGTTGGAGCCAGGTTGCAAGTTCCTCAGAGAGGAGCAGTTTGCAGAGAGCGAACAACTACATTGAAGTTGGTGACAATAGTTCTGTACCTTCTCAAAACATAAACAATAGATTCACAGTCTTGCCCATAAATATTACAGTTTGCACCTGCCTGAGTCAGTAGACTTGCCTGCCAAAGAAACTGTCTTAATTTACGTACTGGATACAAACTGTGTGGTGTGCTATTCCTAACAACTGCCTCGGCGCTGCTCAGTTTTCCCTCCTCCTCTTTCGGCTTTTAAATTATTGACAATAGGATAGCAGCTGCAAACAGCTACGCTTGTTTCAGTGTAACAAAGTCATATTCTGGCATTCTTTACTGCTTTATTTTTCCCATTTTAGCTAGTTTAAAAATCTATTTAGAAGTAGCAAGTCACTGGACGGACTGTACAAACAGCTCTGCAGAGTTCTAAATTAACTTCCAGTGACTCCATACCAAACTGGCCCAATCTACAAATCAACAGAAGATTTAACTGCCATCTTTACAAATTTCATCTTGGCTCTAAGATTCATAATGCGATCTCTCTGCCTCTTACACAATTTCCAGTAATAAAGACCAGCATTCAGAATTTAGCTTGAGAATTATTTTGATGATGCACGAAGCAGAAGAGGCTCCAGATGCTCTCTTGAATAGCTATCGCTGCTTTGTAAGCAATTAGGAGTAGTCACAGTCTTTTACTGTATTAAAACAGCAAGTGGGCTACTGGGGCCTAATCCTCATAGAGGCTTGTAAGTGTTACTGAATTGTAAATAATATTTTAAGTCTAGGAGCAGGAATTCTGCTTGTGATAGTGCAGTAAGCAGTTACGAGTTTAAGGATCCATTTGGATATATTAAACTATTCAAGTAGCATTAAGCCCTGCATAAAATGAATGCAGTTTTGTACAGAACCAAGATGCTGCTGGGAAGGGCATTGTGTGACTTTCTGTTGCTTTTTACAAACACTACAATATAAGATAATGAAATAAAAGTTACATAATTTAGAAATAGCCTCTCCAACTTTACAACCAAGTGGAAATCAGTTTTAACGCATGCTGCAGTGGTTTCCTCTATTGCTTTCTGGCCTACCTGAGACTCTGAATCCCTCTCGCAGGGCATTTCCCTCACACACTGAGCATTGCTGAGGAACTTCTCTCTTTCCTGTGCTTCATATCTCGCACCAGCTGACCAAAGCCTGTACACAAAGAAAGTATATTTGTTTTCTTAGAATTTAATCTATTCAAAGGGAAGGCTGTTCTACCACTGGTGGCAAATTAAAGCTTTGTCTCACTAATCCTAAACCTTATAGTTGCAGAATTGCCCACTACCTTAAATAAGCTTGGCCTATTCATTAGCAGGAAGTTAGTAGCATCAAGATCTAACAGAATATTAGTTTCATAGACAGGAAACTAGGAGTCTGATCACGAGAAACTTCAGTAACGTAAGGTACTGTCAGAATCCAAAATACGCTGTGGATTGAATTGGTGTTCTCTTCTGAGCAATCTCTAGACCTGACGATTCACCAAGTCTTTACTAAAACAACAAATTGAGACATTCCAGGATGAGTACACTAGCAGATGTCCTCAGCCTCACCACAGGAACACAGGGAGTGAGGCAGGAGTTCAGAGCTGTAATGAGCACTTGAGGAGGGACTGAGCTTCCTTTTGGTAAGCTTGCTTAGACTACAGGGGTACAGCTTCTGGGATAACCCTCTTCTTCATCTTCACTCGTTTTCACAGTGTTTCTCCTTAGAATGATAAACTCATCCTGGTATTTGTCATTCCACATTGGCTATAAAGATTGTTTTAACAATTAAATACATTGTTATGCCAACACAGTGATTGGTTTATGCCAACACTGTAGTTTGGTTTAATTCTAATCATAAAATCACGTAACACATAAATGTGTTCTGTGCCAACTATTACTGAGGGCTCAATCTTGTCTTAACATGTCTGAGAACGACATTACAAGGTAAGGACAATAACTGGATGACTCAATATATGAGAAACAAACCCATGTTCCTGCCCATAGGGAAGGGTGCGGAAGATGAGAGAGAGGGTACCTGCCACACTTTTCCCTACGGTTGTTTGAACCGTACAGAAATAGTTTGGCAGGTTTGTGGTTTCATATCATGATTTCATCTGTACGAATCACAGGATTGGTCAATACATCTGATTTACTTTGGGGATTTTAAAGTTGCTGATACCAAATCACTGTCCTTCTAACTGAAAAATCTGGTTGCTGTAGTGCCATTGTCCCTTGGCCTCTATTTGCAGCTGCGTGTTAAAGAGAGGCTCCATCGCTGGGTGCTTAGAAACCCTCTGCACACCTGAAGATTTATTTAGTGCCTACCATACCACCTCACCTTCTGCGTGCTTAATCCAAACGCTTAATCACTTGTATTCAACTAAATTGGAAACAAAGGCGAGGTAAGGTGAGAGAAATGTATAGCAGCATGATCCAAGGAGCAGGATAAAAATTTCTGGAGAGAATATTCCAACTGGTCTGTAAAAATAGATGATGAGTTCCATGCACCAGAGGAGATAGCGTGAGCTATGTTCACAGAGAAACCAGGGAGATAAATCAGGAGTGCTAAGAGCAAAGCTCACAGGCTATTGAGCAAAATGCAGTCTTTAAGAAAGTGCCATGACGACATCTTTCTGAAAGAATCAGAGATATCTGAGATGTGAAAATCAAAGTTGCTTAGTCACAAATATATATATTCTGAGAAGAAACCTGATAACAACTCTTAGTTAACAACCATCTTGAACTACTTCTCTTGCTGCCTAAACTATTTAACATCTGTAAAAGAAAAGAGAGGAATGAACCTTGTTATAGCCTGTGCCAACAGAAGAGATGAATAGCCATCCTGGATATTCAGATATCCAAAAGTATTACATAGACTTGCCAATAACTCAAAAGATTATCAGAGCGAGATTGTTACAGAAAACAGTGATTTGTTGTCAGAGGGGAAAAAATAATTTAAGAAGTTGACACCGGATCATTAATTCATACCTGCAACTCCTGCTCTGGGGAAGACATGAGGTGTCCCTCTGAACATTGGCTGTGTCACTGCACACAGGGATCACATCCAATCTGGAAAACTATCTCACACCCCACAGCCTGCGCAAGGTTTGCTCTCAAAATTTGTCAGAAAACGCTCATCTTGCATTTTCAGACTTGCCGTTCTCAAGCAATAACTGCAATGTCACCCATGTAAAAGGCCAACGTAACATTGAAGATACGTCAGCTAAGCAGTAGCAGACAAATAAAACACCTCTCTCTCTCTGACATAAATTGATTGCTTGTTGGCAACCTCAGGAAATGAAAACAAGGATTAAGAGAGGTAAAGAATGACTTTACTCTTTTTATAACACAGTGGGAAGATAGCATGGACAAAATTCCACTGATTCCAATCATGTCCTGTGTCTTCAACAACAGAATAAAGATTTGGTGTTTTCTGCAGATTAATATTTGCATACAAAAATTAATGATGACTTTTGAAAATTAGAAAGAGAAAGGAAGGACTTGTTTCCATAAAGTGAAAATCATCCCAGTTAACTGTAAATGTACAACACTATTTCTGCAGTTCATCATCTTCCACGGCTGACTGAAACATGCAGAGTTATACTCGGCAGAGCTACCGGTGTCCTGCAGTATCCCCCCGTGTAAACGGGTTCTCGGAAGGGAGGTCTCGTTCGCAAGGAATAAGGGAAGAGGAGAAGAAGGAAAAGGGAGGGGAAAACAGGCAGTTTGAGGCTGAAAGGTTCTTTGAGAAGAAAGGGCAAGAGCCTCTGAAGCCAGAAGCTGTGATTCTCTCTTTAAGACATCCTGTTTACGTAGGCATTTGCAGTGACATAATATTTTAAGAACGCCAACACTTGAGAACATTTTCCATACCAGCGTAAGTCAACCCACTAAAGTCATTCCCCAAGGGCCAAGTTCAGTCTTGTTGCATCACTGGAACTCCGCTGAAGCTGGTCTCTGTACTGGTGTTACTGGAAGGGGAGAACAGCTCGGAAAACATAAATGTTTTCTTTTCTCTCTTTTTGAAGCTGATGCTGAAGACTCTCTGGCGTGCTTAGGCCACATCCTGCAAAATACATTAAAGCATAACTTAATTGTAATCTTGATCGCAAATAAGAAGCAATTGTTTTGTGGGATTACGGTCTGTATTTAGGATTTAATAATCTATCATCATAAAAAATACATAAATCTCTATTTTAATATCATAGTTATAGAGACAACACCATGCTTGCAGTGCTGTACATTAACGTACAGAAATGAGAGCTAGCTCTGTCAGTTACTTAGGACCTAAATAACACCATATTTTTCCATATTTATTCACTGTATTATCTCCTCCAAGTGCACAGCCTGCAGTCCTACACGTGTACCAGGGTTGTACATACTGGTATAGACAAACCCACTCATAGAACACCAGAAAATACAACAGACAAGAACAAAGATCACGTGGGTCATTTTATCTCCCTGAAATGATTATGAACTACTAAAGAAAGAGTTTCTATGCTGCCTACTGTGTGTCAAATCGAATGAAAATGCTGTACGGAAAGAAATGAAAATCCTCTATAAAGCATTGCTGCCTCAGAAAGAGAGGGGGAAAAAAGCTTAGGATGGTCCTTAGATACCCAAAAATGAGTGTCAAGAGGTTTCTCTTTTGCTTCTGCAATGAATTGATGAGCAAGAGGATGCTCTATCTGGTTTTCATCCCTTTTCTTAAAGAGGATGTGGAAAGAGAGTTCAAACAAGGGCCACAAAACCCGGAGCATTAATGAAGGTTTAAGGAGCTTAACTTATTCAGCTGAATTGAAAAGAAGGTTAAGAGGTGACTTGATCACTGTGTGTACCTACACACACCCTGAACAGCACCTGACCGTGAATGGCCTTGCAACAACACTGAGAAAAGCGGAGCAAGATTTATACTGCCTGCAAAGTTGGCAGGCAAGTTTTAGAACAGCCACAACCACACAATTACCTAGTGGTGAGGGTAAGAGAGCAGTGGAAGAGCTCACCAAGTGATGAACTCCCCAGCACCTGAAATAGTCACAGCTAGTTATATTCTGAAAAGATAGGGTTTCACCCAGCTTCTGGGATAAACGGTGTGGCCTGTGAGTGTAAGAGGTGGACTGAATTTCATAGTCCTTTCTGATCTCGGATGATGTGAAGCTGAGTTTTCCTGTTTGTCCCTTTAACTCCTGGATGTCACAGAGGCAGCTGCAGTCCATGGGCTTGTCACACTTGCAGCTTTGTAAGGAAACACAATGCAAATCTCCTGTTCCAGGGTATCATCTGCCCAGTCACGGAACCGAGCAAGACTGACCCTGGCCCTGACCCTTCAGGACACCATTGGCTAAACTTGTTCTTAGCGCTGCTTGCCTTCCCGGCTATCAGCCTGGCTAAAAAGGAAGGGGGTGGCCCAGGGTGGGCTGACCCAGACCTGGCAGAACCGCCTCATTTTATTTTTGATGTCTGCCTAATCTTCCCACTTCGCATGATCAAGGTCAAACTGATTAACCGTTGTTTTTCTGCAGGCAGATGGCTGCAGGGCAGCTCTGTTTCCCCTCAGGAGCCTGGGCACAGCTGGCAGCGTCGGGGGATTCTCGCCCGGGGGTACGGCTGGCCCTGTCGCTCCTGTTTGTCCTGCCTGGGATGCCGGTTTTCTGGAGGGCTGAAATGCTGCGGGCCGGCGCTATCCACAGCTTCAACGGAGGGCTGTGAGCGACACGTGTTGTCTTGCAGAACACGCACAGGGGAACAAAGAAACTTTTGTTCACCTCGGCTTTCCACGACCGGGAATACAGCGGGAGCCGCGCTCGCCATCCCCTGTCCTGCTGCCAGGAGCTGCAGCGGTTCCTCCACCCTGATCGCACTGTTCAACCGCAGCCGTGTGTTACAGCAGCCAGAGATGGGGCAGTCCCGGCCCCCGAGGCAGCCGGCGGGAGGCCGGTGGAGCTCGGCGAGGGGCGAAGACGCCCCGGCTCCGGGGAGCTCGGGCAGCACCTGGAGCCGGCACGGAGCAAGGAGCGGCGGGAAGGCGGCGGCGGGCCGCGGCTGGAGTGACCTGACCGAGCCGCGGAGGCCGTTTCCCGGCGGGAAAACACGCCCGTGAGTGAGCGAGTCGCCTCCCCCTGAGGAGCTGCCGGGGCGGCCTCCGCGCTGAGGGAGGCGCCTGCCCGGGAGGCGGCGGCGGGGCCCGGGCGGGGAGCGGGGCCGTGGCGGCCCTGGGGCGCGGGACGGCGTCTGCCTGTTGCCGCGGCAACCGGGCCCGCCGGAGCGCGGCCGATCCCCCGCGCCGTGGTCGCTCGGGCGGGGCGGCGCCGTCGTGAGGGGAGGGCGGCGGCCCGGGGCCGGCAGGGTCTTCCTCAGCGCCCCGCCGCCCGGGCTCTCAGCAGCGGGCAGCAGCGGCCTGTGCCTCCCCTCAGGCCTTGGAGGAAGGGCGAAGCATCGCCAGGCCTTGAGGCGACGGCCGCGCCTCTCCGCGGGGCTTACGAAGGGCGCCTGGGTCTGTCGGGAGGTGTTTCCAGCCCCTTTGCCCGCCCCAGGGGCCGGGGCGCTGGAGGTAACCGGGGCCGAACCTCCCTCCTGCCCTCCGCGGGGGGCTGGGGCGCGCTGCAGCGGTACCGGAGGAGGGAGGAGGCTGGCGCTGGTGTGGGAGCCGCGGTGGTGCAAGAGCTGGGTCACACCTCGGGGTGTTTCTGTGAGAAACCTCCGCGCGTTTACAGGAGAGCAGAAGAGGTACGGTGAGGTTGCTGTTCTCTGCAGAGACCGCAGGTTTGGGGTTGTTTTGTTTGTTGTTAAAGAATGCTTCCAGAAGACTAACCGCAGAGTTTTTAAATCTGAATGAAGGTGTGATCCAGACGTACCTTCTGTTTGTGTGCTGGTTTTGCTCATCTTTCAGAGGAAAAGACACTCAGTGCAGCATCCCTGTGAGCTGTAAGCAGGCAGGGAACTACACATGTTCCTAAACTCGAGTGCGTCTTCTTACTTGGCTTTATAGAAAGGAGTTTTATTAGTATTTTGATATATTCAAGTTACACGGACCCCACAGCAGAAGTACTCCGCTGCGTGCCATGGCACAGGCATTGCTCAGAGACTCCGTCTGGCACATACGAACATCTTGTGGTTTTAGCCTCTAACAAGTACAAAAAGAACAAAAGGGCAAAATAGATGCTAGCAAAGAGCGGTTCTATATAAAGCCTTCCCTCTGCCCTCAGCTCACCTCCACTGTTCTTCATATTGTCAGGTTTCCAGAGCTCGGTGGTATCTCATAATTTGGAATTTCCTTGTTTGTTGAGGTCAGCCCATGAGGCTTATTTTAATGATATTTTTTTTTTTTAATTGTTCATGCAAAGTGTTATTGCAAACAGGAAAGAATAATTTTAAAATGTTGAAAAATATTAATTAGGCAGAGAGGGAGCCTTGCCCAGGGGTGGCAGGTTTCAGAGTAGCAGAAACATCTTCCTCGTGCCAGCGTAGCCATGGCTGTTTCCTTCTCTTACTGTTGTCGCGATTCTGGCTTTGGTGCCAGCACTGCGTGTGGGTCGTGAAGTACAGGAAAGCAAAGCACTCATTGCTCTGGAGAAGGTAAAGACAACAACCTCAGGAGCACCTCCAACTGCTGCGATGATCTAACCTAAATAAGAGCGTAGCCTTGTTTGGCGTTCCTGCCAATCCCCTGTGACAGGCAATAATATGCTTAAGTCCCCGAACACTGTTGTAAATCTGGTCTGTAATCTCCAGCGCACGAGCAGCAGGGATCTGGGAGCAACATCTGCTCAGAGCTCATGCGTTATGGTGTGGGGTAAGGCCCCACACTCTTTTTCCCCTGAAATCTAGACAGGTTTGGTAACGGTTTAGGTGGTCACAAAGTCAATTACCTCCTTGATGGAGAACTGGCCATTTAACCGTTTCTTTGGCTTTTTTAATCATTGAATCTTTAGGTGCTGTGCTTTTTTTCCCTTTCTTTTTTGACCTTGCCTTCCCCTTTCTGTCTGTACTGTTTCAGGAGTGAGTTTTCATTGCTGACTGTCTTGCTAATGCAGCAGTTGTGCTGGGCAAATGACACAGGGAAAGAAGGAACAGATGAAAGCCAACTGGTGTTACCCATATGATTTAAAGTTGCTTTTTCTTTATATAAGCAACATGACTGAGGTTGCTATTTCAGCTTGCTTTATCCCGCTCATGAATCTCTGGATTTACGTGTCAGTCTGTGTTCTGCATTATATCGTTTTCTTTTTCTTTTTTTTTTGTATGTGTGTGATTCATTATAGTTTAGCATTATAGAGAATCTCCAGTGTGCAACACATACAAACCATTATAAAATAGCTGTCCTGCAGTGCATGTAATCAGGAATATGCCCTGAGAGGAAGCTTTGGCTTCCCTAAGATGCTTTTAGAATTCTTGTGTGGCAAAATCTCGAGCATGCCCCTGAGTGAGCAGTGTCAAATGATTTTCAAAGCCTGGGTTTCCTCTTTGTGCAGTTTTATTTTAGGAATAAACACTGCAAAATCCAGCTCAGGGCTCTGAAAATGGGAAGGTCTTCGCCTTATAGGTCCCTTTCGAATGACATGTTTAAATGTCACGTCAGGATAATGGTTATGAGATTCGTGATCTTGTTTGCAAGGGTGCCCTAAACTAACAGTCAACAGTGCCTCACACCCGCTTACAAAGCTTGATTGTAAAGCGTTATCAGAGTGGTATAAAGTCTTCCGTAACAGCTACAAACCGCACCTGGCTCGCTGAAGAGTCACATTTGAATTCAGATTATTTCTCAAGTTGAATGGTCTGTTATTTCGTTCGAAATTACAGTGTGGCCGCGGCAGGAACTTGAATGGAGCTGAGAACAGTGGTATCTGGGAAAACCAGAATATCATGGTATTTCTGTTCATGCTTTTTGCAGGCCTCCGCACTGCCTAAGGGAGAATCTTTTAAGAGCCAGACCTTCACATGAAGATGTGGTTTCATCTTTTTTTCACCATCTGGGAATCGATATATTCTTAGAAGACTGCAACTTGTTTATCATGTTCTAAAGCTGATTCTCTTGCATGAAAACTGAAGTGCAAATATAAGTGAGAGTAGCTGGAGTTCAGAAACGCTGGAGATGAATACAAAATTGAACAGCAGCACTTCGTCATAGGACATTTTAAAATCTGGTCCTGCAGGCTAAAAAAATCTACATCTTGGTACTTTACACTAAGCTTAAAATTCAAAAGAGAAGGAAGCAAAGGAGGAGCAAGACTAAGCTGCTTTTAAGACACAGTTCATTATAATAAGGGTATAGTGTTTAGAATGAGAAGAAATACATTTATTTCATGTATATCTGAAGGTAATTAAAATGAGTTGATATTTGATCCACTGAATTTTATCCCTAGAGGTTTTGTTCGTTTTGATGAATAAACTAGTGGAATGCTGTGTAGTTAAAATATGGAGCTAGTTCCATGGAGGACAGAAGTATAAATAGGTTGAAGAAGGGATTGTACATGTGCATAGAGGATAGTTTTGTCAGGTACTGCTGAATAATACAATGGTCTTAATGTAATAGGCAGCTCAGGAAACCTCTTAACGGGCCGTTGCCGCAAGCAAGAATGTGGATGAGTGAGAGAATGGGATGTAGGATCTCTGCTTTCTGTATCTGCCAGTAGCTTTTGCTGCTGGACATGAACGGGACAGTGGGCCAGGTCTATGTGCAAAGCCCACCACAAAAACTGAAGTTGTCATGAAGAGCCTTTATTTGTCACCTCTGTGTCGCTTAACGTGGTGATGGTCATTTGACTAAGTTTGGTAATAACTCTAGAGTTGTGGGATGGAAGCGATGAAGGCTTTTGGGTTTTGCTAATTAAAGCCAAAAACCTTACATGTTTCAATTTAGATGAGTGACGCTTGGCAGGTCTGAATTCTGCAGCTGGAGGAGCTCCAATGCTGTCGGACTCCTACATATGGGCTAGTAATTGCCTCCAGTCTGAAACTGTATTTTACCAGGCAAAACACATAATTTGGTTATGTTTGTTATAAGCTATATTTTACTTTGAAAACCACAACAATCTTTTGTCCTCTGAGGAATGTGGAGATGCATTCATGCCTTTGTGATGGGGTTTTCTGTTTTAGCCTTTGTTCTCAGATTTGCTGCGCAGGTTAATGTCTGCTTTGTAAGGATGGGTGCGTCGCGGGTTGGCCCCAAGCACCAGACAGCCCATATTTGTTTAAGCCCTGCAGCAGCTGGGGAATCCAGTTCAGACCTTCAGTCTGTCCTCTGGTTAAAGAAAAAATAGCCATGGTCAGCCCTCTGTAAGTAGCTATTATGACTGGGAAACTGAAATGTGGAACCATGGCTACTTCTTACTCCTCACTTGCCCTCTTAGGGGTCAGACGTGAAGTAGAACTTCAAAGGCTGTTTTTATCTCTGCACCGTTCCCTGTGGTGGGAATCGTCAATGCAAAGAAATGGTGCTGCGTAAGTCAGAGACTTTATTGCCTGGTGGGTTTAGTGAGACCACATTATATAAATGTTGATGGTGCAGGCCCAAAGTGAACTTCTTTTACCCCCCAAGTCCTCATGTTACAAATTATGAATTCACAGTGAATATTTGAATGGCCTTGTTACCCTGTTCTGATTGCTGGCAGATGCCGCACTGCTAATGGTGTCATTTCTGTTACTACATCAGTGGTTAAGTGGGCCAGAAAACAGCCTTTAAGATTAAAGTTTAATCAATCCAAGTATTTTGAGAGCAAGCAAGTATAGACTTTATTCTTCTTGCAAATTACAGTCTACTTTTTGAAATCCCTGGCAGAGAGAGAACGTTCTGTCAGAAAATGTCTCCAGTGAGAAATAGCAGGCAAAGAATATTTTCTGTGGGATGGCATGAGCAACCTTGTGCTTTAAAGCTTGTATATTAATTGCTTGTTAATGGGCAGCTTTTGGCAGAATTTCTCTTTGGTATGGCCTCAAGAATTTTAATGGAGCATCAGTCAGTGAGTGGAGAGAATACACTTTAAAAACGATAAACAGGATGTTCAGTGGTTGTGTCGGTTGTGACATTGGTTGAGTCAGTCATGTTCTGGTTTTGGTCAATTATAAACTCCGCAGTAAGATGCGTTACTTTCTTCCCACTCCAATGCACTATGTTTTCTGGGGGTTTTTTGACCCTGCCTGACATGAGTGTTTTCAGAAAGGTTACAAGGAGAGGCAAACAGAAATGTTAAAGCCCCTGTGGACATGAAGGAGTTCATTTTCTGCGTCTGGCTTACAGGCTTCTGAAAGTGATTCCCAAAATGTTTTCAAGCTCACTGAGCATTTTGTATGCAATGGTTTCACAAGCAGAGAGGCTATTACAAGCTTGACTCTTACAGGTACTCTAGTGCATCTATGTAAATAGGTACAAAATGTCCTTTTCTTTGGAAAAAACCCCACGGTCTACTTATCCTGTACTCAGGAAAATAACAGGGCTGCTGGGGTGATTGAGCCTCTCTGTTTTG
Organism: Bucorvus abyssinicus; assembly: GCA_009769605.1. Lineage (NCBI taxonomy): Eukaryota > Metazoa > Chordata > Aves > Bucerotiformes > Bucorvidae > Bucorvus > Bucorvus abyssinicus. The sequence continues at coordinate 12,506,917 of CM020049.1, read as the reverse complement.
ATTGCTATGCTCTCCCTTCTCTTAGTGGTCATTGGCTGAAATTTTCCCAGAGTAGGGTGTTGTTCTCACAGAATAAGAGGAAGATAGCTCTGTTTAACAACATGCCTTAAACCAGCCAAAGGGAATGTGAAAAACCCTCCCAAAACAGTGGGGAAACCGTAAAGTGGAGGAAAAGCGTTCAGCTTACATTTAGCACAGGCTGTCGCTGCAAGAAGAGGAGTCCTCAGCGCAGAAAGGCTTTTCTGTACCCAACTTTCTCCTCTCTTGTGGTCTGGCCACCTCGCTTGAGCAGAGGAAGGGGAATTCTGAATTGCTTGGATGAACTTTAAATTCTGTCTGAGAAATTGATGCATGTTTTGGCAATCTGATAACTCAAAGGTGAGAGCACAGAGCAAGTTCTCCCTTCCCCTGATCTGGCACATTCCCGTTCCAGCTTGCTGAGCATCGTTCCCACAAGAATGGCAGGAGTAACTCCCCCTGTAGAACAACGGAGAACTGGTTCTTCATTTTCCTCACCTCTGCTAGCTTTGCACCTCTTTGATTTCGTTTCCAAGAAGTAGATGCAGTAAGAGTAATTCCATGGGACACGTGTTGCAACATGGGGATTGACAGACTTTCCTGGGGGAGAGAAAGGGCTCCAGGCTGTCTTTTTTTTTTTTTTTTTTTTCCTGTTCCAAATTGGATGTTAAATATGTTAGGAGAAACTTAACAGGAACTTAGAGAGCTCGTCTTTCAGAAAGGGAAGGTGGTACCAGTCACTTTACTGGTGGTGACTTGCTTTTTGTGACAAGCAGAGTGTCCCTGTTGCTGTTACACTTAGAATTCGACGGCAGCCAAGGAGACAGGAGCTGTCGCCCCTCACAGATGCTTCTCTTGGGGTGCTGCAGGTCTCAGGTCCTGGCCCTCTGCTGGCTTTACTGTCTGCCACTCAGGGTCTGTCTTGTAACGCCTCTTCTGTCAATGCCAGTAACTGCCAATCATTTTTTACCCATTAGAGCATGTATTTTCACAGTACGTGATCAGTAGAAAATATTGTGGAGCCTTTAGAATACCTGACATGAAGTGATACTAGCAAGAAACGGGAGAGTTAAACTGCTTATCCAGATCCTGCCTTTCCCCTTTCAATACACACCTCATTGTATAAACATAAGTACTGTACAAACAGCCTGCACCACCACCTTAGTTCTGCCGTGCCTTTGTCCTTCTGCACACACCGTTATTGCAAAGATTGGTTTTTCCTTGACGCCAGGAGCTCTGCGCGCTTAGCACAGAAACGAGCTGTTGGAAGAGCACAGTTTAACAAAGGGTTTTATGCAGAGTGGGATGAGAGAAGGTTAACGTCTTCAGAGCAAAGATAATACCATAGTCAAGGTCTTAATACGTTGCAGGGATATCACTCCCCATGAAGAGGATTTTAGGTGTGGTCCTCAATTGTGTGTGTACCCCACTCACTCTGGGGGAGAGGCACCACCGGGTTAGTGAAGGTACCACGTTAATTGGACTTTTGCACGGGAGGCCTCCGCTAATCAAGGCTGGCTGTGTAGCACGCAAGCTTTTATCCAGAATGTGGAAAGATACTTGGAAAAAACACTTAACATCTTGCTTTGCGGAATAAATCTACTTGTTGCATTGTACCTGTTGAGGGTCTTCCTCTCCGTTGAGTTTTAGTACTTGAGAGATGTTCTGAAGTAGTGAAGAATATGACAGCTGAGGCTGAATTTTAGCTTGAACCTAATCCCAACAGTTCCTTCAGCAAGCTACACAGGGAGGAGACAGACCCACATGGAAAATACAACGGTTTGAAACTAATCCTGTAGGACTAGATGCATAAATTAAAATGCCTGTGCTACTGTTTTTGTGTTGAAACACCCTTCTATAGCACAGCTTTAAACTCCAGAGTCACTACTGGGTATCTCTCTAATCCAAAACTAAAAGCAAAGCATCTACCAGCCATGCCAGGGTCCACTTGGGTCTTGTTTAAAATACCTTGGGTTGCTTTGTTCGTCAGGTTCCGATTCTTGAGCCATTCCAGCTTCGTTGCGGTGCTACTGAGCACCCTCTCCCTATGGATCTTTGTAGCTCCTTTAGCTTCCTGAGTCCTTGAAGTCCTGTACGGTTCCTGATCCTTCTCTCCCTCCCTCCCTTCTCACTGTTGCTGCCTTTGTGCTTTTTCCTTTGTTCTAAGCCTTTCCCTGTGCTTGGAATAGCTGTCCCAGCAGAGCTCACAAAGACCCATTTCTTCTACAAATGGTTCTTAAGGCTGAGCCTGCTTCTAGCCCCTCTCCAACTCCCGGTGCCATATATCATCCTGTGTACGAGTTGTATTGATTTGTGTGCTCCTTTGGTGCCGTTAGACTGAATTTTGGGAGCTGTCTCCTATTTGTACAGTACATTTTACCTAGTGCACATTGCTCTGCTCATCTAAAGCTCTGTATAAATAATGAAAATGTACAGGGCTTGCTGGCACAAGTCGATAGAAAGCTGCATTTCCTGAGGCTCTGCTTCAGAGCTCCACTTTGTTTCCGGTAGCTCTGCTTTGTTTTTGAGTCTGTTGTGCAAGTATTTTACATAAAGCTTCATGTGAGCTTCAGCTCTGAGGCTCATCTGTCTGCACGTTACATAAAGTGCGCAGAGACCTGTGTTGCACTAGAGCATGCAGAACGCAAAAAAGGCTCAGCCAGCTTCCTTTCTACTCCCATTTTTTCCTCCAATGCAGAAATAAAATAACTGAGAACCCTGCCTAGAGCATGGGAGTGAATATTCCTGTCCCGAGAGCATGCAGAGCTGTGTGGGGAAGGTGTGTCCTCAACCCCCAGACCAGCTGGTTTTGGCCAAGCTGGGTGAATGAGCTCTCTGGAAACGCCTGCTTAGGGTGACTGTGGTTGTAACTTTAGGATATAGAGCAAATTTGGGTAAAAATAAAGCGTGCATTGATTAAGGGACCCATTTGCCTTACAAAGGGTGTCTTAAGGCACGGTCAGCGGCTGCAACCCTCCTGGAAGTTTGCCAAGTTGAGTTATTTTTGCATTGTAAAGGGCTTTCAGATAATTTTTCCGAAGGGTGCTACATAAACAAAACAACTGCCTGATTGATTTAGAGTGAATCTCTTGAATTTTGGCTCCCCCTTCTCCAAATTACACGTATCTAAATTTTCCTGCTTCAGAAACTAAACCAGATACATCATGGGTGGAATGAGATTAATTTTATTACACACAATAGTTCATTAGTGGAGTAGGAGCGTTTTCATGTATTTATGCATAGCCTGCCCAGAATTTTTTTACTGCAGCTCTTTCAAATGTAAATAAAAATATAATGCTCATTGAATTGCTTATTAGACAGCATACAGTAACAGAGCGCGTTTGTGGTATCATGCTGTAGGTTACATTTCCAAATTCCCAGGGAACATCTGGCTGAAATGGGTACTGGGGACCAAACCCGCGATCGAGGGTGGACATTTTGGCCAGCAGCGTGGACTGACCGCAATAACTACCGAAGCAAAAGGCTGAATTGTTGCCTCCCAGCTCCGGGCTCAGGGTGCTGACAAGTGGCTTGCACATGCCCTGTGTGAAGCAGAAGCTTGCGCTCAGTTCTAGAAGCCTCAGGAATTCAAACAGGGGCTGAGTGAGTCCCGTGACCGAGTCCCGTGAGGACTTCCACAGCGAGAACCAGATGCCTCTGGCTCTGCCTTGTGCTAAGGAGGCAGCGCTTGTCACCGCGAGCTGCAGCAGACTGCGCCCGGGATGCAGAGGAAGGTGTTTCAGTGGTGCATAAATCCAGGTGGAGGGGTGCCGTATGTTCGTGGCTGCTCTCCGAAGGTTCTCCCTGTTTAAACCGCACAATGTTTATGTGCCTGCATCTGTTTTTGTCGAGTAGGTACCATATGCGAATATCCCCTTTTTTTTTTTTTTTTTGACACCACAAGTATCTTTGTAGCCCAGTTTATTCCTACGTACATAGGAGCAGCTGGGTGAGACTGGCAGACCTGGTAATGTCAGTCCTGAGTCAGTCAGCAGGATCAATGTTTGGAGGCAGTTCTTTCTCCCAAGCGGCTGATCACAGGAGCTGCACAGAGATTTCTGCTTCTGGAACTGCATTCCTTTTCATTATGCGGTAACATCATGTTGCAACACAATTAGAGGAGCTATTCCTAATCCTGCCTGTCTTGCTATTATTTTCAGATCTCTATCTACTTGGTAATAAATATGCGTCCTCTTGAAAGACAGGCAAATGGTGACAACGAAATTGTATATTTTCAGCCAATTACAGCATAAACCCATGCAGCTTTGTCTAGTGTAGTGCAGTTCTCCTTCTTTTTTGCTTAGAAGTGTCACGACTATGCAAGGTGACCTTCTGATAATGAAACACAGTGCTGAGGCCATCAAACTCAGCTCATGTTGGGCCACAGAAGAAATTAATCTGTATGTTCAGGTGTCATTTTTAGTCCTGCTAAGCCCTTTGGACTCACTTGGTCACTTTTATAGAGCCTGTAGAAATTTGATTATTTCCCTTAAATAAAGATTTGTGTATTTTTACTTGAGGAATAAACGGGACGTTGTCTTCCTAAAAGATACAGCTCGGGAATGGTTAAGTCTTTTAACATCCCTGGGTGGGAATTAGGGAACAAGAATGGATGCTCTGTAAGGAATTACTGGTTATTATTACAGACTTCTGAAAAACAGACATGAAATTAGCTGTTGTGTGTCATTTCATTACTGCTTTGGCAGTCTGCTTGCTTTTTCTTTAAGAGTAAGATGGTTGCTAGGGCTTTGTAGTGAATAACCTTTTTGTGTTCAGCTCAAGGCAGAGTATAATTATTTTATAATTTTGGTTCATGAAGCCATTTTAGACATTTTCGGGGAAAAAAAGCTCTGCTTCTGTTAACCCCCCTCATACTCAGCTGCCAGTCACTGCCATGTCACAGCAGTAGAAAGAGAAGCTATCTCTGTCCTCATCGTTTGCACTTGGATTTGCCAGAGGATCTGCCTACCACCAGAGAGATGACCGTGGACTTGATGTTGTTACAAGCTGGGACCGATTGACTTGGAGCAGTGAAGGTCCCTGCCAAGGTGTGTGGTGGTTTAGGGTGTGATTGCTGTGCAGAGCTGAAGTGGTGGACAGCAGCTGCTGGAAGGGAGGGAAATGTGTCTTGGGTTAAAGCTGACATCCTGCAAACCCAGGTAACTCTGACTTTAGGGGGAAAACTTACTTCTAGGAGTTAACAAACTTACTCTTCCATGTGGTTCAAGGAAACTTCCCCCCATCAGACTGGTTTTTTAGGACATGACAGGTTTTTAGTGAGGTAGTCTGACGTAGCAGTGTTAAGCTGCGTACAGTGGGGCAGTGAGATGGCATAGGGGTGGGATCTATCAGACCAACAGCGGGTGTCTTGAACACAGTTATCTCCATCTGAGCTGCTTCTCCGGAGTCACTCAGTAGTCCTGGAGAGCAAGTTCATGGTCAGTCACCCAAAGGAGAGATTTGCCCCTCCTGGCTGAACGTCATCCCTGCTTGGTCAACTAAATCACGCTTTAAACTCCCGACTACATGGGCTCTTCCTGTGGGCTGAAATGGGAGCAGGCGCTGTGCTCGGGCACAGACACCTCGCTGGGCAGACGCCTGCAGCCGGATGGATCCCACCCTTGGCCTGGCCTGGCCAGGCCAGCACAGCTGAGCCCGCAGCATCGCTGCCCAACCCCACAGCTGCTGAAGGCGCAGCCCCACTGACACCCGTCACCTCCTACAGCTTCTCTGTGCCTCGCAGCTCCCAGAGCCAGCACCCTCCTCTCCCTGTTCTTCAGTGCCCTGGAAGAGGGCAGTTACCCATCTGCTGTGCGCTGTATGTTACTGTTTGAGGAACCGCTCACAATCCAGTGCTGCAGACTTAGGTTCTGCTTTTTTCCCCTTGCTAATTGCTTTGCTACCCGTGCAAAGTCTCAAACGATGTGAACACTAACAAAAAGCCCCATAAGTCAGCCTTGCTGGAAGCTGTTCAGCATTGCAGACTCCATGTATTTATGGGTGGGAAAGCGTTTAGAATGAGAGGAAACCTATTCTTGCTTAAGGTGTGTCTCTAACTTGGGCTCCATCACTTCTGTGCGTTGCTGTAGCAACGCTGCAGTGGCATGGGAGTTCCTTTTATGGCTGATTTCCGAGCTGCCAGGCTGTGTTACCAAGCAACCCGGTCCTATGCTCCCGTAACTAGGAAATGCAGCCGGTGCGTCTTGATTCTGCCCGTGATTTTGATCATACGTTCGTTCTGTCAACTTTAGTCCTTTCGGTGCGAAATAATTACCATGCAGTACTACAGAAAGGTCCCTGTTTGGTGGGGACGTTTCCCCCCTCTGCTTTCCCTCACTTGAATGTTCAGTGTGGGAACATTCACAGGGAGGCGAAGACAACAGTCCATTTATTTAAAAAAAAAAAAAGTAAAGTTCTGTTTAACACATGATGCTGAAGAGTATTAAAGTGATGCCATCGGCACCATGTGGCAAGAGACGCAGCCGCAGCTTCACAGGTTTGCCGCTGATCAGATGTCATGTTTCAGGACAAACCTCGCAAAACGCAGTTGTTCAAACGCTTTTTGAAAGTTTCTTCTAGTTCCTGCTCTGATATTGGTTCCTTTTGTGGTTTTATCTTCCCTTTTCTTCAGAAGACCTTTGACAGTAACCTGCCTCACGGAGGAGGATGTGAATTAGGAAAGATTACAAGGACGGATGATGGAATTAAAATGTAAAGTTGTGTTAAATGTTTATATCGTAGTGGTGTCCTACCCGCGACTGCCTGCCCGGTCCCCCCGATAGACACACAGATACAGCGGCACACTCCGCATTGCCAGTAACGGTTGCCTGGATTTGAAAGAGAGGAAATAGTTCATGCAAGGATTAACTTCAGGCGCAGCCTCTACTGTTAGAGCTAATAGAACTGTGCCCATGTTTAAAGTGAGCTTCAATGACTGTGTGGTACCGGAGACCCACCAGGGCAGGTGCGACAGGCTGTAGATGGGGGTGTCAAAGTAGGTGTCTCTTCGGAGGCCACTGAGGCGTGAGCTGTCGAGGTGGGATCCTGGTGAGCTGTGGAGGTGGGATCCTGGTGAGCTGTGGAGGGGCACACCTCCGGGTCGAGGCTGCAGCGCCCATGTTAAAAGCAGCAGAATAAAGCTGTGATGAAACCACAGGGAAACACATTGATTTGCTGGTTTTGAGCTGTATTGTGGATTTCCTTGTATTTTCTGGATCTTCATAATGCTGGCAGCTGAAGAGGAGGAAAGAACGTGGCATGTTACCCTCAGTGGTTGCAACCTGCCAGAGCCTTGTTTTGAGGCAGCTCCTAAACATCCACTAGCAGTTGATTGTGTGCTTCTTGTGGCCTTTCACACGGAGTAACCCATTCCTTCTCGTTCCCCGTACAGCCCGTGAGTCCATCCATAGGATCTTGAAAGCCACAGGGGCCTGTGTCAGCCCTCGATTGGGTTATTGAGCATGTGATATTCCAAGAAGGCAGTTAATGACCTATTGTGGTGGCAATTCTTTCTGTCCTCTGAACAAGGAAGATGAGCAGCGAGGGTTTATCTGATCCATTTGGTATTGCAGAGGAGTGGTGACTTGTCTCTAGTGACCTTCCTGTGGTGTATTTCCTGGAGGCAGCACGGGTGAGCATACAGAGCCGTTTGGATCACTCGCTGTTATTTGTCAAGGAGGTCAAGGGTAGTCTGTGAAGTACCAGAGTTGATGTTGTGTCCATCTTCTCTGGTTTTCTGGCTCTGGCACTGATAACTTGTAACTGTGGTGAAAAAAGAAAAAAGGAAAAGCAAACCAACCCTAAGGCATCTGTTTAATTTTTCAAGGGCAAACACCTAAACTGGTATATCCCAAAGCCTGAGATTACTTTGTGCACATACTTCTTGAAACAGATACAAGCATTATTTCTGCACAGTTTTTATTTGGTTTGGTCGTTTGTGAGAATTCATTTGGACACAGCAAAACGGGCTCCTGGATGATTTCATTTGGCATCGCTCCACTGTCCTGAAATGGGCAGTAGTCTCTTGTTACACCAGCTGTAGACATGGCCCGTCCTATCGGGTATCAATCGCACCTGCCCACGGTGATGCTTCACAGCACTCCCTCCTTGTAAAAATGGCAAACAGCATCACCACTAAATTGACTCTGATTAGTCACGTATGTCAGCGCTAACAAACAATAACACTTAAAAATGCCCTGTGTGCTTTTATTTCAAGTTTCCTGTTCTGTTGTGCTGCGCATTTACTATTCCTCCAGGAATGCTCATTGTCAGGGGAAGTAATTTCACATCCCGCCTATTTAGTAAAGAGATTGCGAAAGCTGATCTTTGTTGTTTTGAGAGAATAGATTTTTATTACCCTCAAAATAACTGACCATCTTTATTTTAAGCGGGTGCATGTCCCAGCGCTCACTGAAGCAGACCAGACTCTAACTCTTCGTACTTTGTACAATTTCCATCCAGTCTGTTGTCGGCTGTAGCTGGTTCTTTTAATCTTTTGTAGTAAATGTCGGGTGAGGAACTGACAGTTCCGAAGGTAACCATTTCCCATTTATCCACAGTCTGATACATGAGTGGATACTTACTGCCTGTGAATGACCGTTCCTGTCAATCCCATTTAAAATCTGTTCTGTACCTCTGGAGGGATTCTGCCTGTATAATTTATCTGTAGATTATAAAGGAGAGACTGGCAGTGAATTAAAGTCTGCGTTCAATTTATGAGTTGCATTTTAAATATTTGATCACAGTGAGGCTAAAGATTCAACACGAATGTGACAAGGTATGAACATGTGTTACAAATGACTAGTGTTTGAAATGGAGAAGATTACAGCTACACCTCTGCTGCGTTTCAAGCCTGAATACCACGCGTTGTTTACCATCCAGGAAAGGCATATAAGCCTCCAGAGAGGAAAGAGAAGGATTAAGATCATCTCCTTGGTGAACGTCCGCCCTAGCTGGGGTGAGGGGTGAGCAGAAGGTGTACCTGGCCAGGGAGCCAGGCTGTGGGGACAGCACAGGGGAGACCCTGCTACACGTGTGCCCGCTGGGCTGTCTCCTCGTCCCTGTGCTGGAGGGTGAGATGGCACGTAACAAAGCGATTGCAGCCTTTGGGTTGCTGTTGTACTTAAAACTCCGGAGCTGCCTTCAGCTCTCGTTCACAGGATGAGGCTTGTGATGCTGGATTCCCTTTCTAGCCCTCCTTCTGCACACGCATGAAGAAACAGCGCTGAAATGAGAGTGTGCAAAGGCGTCCAGCGTAGAGCAGCTCGTGCCTTTATTTACTGTCGTACTTTGGTGCTGTTTGTGAAACGAGCTTCATGCTGCTTCAGGTGGAAAAAGGCCTTAGACTTGTGTGTCCACATCTGCAGTGCTGTGTTCTTGGACATTCCCCTGCTTGTACAGAAGTATGGAATAGTAAGAACCAAATGGAAAAGTAAGAACCAAATGGAATGGAATAGTAAGAACCATGTAATAGTAAGAACCAAATTCCAAAAAACAGGCCAAACATCTGGTAAAACCAGAACTCTAGAAGTTTATTTTGAAATATTTGTTCAGGGGTGGCACAGATTTGCCAGGCAGTGAGCACTGTTAAAACCTGGCCCTAATTTAGTCTGGGAGTTACACCATTAGCTTACGTGGATCCCACTTAGTTAGTGTGCTACTGACGAGAGGTACGCTGGGAGACTCCGTCCCAGTAAGATATGTGATATTTACATTCTCTGCTCTCTTATGTGATGGTCAACCCCCTGTGTGTCATCTGAACGTGTTCCAGGCTTTGTGGGAATCTCTTCATGGCAAAGTGTTGATTTAATGAATTTTGAGCAGAAGAAACACAACATCAAAAGCCGAGACGCCCAGGGAATAAGTGACTTGAAATGGGAGCGTTTCATCTAAGGGGGAAAAAAAAAAGAGCCAGGACAAATATTTATCTACTGTTTTGTTAAAGGATTCCTTTTCTTCTCAGACATGAAATCAGTGTAAGACAAACATGCTAGCAGCTACTATCCATGTTAGCTCCTTTTTGCGCTCAGTATGTCAAGGAAAGAAAAAAAAGATTTATGACTCATTGTTTTCCACGTATGCTGCTTCCCCTGCAGATATTTACAGGTTGTGTTTTAGGAAAGCTCCAGTTTACAGATGGCCCACTGAATTTCCATTTTTATTGCAGGGTCACGTTATTACTGCATAATTCATCATATAGCACCTAGGTTCTGCGTTTAATGCTCGATTAAGGACAGGAAAAAAGCATTAGCTACTCTGATATTATTATGCCTTTTACCAGAGGTCTGTAAGAGAACGTGGTGATACAGCCTGTACCTCTGTATGTTGGTAGGGCTGGTGTTCTTCAACCCCACCGCTCAGGTGAGACTGGAAGGTGCTGATGTCCCCTCGTGTAAGGAATCCTCTCTTCTCCATTCTAGAAACACGGCTGTTGGTCTAGAAGAGCTCCTGACTCATCTTTGGAGCAGGCACCTGACATTTGGTACCAAAATAGCCTAAAACCAGCCTCAGGGTCACACTGTCACTTTAAAAATGAATGCATCAAACCTTTAACACCTGGTAAGTGCTGCAAGTGTTGCTTTCAAAACGGAAAGTTATTTTCATTTGGAAACTGTTCCAAAGCTTGACAGGCTTTCCCACGTGTTCATACTGTCTTCCAACTGGAAAAATCTGGAAAATAGCAGTGAAGTGTGTGTCAGGAGGGAAAGCTCACTCTAGAATAGCCTGAAAATATCTTTGGAAGCCATCTTTGTCCAAGTGCAGCTGAAATTAAACAAAACCTTATTTTTCTAATAAAATTTTTTTTTTTTCAAACTTTTCTGACCTCTTCAATTTTTCTATCACTGGTGAAGCATGGAGGAGAGAAAAAGGATTGGCTTTCCTTCTTTCCTCTAGACACCAATCCAAAAGACTGTAGAAAATGACAGTAAACCAATGAAAATGGTGTTAGAATTGCAAAGCCAAGGATTTAAGCCACAGGAAACGAAGGGTTTGAGGCTCCCACCCGATTTCCTTCATCACTTGGGCCTGAGATGTCTTTGCCATGGGCCTTATTTTCTTCTGCGTCACCTTTTGTGTTGTTACTAACACCAAGACAAAGCACGCATAAACCACACAAACCTTCCTTCAGAAACGCTCTAAGTTGACTGCTCTGGAATTAGTAACGGTGTAAGGCAGGGGGAGCGATGCCCTGGACTTGTCCACCAGCTGTTATCTTTTCATTACACTTTTAACTTGTTTGCCTGCTGTCGTGTGTTTACACTGTGCTGTCAAATTCCGCAGCGGTGGAGCTGTGATTCTGTCAATGGAGCCGCGGCAGATGAAGCGAGGTTACTGGTGTGGAGAACTGTTGGCTTTTTTACAGTCCTGACTGGATTTGTCGTGATCGCTTAGCAAAAATAGCATCTGCAAGGCCAGTTGGAAGCAAGGAAGCAGGGGAGGACCTTTACTGCCTGTGAATAAAATCGTTAGCTGAAAGGCAGAAGTCTCTTTAGATTGGCAGCTCTGACCCTCAGCAACTGTCCGACTGCTCAGCAACGCTCATCCGCTCAGCTCTGGGCCAGAAACCGTGAGTTTGAGTGCTGTTGTTGCTGATGAGGTTAATATATGGCTCATGGTAATGGCAAATGAGCTCTTGAGTATTCCCCAGAAGGTTTAGCATTTGTTTCTGAAATAGAGACAAAACCAAAGGGGAATGCTGCTAAAACGATCCCTTGTATTGCAGAGGAATGCAAACAGCCGTGGGAGCTCCCCTGCCTAGGAGGGCCGGCTGTAGCTTCCAAAGCGCGTTAATTTGCCCCGCTCTCAACTATAGGTGTCAGTGCCGTGAATTAAACAGCCTATAGGAAATGTCAACAGCAACTGAATAAACAGGCTGCGCTGAGATAGAGTTGGCTGAATAAATGACTAGTTTAATGGCATCCGCTGGAGAATGGTTTTGTCAATACCAGTAATACCCCAGTGCTGTAAATAAGGGGAGTTTGGGACTATAGTATCAGCTTTTGTCAGACTGTGGTTTTTTCCTGTATGGCAAGGGAATATAAAAGAGCCAGGATGGTTTGTGTAGCTGGGAGGCACACAGCGAGGAGCGAGTTGCACCTTTATCGCGTGGCAAAGGCAGAGCCTACGTTGTGAAGAGGCAGTGCCTCACTCAGCCCATGGAGGTCCCTCCTCCAGGAAAATGACCTCTGGGGTTTTACGGCTGGTTGTAAACTTGTGTTTAAGAACTTACTTTGGAGAAATGTTCCCAATTTTTGAAGCTTGCCTGTAGGGAAAGAAATTGAAATTTCTTTTCTTTAGCTACTGTTTACCTGATGGCCATTCGAGTACCCCTACCTGGGATCCAGGAGATGCTCTGAAAGATGATTAACTCTATTACTAGAGCAGGTCCGCTATTAGGTGTGCAGGGAAGGCAGTGCTGACAGGAACCTACGGGGGCGAACAGTTAAGCAGATGGACAGTTCTGCAAATGACTGGAATTTCCAGTGGGCAGTGTGGGTGGAAGGCAAGGGAGTTTTGCTCTGTGTTTGAGCGGAGCTGGGATTTCACCCCGAGCTTTGGAGGCCAGCAGGGACCGTGGATAGACGTAGCGTGACCTCTTGAAAAACCTGTGTAGTGCCGGGAAGAACGGCTTACCTGGGATGCAGGACCCCTGCAGAAAAGAGTTCATGGGATGCAACAGCAGGAAGACTGGGCTAAGGTGGTCTCTAATGAGGGTCACCCAGTCTTTTTTCTTGTGTGTTTTCTCTCGTTCCTGTCTGAGGGTGAGGAAAAGGTTATGCTGTGCCCACAGTCTAATATGGCTGAAGCTACATGAGCTGTGAGAAAGGTTAAATTGAACATAATAATTCTTTTCTGTACTGTGGTACGAATGGTTTTTAAAGCTTAAGTGCTTATTTTTAGGATTGACTACGCAGCTCTATTTATTGGCCCACAAAAAAAGTAAAAATAGATGGATGGGGATTGTGCAGATGTATGTGAATAATTCTTGGCAAAACCTGATCTATATTCCTCAAATGCTAAATCTTAAGACACTTCACTCTTTCTCTCATTTCCAGTTACAGGTTTTGCTGCACTTAATCTTTTTTTATATAAGATCATTCTCAAATACTGCAGTTTGTAAATGGTTTTCTGGTTTTTCTGGTGCTGGGCTTTTTTTTTTTTTTTCCCCTAAAGCTTCTTGAGTGTCATAAATATTATTTCTGTAGTCAAACATCAAATGGATTACTGGAATTAACGAAGTCTGTGTCCTCAGTCATTTGCTGCTGTTGTGCCATGTCCTTACTGGTGGCCCCTGGAAAGCATGTTTGAAGAATGTTTTCCTCTTTAACTTCCTCAGGTATGTTTCTGTTCATGCACACAGGTTTTATAGCTGAAACTTGAAGCATGTTTTGAAGACAGCCAAGAAGGAACTTTAATGGCTCTCCTGGAAGTCGGTCAGAAATGGCCCCCATTGGCTGCATCGGACATTGTATAAGGCTCCCAAAGCAATTTCCAGGGAGGTATAAGGTAAGGGATAATAACTTGAATACTGTAGACCTGTATTAATAATGCTTTTGGAAGGTGACATTAAAATTTCTAGGTGTATCTTTTTGCCATGCAAGAACTTTCTGAGCCAGTTTCTGTTAGTTTGGGTCCAGAACATACAGTACCCTGCTCTGTGGCTTTGCAGAAATCTCGGTACCCAGCGATTAGCTTAGATGGTCCCTCTTCCCCAAGGGCTTCTCTACCTTATGCCCGAAAGAGTAATAATTGAAAAACTATTTCAAACTCCAGCAAAAACTGACCCTGTGCACCTCTCGGTGAACCTCCTCTTTCCCATGAATCCAGCTTGGACTCCCTGCACCTCCTGCCAGGGTCTCACTGCCCTCCTTCAACAAAGAGAAGTCGCCCTGCTGCCTTGACAGATGACTGTTTCCCATCAGAGCTGCTCAGACTCAGATGTTTTTTTAATGTTTCCTTACTTTTCCTGTTCTAATAAATCCAGCCTTGATTAGTTCATTTCACCAAGCCACGAGGAGTCTCTCTTTATTACCCTCATATAAGGCATAAAGCCCAAAGCAGAGAGAATGCTCCACCAGGACACAGTGAAATCACAGCTTATTCTCTCTAGGAATATTCTAGTTCCTGCTCAAATCTGAATTCTTAAGCACTATTTCAGGCACCTTCCTGTCAGGACTATCTTAACTTTAAGCTCTTGCATGCTTTGGTTTTGGGAATTGTCGGGTTTTTTTCCTTTCAAGTTAGTTGTTCTCAGCTTTGATTTAACTTTTAATCTTTTGTACCAAAACTTTTTCAGGACACAACTCCTGAAGCTATTGTTCCAAAAGCTGGACTACAAGCTTACTTTTGCCTCCCAGGTCACACTCTTTTGCAGGTTTATTAACAATGTGACCTCAGAAACACTTAAAGAGTCAATCGTTAACTCGGTGTTAGAATGTAGGCCACCTCTGCTGGAAATTGTTGTCTGAGGGTAGACAGGAGTCTGTCTGTTGAGTAACAGGAGTCCTCAGCGCTTCGCTGACATGGGCAGTTTATAAAGTTCCTGTTTGACTTGGCCTCAGTCTTGCCTTTCTCTTTGTTTGAGCCTCCACCTTTGAGCTGTCCATATTCCTGTAGTGTTCTTTGTTTTGGTGCAGTCGACATTCCGCGTGCGTCCTCATCACGGGTGCTTGTAGTAGCACATCCTTCGCACCAGTGGTCCAGCCTGCAGTGTGAATGATCTCCAGCTCTTATAAAAGTGAGCATAATTTGGAGTGTGGGGAAAGTGAATCTACAGGAAAAGCAGGCTGGAGCTTTTACTGTCTTTCTCCTGATTCTGACCGGAACAAACTAGTCAGGGGTGTTTCCTGTCTGTTTAAACTCCAGATGAAGAAATGACATTTATTCTCCTGTCCTGCATCGCCTAGTCAAGGGAAGGGTCTTTATTCTGCAAGGAGCAAAGAAAAGATACTGTCTTTTCATTTTGTGTATAAGGAGGCTTCTTGGTGGAAGAGGAATTGTTCCCTTAGATTATTTTCATCTCTGTGTGCTTAAAACTCACTTTTACCTTGTCTCATGCTCTGCCCAACTTCATTGCCTCTGTGCTATACCCTGTTGTTTCCTTATGTCCTTTACTGTGACCTGCAGTATTCAAGTCCTATTTGAAGGGTCATTCCTAAATTTGAGAGACCAGAATGCTGTTGGATGAACATCTTTGCACCTCTGGGAGAAGTGTGCTAGTGTCATATGGGCTTTAAATTGAAACAAACTCTTGATAATTTTGACTTTGTGCATGCAGCCTGCGTGTATAAACCTGGAGAGTGTTTGGTTAGCACTGCGGTACAGATCTCTGTACCTGCCTGGTCTTCTACCTGCATTCTCAAGACTTGTTCTTAGATCTGGGGAAAAATAAATAAAATCCACATTCTGTGTTGCCATTAGCTGAGAAGGTAAATACAGAGCACTTCTGAAAACCTTGGCTCCTCCTCTGCATCTGTGGTGTTGCTGTCCTGTGGGCTGTACAACCTTCACTAGCTAATTCTTTCTTTCTTACGTCTTTCTTCTTGAAAGATTTAAGTCTGTCTCCCTAAATTTGCTCCTAAAGCCTTTCTTAAATGGGAAGAATTATTCAACAGTACCAATTTATAAAAGAAAGAAATTCAAGCAAGAAGTTGCCTGTTGTTTCTTGTGAGGGGCTGCTGTATGTGATATTTGCACCTAAAGAAGAGATGGAAAAAAATATGATCTTCTGCTAGGGTAACTGAGTCTAGGAACATTCTTGATTCCAAACTGGAGTGGATACAGACAGCAGCTCCACTGCCAGAGTCTCCTTGAGGGAAGCAGTTTGCAGTGTGCCCTTTCACAGGCGAGGAGGAAACCTGGCTGGCATTGCTTTGTGCTTTCTGGACACAGCAGCCAGGCTCTCTCCTTTAGCTTACAATGGTATCGTTGGGCAAAGTCACTTCTGCCACAGTGCGTTAAAGGCATTGGACAGAGTGTTGCGTTACCATATTGCCCTGAGTCAGAGGGGTTTATTGCAGCAGGGAGATTATGAGGAAGTTCCCAGGAAAAGAACCAGCTTCAGCCACATCAGGTCCAACTGATGTAATAGGAGGTGTCCCCACGGCTATGGCTGTGGTAAGAGCGGTCCATAGTGGTGTCATTGCTTATGGTGGAAGAAGAATGCTTGCGTAGTTCTATTCTGCATCACCTAGATGTCTGTGGTCAGGAGGACGACAGTAAATGGTGGTAGGTTGAAAACCCCAGACTGCCTTGTGTTGCCAGGAGTTACAAACTGCTGGCCTTCCTCAGTTGAACAGGCCATGACAACCTCCAACAGTTCTTGCTGCCTCTGCTTAGAGTTATCTGATTACTTATTTAAAAGACACTGTGGAAGAAGAGTGAGGAGCTCTCTGTATCGCTGCACATACGCCTAAATATTTCAGTGTCAGAGTGCTCGGAGGTTTAGAGCACTGGGAGCAGCACTGAGTGCCCAAAGCTGACCAAATGTTTTCTGTGCTTTTCTTGCTGTGCTTTGCTTGAGTAATCAGGACAATTCTCTGTTAGGCATAAAATGAAAGTAAATGATTAGAATAAAGATGTGCTGAGCTACTTGACAAGACTTGAGTACAGGGTACAGAATCTGTGGGTGTTTGGCACAGCCCCAGCACTGCAGATATTTTAGCTCTTACTTATTTTTGATTCTGTTCAAATATGACTTACCTTAAAAAAAAATTAACTGCCAAGTATCTGATGTTACACAACAGATATACATAATGGAAAAAATGCATGACAGAGCTAGAGGCAGGAGCTGTAGGGCTCAAGTGGTGTTTGAATTATCCAGGCTTCAACTCATTCTGGAGCACTCAGGCAATACTGGTGGCACACAGAGTGGTTTGTTCTATCAAATCACCCTCTTTCAGAGTAGAAACCCCCAGAAAGGCTTCAGCTTTGGGTGGTTTGCTGAGGAAAGCAATATTCCCAGAGGGATTTACACATGGAGTTCCTTCCTAGGGACAAAGCAGCAGAGCACCTCTAGTACATCTCTTCCAGTTCAGTACCCAGCCCCCAAATTCCTTTTCCCAGGGATCCCTGCAAGGTGACACAGTGATTCAGAAACTGCATTCCATATTTTTTTGCATCCTAAAGGATACATTTACTTTAGGTGAACATTTTAATCACTCTGCTTCTGGCTTAATTAGTAGCGAAAAGGACTGAAAGCTGCGGCAGAGAGCCCTTCCCATCCTGCCCATCCCAGGATGCATTTTAATGCAGATAATTTGGAGATATTCCCAGGATCCTTTCCCAGGAGCATGCACACAGCGAGTCCATTGGTAGCAGAAGCAATGTGTAGCTCTCCAGAGGTCCATCACCAAACTTTTTTTCTCGGTTGCAGGTCAAGGCTGCAGGCATCACATCTGGACCAAGAGGAAGTGAGGGCTCTCTCATGCGTGGGCTGCTGTGAAGTATCTGCAAAAAACCAAGAGATGAGAGAGGTGAGGTTGGGACAGTGAGTGCTAGCAGACAGCTGGGATCGGCTGAAACTGGTAAAACGGAACCGCAGCATCAAAGCACTGTTTTTCAGTTGGTAAATTCAGCTCAGGTATGTCAATAGTGTCATTTGTCCTGAAGAGTTGGACTCTGGCACCGCATCACAGCACGCTAATGTCTCTAGCAGAGGGATCTGTCGTGGAACTGCAGGCATCTCCCGGGTGTAAAACAACAGCAGCTTGATGGCACACAACAGCAGTTCAGGGAAGCGTAAGAAAGAAGTTTCAGTAGAATCACAGAGCAGTCGGGAAGGACGGGAGGAAGGGCGTACAAACAGAACACAGCAAAATAGGCCAAGCAAGCTGCATTTTGAGAATGTTTTTGCCTTTGAGACACAGGATTCTGAACAAAATCTGCCCTCAAGTGTTACCTGTGCTGCAGTGGGGTGAACACCCAAGCTCTGCAGGGTCTTATAGCCATCACCTGGTGACAGGGAGCTGTCAGATGAGAAGTGCAGTGACGGTGGCAGCAGACACCGAAGAGGAACAGTGAAAATGATGAGTGTTTTCATGAAAGGAAAGACCCACACCTCCTTTCATAATGTGAAAATCTTTTGGGTATAGCCCACACATGGTTCAGAGGGAGCTGCTTGTTGCAAGCCAAAATGTTCTATCAGTACACACCTACTTAACAATACCGGCTGGGTTAATTGAGAGAAGGTTAGATTGCGGTTCATATGCCTTTTGAAAAGTGGAATAAACAACAATCTTTATTCCCTTGGGAGAAAAAAAAGTGCAAATTCTGCCAGCTGGTCTGTAATAGGAGAGTGCTTTACACAGGGTATTTTCACAGCTGTCTTATCGGTTTCCTAAAATGAATCAGGGTGGAGCAAACAGTTTAGGAATGTCATGAAAAAAGGATTTGGAGCTTTGCTGTGGTTCACGATAATGATGCCCTCTTGGGATAAGTGTGTCAGAGGTGAAAGATCCTACTGGAGATAGGAATAATGCTTTTAAAATACTCTCACAAACTTCAGCAGCTATCGTGCCCAAACTCTGGATGGACACATCCTCTTCACTCTTGATGGTGGTTTGGCTTGGAGCAGTTTCCACATCTCCTGCTGTGAGATTCACTTCTGCAAAACGTGGCGGATTCTGTCACTGTAACGTGTTTCAGTGGGAGCTGAGGGATCTTGAAACTTTGTGGACCTGGGTGCTGGTTAGATCTTAGTTGAGATCATCTCCTCCATCTACCCAACCACTAAAGGTCAGGTCTTTCCCCCAGGGAGAACCCTGACTGATTCCAGTGGGTTCAGTGTCATAAACTAAAACCAGAAATACAGGGAAGGAAGCGTTCCAGTGCTGTTCTGTCCAGAAAAAGTTACCGTGCTGTTTCCCCTTCATTGGTGCTGCTGTTCAGTTGTCAAAATAACCACTCAGACCAGAGCTCTCGTACAGCGTGTTGGATTTTGGTGTAGGCAAGCAGTATAAAAACTCTACCCTGATTTATCGTGCAAGCTGCACAGGAGACATGCCCTGCTGGAAAAGAACCTGACGTGTCCTGTTAGCATGCTGGGGGTTAATGCAATATATGGGATTATTTTAGCAGTTTCACTAAATATCATTTATTCCATCACCGCTGGTTACAGTGTATTTGACAGAAACAAATTGAGTGAACCAAAGCTTTTTCCGTTCATAAAACCGACTGTGACTAAACCTGTCCTCTTTGAAATACAGCATGTTAAATCAACTTATCAGACTCCTGACAGTTTTACTTTAAGTAGCCTCCATTATTTTGCTGGCTTGTAAAAGACTTACCACGGCTTTAGAACTGGTGTTTTCCTGAAGATTTCCCAAGTCTGATTGTGAAGGTGAGCAGCATTACCTGCCTTACAGATCCCTCAGGCCTCTGCTGCAGATCGTTCCAGTGACCTACCAACGCGTGCGCAAAAGAACAGCTATGATTTACATCCACTTTATAGTGTCCTGAGTGAAATGTGTGATAAGATTCGTGATCATCTGGGGGAAATTTTTAGAGTTAATAATATTCCATACTCCTGAAAAGCTTAAGACATGCTGATCTAGAAAACAGTGATCTGCAGCAGGGCTTGTGTCTTACTTCATCCTCGGTGCAGAGTGCTGCTGCTCTGGTGCATGAGTTGCGTGTGTTTTCAGAGGCCTGCTCTGACATTCAGAAGGGATCCCCAAGTCGTTACCTCAGTGCCCAAACTTGGACCCAGCTCTATCTATTTTAAGACAAATGCTCACTCTTCTTACAGGTCTCCGTGGATGGCAGCATCAGTCTTTACACACAGTTTATTTCAATGTTTAACGATCCTCGCCATTAGAAAACTAGTCCTAATTTCCAGTCAGAATTATCCCTGCTGCATTTTAAGCCCTTGTCCTGTTCACTGCAGCCATGGAGAGCAAATGGTTCCTTGCATCTCCTGTTCACTTTATGCAGGTGTGAAGGTTGTCGTCAGCTTTTCTTTAGGCTAAACATGCTGCTTTGCCCATTCTCTCAGGGGATCAGAGGAGAAGCAGAAAATCACACAGGAACTGGTTGTCTTTTTCTGTCACTTCAGTTTGGAGAAGATTTATTAGTAGAAGCAATGTCTTCTGGTTGGAGCAGTTAGAACTGTGAGGCAAGTTTTTGGAGTGCACAACCCCTTTAACAGCAAACTTTGAACTCTGCAGAAGTAGCAAAAGTGTTAAAAAAACCCCAAAACGAACAAACAGAAAAGCTTTTCTCATTTTTCCAGCTATATGAGTTGGTCTGCCAACGGGTCTTGTCCTGCCTATGTCTTGAGACCATCACAGCACCGTTCCAGTCCATATATAGTATCCTTCCAGAATGCTGGAACATAATTACAAAGGATAATGTACTGGAATTTTAATGAATGGACACAGACAAACTGGAAATGCAGTTTTAGCTGTTCTTGGTGTATCTTTATTCAAGACCATAAGTATCATGTGTGATCCAAGTAGCCACTGAGCACAGCCTATCAGTAGAGGATGGCGTGAAGCTTTTCCTCCCCCAAATGAACATTTGTATGATTGCCATCTGCAGTCTTTAACTCTAAAACTAAGCTAAGTTTGTCCCGGCATAATGAGGAAATACCAAAAGCTGGTTTTCTAGCTTGGTCCAGCACATGTACAAGTTCTGGTACCTTCTGTCTGTGAAGAGTGTGCTAATCCTGTAACATGACCCAAGCAGAAGGTGCAGCTATGAAGATTGCTCTGTTTACAACGGTTTGCTCTGTGGTCAGGGTACCTCTGTGTGCCAGAGGTGGGTTTTTTCGGTCAAGATGTTATCTTGAGCACATCGAGAAAGCTCCTGCAGTGCCTCTGAAGAGGAAAATGGCGAGATTGGTGTTGTTGCCAAGTTATGAGCTGCACTAATACATCCCCTCTTTCAAAACGGCAATTATAGTTTGACGTACAGTGTTCTTTTAATAACGGGGGTTGGCTGCTAAACAGACACAGAACTCTGGACTGAGGTGTGTGCATTTGGTTGGTGGATGAAGGCCTCGCTCAGCTACCTATTTTCAAACCAAAATCAAGAGAAAGTATCTGGCAGTGTTTGAAAAGTTTTAGGGTAGGAGGAAACTGGCTAGACAGGGGCCAGGAACATCCTGCTTAAAAGCACTCTGCTTGCTGCCGCCAAAACAACGCTCTAACATCTTGTCGAACACCCTCCTCTCACAATGTCATTTGTTGCACTATCTTGAGGAGAGCGGGCAAGACCTTCTGCAGAGGGTCTCTGATCACACAGACGTAGGTCCTCCTGGAGGTCAGTAGTCTCCTGTTCTGACGGGCCTGTGGCGCACGGTGCGAGGCTCCTCATCTCTTGGCCAAACTCCTTTTAACTCTATCTAAGACTGCGGCTTTTTTTCTGTGCTCCCATCTGCTGCAGGAGGGAAATGGGAACGGCCGTGAGTTGCTTCCTGTTACAGGCAGGACCGTTTGATGGAGGTTTGTAGCACATACCACCCGCTCTTTGCTTCTACATGGCCTTTAACATTTCGTTTTCTCCGTGTCAAAGGGAGTTTGGAGGTTTGGTTATACCTATTTCTGAGGAGATGAAGCTCTGAGAGCAGAGAAAGTTTTGTCTCTGATGGCTTCTATTGTTGAAAGGACTAGAACCTGGGTGTTAATTCCGAGATTCCCCAAATGCAGTTCCTTTCATGTCGCCTGGTCATCTCATTCCAAAACAAGTGTATACAGGAAAAGAAAGCTATTTTTACTCATCTCGCTACTCTTTTTTCTTCTCTGAAGCTCTGTTAGCAAGCCCCGGTTTCAGCCATTGCTCAGATGAAAGGTAACGCTGGTGTGAAAATGCAGCCCTGGTTGCAGAAGGGTCATAAAGCACACGTTTATGTAGCTTTAGACAAACTAGAGTCAGCTACCCGCAGCTCAAGGTGCTCTTGCCAAAAATTGCAAAAAGTAAAATTAAATGGCCAGCAAACCAGAAATCTCCCTTTTGCAAAAACCCAAATCCATTTCAAACGCCCCCGGCTACACAGATAGAGAGGCCTTTCCTTAGCCGCCAAAGGGATGGCAGACCCGGTGTTCGTTCAGACTGCTGAAGTGTGAAGAAAAGCAGCATCTCGCATTTACAGGATTGTACTAGAATATTTTCTCCACAGGCATATATTTCTTAGCTAACAAATACTATAAGCAGTATTTATTTTTTTATACGGTCACACTTAATAGAACCTATCTCAGAGATGACCTGATGGTGTATAAGATTCAGAAGACATGGAGTTTTTATATCTTCCTGCAGGAATTCTGGCTATTTAAGAGACAACATCTTGTTTATTACAGCCAAGTTTTTTTTTCTTTGCTGTTGTGCAAACTTCATGTCAGCTTGCAGTACCAACACCCAGGACATAAAGAGTGGATTGAGGTTTCACGTGAATTTTTTGGCTCCCTAGTTCACCCAAGAGCTGTTTGAAGGAGTGGGTGTAACGCTAAGGGCTGGATGTGATAAGGTGTGGATGTGGCTGAAATGGATCCTGGATTTCTAACCAAAGCCAGGAATGGTGACCCTGAGAACGCCCGCTCGCCCCGCAGCTACTCTTTAAATGCTGTGGATGATTCGTGTGGGTATTCCTGAAACCCCTCCAGTTGTGCTTCTGCATGGGTATGGACCAACCCCGTCTCGTAGGTGTGGGCAGTTTGGTGCTTTATTCACACCAGAGCCTGAACTGTGCCTGAGTGTCCCAGAAGGCATTTCCAGAGCTCACTCCGTGTTCCAGCAGGATCTGGCTCCTGGCGGAATGCAGGGGAGGCTGTTGTCGGTGGAGAACGAGCATGCTCTTCTCAGCCCTCTGCCTCAGGGCCTTCAAACCCAAGCGTTGACTTGAAGAAGTCCCTGGCCTGCTCGGGTTCTCCCTTGGAAGGCACCACGCTGTCCAGAGCCTCGTGTGCAGTGTGAGTACTCATGAGTCACACGTGTCTCAGGAGGTCCTAAAGCCTCCTGCCACAGGAGCTGTTCTACGCGCCTGCCTGTGCTGAAGCACCCGCTTCTGGCCACAGCCACACCGGGCAGGGCAAGAAACGGACCCTGCATCATTGCTCTGGTGTTCTCACACGTGCCCAGCCCAAGTTCTGGGTTGGACACAAATAACCAAACGTTTAGACACTGCGGCCCCATGTGGAAGCAGATCCTTCGCCATTCTCTCATCCCCTTTGACTTCTCCGCTCCGCACTGGAAGTGTCAGATCCTCCCTCTTTCACCAACCTGTGTCTGGAAATCTGTTTTCTGGGGAATGATATGGGTACGTGTGTAAAGCAGTTGACATCAGTTCTGAGAATATTTTCTTGTAGGTGGAACTATTATTCCTCTTGGAACTGTAACTGCGCGCAGTCAGTGATTTGCTATGCTAATAAGTTGCTGAAGGAAAAACGGGAATTATTCTGGCTCCGTGGTCCCCTCTAGTCTCTGGTTTGCAAAGGGCAACAGAAGATAAGCAGTTACAGAAAGCCCTTCTGCTGGAAGGGATGAAAGATGGGAGGCCACAGAAATGAAAATAGTGCTGGAATTTTTCCCCGCTGTGGTGTGGTGGTGGTGTTTTTTTTTAAAGTGCTTGTTGCGCTGTTGTACGCAGTGCCACTCTCCTGTGAGAGCCCAGCGCAAGGACTGAAGTGACAGATGATGTAGATGACATACATCCCTGATCCAGGCTGAACTCCAGACACCTGGCAGCTTGGTTATCAGCTCTGCTAACAAATAAACACCACCCCAGCGCTACCCCCGGCTTCCATTAACACCTCCCAGGTAGGATTTGTTCTACTGCAATTTATTTTTGCACAAGTCATTTTCTTGACTCACAACTGAAGATTACCCTGTTGCTTAATTTATTCGGTCGTTAATCTGGCACCGTGGGCAGATGTGATGTAAAGCTCAGAACCATTCTGGGTTAGATGGAGGCAAGTCATCGGCACCCAGGTGGTTTAACAAGGCATCCATCCCAAGGGAGTGGAGATACTTGTAATTAATTTAATTGAAGGGAACATTTTGTACTGGACTAAAAAGATTATTTTGTTGACTAAGACCGAAATATTGGTTTTCCTAAAGAGAAATAACCAGGTAAAAACCAAAACTCTGGTTACCGTGTACTTTTTTGGGCAAAAATAACATTGATTTTTAGTTTGAGGAGAACCCCCCGTTTCTGTCCCTACTGCGTTTCACTCAGGGTGGACAATTAAGCGATGCTGATTAGCTGATCGGATGCTAGCTGCAACGCGTCTCTTCAGCGATTCCGGTAATTTAAATAAACGTCCGTATCAGCTTTAACAGGTGATCCCGCTTCTCTCTGCCTGCTCCCTTCGCACCTGGTCTCCGACCGTCTGCCTGCTCTCCTGCGGGAGGGGGGAGATGAGTGAAGCGTTTTGGTTCCCAGAATTCTCCTTTTGCTCACGAAAGGGTGTTTTCTCGGCAGCGCGGCGCCTACACCTACGGGAGGCACCCGGGGCGGCTCCGCCCCCGCGGGCCGCGCACGGGCACCGCGGCCGGCTGCGGTGATGGGCTCCCCCCGCCTCACGGCCCGTCGCGGCCAAAACCTCCCTTCGCTCGGCGCGGTGGCAGCCGAGCGGTACGTGCAGGGACAGGTTCGGCAGCCGAACGCGGCTTCACCGCCTCGGCCCCGCTGGAGGCGCTGGCAGACGCCGGAGCCACTTGAGGTCTGTTCCCCGCAGCGCCGCCCGGCCCCCAGAGCCGCCCCCGAGCGGCTCCCGCCTTTTCGGCAGACCCTCCCCACAGCGGCGGGCCCCCTCAGAGGGCCGATCGGGCAGGAACGGCGCCCTCACCACAGGGGCCGGCGCCCGCCGCCGCCGCCGCCTCCCCTCGCAGGGCAGCTCCGCGCCCGCCGCCGCCTCCCCCCAGGGAAGAGGCCTCCGCCGTCGCGCTCCCCTCACCGGAGGGACCCGCCCCGCGCAACGGGCCCGGTGGCGCCGCCGTAGCGCTTCCCGCCCCTCGCCCGCCTCCCGCTAAAGTTTCTCCCGCTGGCCGGGCGCGGGCGCCGCTCTGGCCACGCCGCAGCCTGCCGGCGCCCTCCCGCCCGCTCCCGCCCGGGGTTTATCGCAGGCGGCGATCACGGATGTGATTAAGGCGCATCCCGCCGCCTTCCGCAGCGGCCGCGCCAGGTACGAGCGGCGGGAGGACGAACGGCCGCCGCCCTCCCCGAGGGACCTTCGCCGGCGCAGGTTGCGCTGGGGCGGAGAGGGGCGCGCGTTTTGCATAGCCACGCCCCCTCATGCATAACCAAATGCCACGCCCCTCCCGGGCGGCTCACCTCCGAACGCGGAGCGAGCGAGCGAACCCGGGGGTGCGCGCTCACGCCCGCCCGCCGCTTCCCTTTCCCCCTCCCCTCTCCAGCCCGCCCGGGGGGCGATCGCCGCGCGCCTCTCCCGCCCCGCCCGCTCCCCTCCCCTCCCCCTTTCGCGCGGCCCAGCGCGCGCGCGCCCGTGTGGCGGCGGCGGCGCGCTCCGAAGCGAGCGAGAGGGGGGCAGAGGCGCGGGGGCCGCCGCTCCCCGGGGGAGGCCGCGGCGGGCGGGGAGACAGGGAGGGAGCGAGCGAGCGGGGCGCAGTTGGCGGTGAGGGAGCAGCGGAGCCGGCGGCGCCGAGGAGGGGCGAGACCGGCCGCCCCCCACCCCCAACCCCTGCCCGTCCCCTCCCCTTCGGGTGCGCGCTCACCCCGGCGGCGGCGGCTCCCGGCGCCGCGGCGATGTGGTGAGAGGGGTGGTGCCCCGCGCTCATCAGCCGCCGCCGCGGGCGGGCGTCTGTGAGGGGGGCGCGGGCCGCCGGGGAGCCCCGCCACGCCGCCGCGACAGGTAAGGGCCAAGCGGCTGCGGGGCGCGCGCGCGTATGTGTGTGTGTGTGTGTGTGTGTGTGTGTGTGTGTGTGTGTGTGTGTGTGTGGTGTGTGTGTGTGTGTGTGTCCGCGACACCCCCCGCGACGATAAATGGTGGTGGGGGTGGGGGTCATGAGCGGGCGGCGCCCGGCGACATGTCGACGACGGGGGGCGGTGGGTAGCGGTGTCTGGGTGGAAATCGCGACGAGACTCCCCCCTCCCGCCGCGCCCCCCCCCGCGCGGTGCCGCACACGGGCGGGGGCTGGGCTGAGTCCCGCACCGCGGCGGGCTCCGCTGCCCGCGTACCCCGCGGTGGGGCCGCCCCTCCGCCCGCGCCCCCGGGCGGTCCGGGCCGAGCCGCTGGCCGCGGGGCTGTGGCGCGTTGGGCGAACTCGGGGCGGCAGCGGGCGGCGTTGGGGAGCGCAAGGTGGGGTCGGTGCAGGTAGAGTTGCGAAAATTCCCCCTTTTCCATTAGAAGTGACCCGTTTTTAAGAGAGCGGCGCGCAGTGTCCGAGGTAAGTGATCGATATTCGTGTGTAAATCCCCTGCTGCCAGAACCTAGGTCCGTCCCTTTGCGGGGAGGGGGGTAAGGAGGCATTTTCCTCGCAGAACGGCCCCGTGTTTACCGGGGCTGCGCTGCAGGTAACACACACGTGAGGCAAACACACTCCGCTCTCCGCTCCCCACCCGCGGCCTCGGAGGAGAACAGGGGTTAAACATCCTGCCGCCCGTGGGGTGGGTAAGGAGCGTGGAGGCTAGTGATACACGGATCTTCTGTTCCGGGCGTGGGTGGGTTGGTGGGGGCTCCAACGTGAAGAAGAGCTGGGAGGTGAGGAGGCAGCCGGCTCCTCTCGGAGGTGGGTTTTGCGGGGAAAAGGCAGGTTCTCATCCCCGCCCGAGCTGGGAAGTTCGGGAGCGTGTTAGGCAGGAGCTGGGTTAGAAGATGAGGCATGGACGTGGACTGTGGGCTTGTATACAGGTGAAAATAAGCACGAGGAAAATGTAGTATCTGGAGAAATTAAATTAATGATGAAGGTTAATTAGTGCTGCTGGGGAGAGCGTAGCGTAGCTACAGCGTGGTGAAGGAAGGCAGATTAATGTTGGGTTGGGAGAAGAAGAAATGCAGCGAACGTGCCACAGACAACAACATGGCCATGAAACCCTGTTTGCAGCGTTTCTCAGTTTGGAGCAGGGCATGATTTCTTCAACATGCGAAAGGGTGGGCGTTGTCTGTTTTTCTTCTTTAATCCTAAAAATTTAAATACTAAACCTGCAACCGAAAACATCCATTCCTAGTGTGTGGATTAAAAAGAAAAAAAGGAGCTAGTGAGATAAGTGCCTTTTGGCGAGAACATATTGAAGGGAATTTGCTGTCTGCGGTCTTGCTGGGGTGGTGAGAGACACCTTAGATCACAGATACGGCGTGTGGAGGTATGTTTATCTAGAAAACGTGGGACAGACGTGCAGTCAGATTGTGACAATACAATATATTACGACTTGCCATAATAAAAATCCCATTTTTTGGCTCTTCAAACTAGTGGGGGGAAGCACGGTAATGCTGAGGCGAAGACTGTCTTAAACCATTTGAGGTCTGTGGCCACGATGACTCTGGGGCTTCTAAAAAACCGAAAAAACCTACTTACAGAGTTGTACTGCTTTTTTGTAGTAACTCTTGCTAAAGCCTGTGTGTCCTCCAAACTTAGCACCAGTTTGGTGTGACTGGAGAGGTGGGGCTGATCCTGTGTGGATCTAGGCTGTGGTCGTTGAAGCACGCTGGCATGCGGATTTAGACTGGTAGTTACAGTGTGGGGATACTGGTTACATGTGAGTGTAACGGGATGACTAATAGAATTATCTAAATAAACTCCTTATCAATATTGGTTGCGTCGTAGCACTTCCTGAATTGGTCTCATCTTTCTGTCTTTTCCATTGGTTATCCCATGATCCCATGTGAGCTTGTGTTTTTAAATCGAAATACATATTCTGAACAAAACTACGTCTTCTGGGGTACCTAACAATTACCTTTTAACATTTCAGGATATGTACACTAGATTTACATTCGATTAAACCTTTAGAATACGAGTGATACATACATTGATATAGAGGAATCCATGAGCATGTTATGTGAATTTTTAAAAGATTTAATTTTTTTAATGCAGCGTAACAGATGAGCATGCCTAACTTTCTGCTTGGAAATTCTCATTTATTAATATTAATGTCCATAAATCCAAACTCTGTGAGGCCCAGATGTGCATCACATACAGCATTCTGCACTCTGCACACCGACTGCTGCAGGTTTGGGGTTTTATATATATATCTGTCCAGAAGAACACTTGATCCACAAGACTGCCTTAGGTTTCCCTGTGACACATTTAAGTTTCAGTAGTAGAATCTTACCTTTTCTTTAATTTCAAGATGCTCATTAAAATTGGTAACAGTCTATCTTACTGTTTTATTAGATAGCAAAAGGCAAACAATAAGGCGGCAGGCAGAAAACTCTAAAACTCTTGGTACATTAAAAAAGAGGAAAGTAACCGTCAGCCCTCCCAACTTTGTGCGTGGTTTTTGTCTTTTAGAGGAAGAAAAGGATGATGTTCCTCCTTACACTTTATCTAAGTTCACCTTTTCTAGGGTTGGTTAAACTTGTGATCAACTGAGAGGCTCGTAAAGTGTAGTTCTGCGTTGTACAATATAAAAAAAAAATCTGTTGCTTTAAAAATCTTCCCCCCAAGATTCCTGTTTTTGTGTCTTTTTGATGTATGAAGTGTAGTCTATTGGGTGTAAGACATCGGTTCTTTTTCTGTAAACTTTGGAGAATGAGTTTTCTTTACAGCAGAATGATGGACAAGCCGATGTTCTTTGACATCTCAATAAGCAAATGCCTCTAAGGGTGGTTTCTTGACACGATGAAGTTGATTTTAAGAGTCGATGCAAAATCAGTGCCCTCTTGTCCCACCCACAGTGGTGGGGTGGTGTAGCCCTCCTCTTGCACCAAGTTAAAAGCTTGAGCAACTACTGGGTGAATGAAAACTACTAATTTTTGCATTTCTAGCTGGATCAATAAACCACACTTGACCTGTTGAACATGAGGATGCAGGAGCATGAAATAGAGTGGCTGGGTCTGTCCTTCATGGCAGCCATGAGCTCTTGGGGTGGCTGATGCCAGTTGTGAACTCATGGTACCTTTCGGTGTGCAGTGAGGGCATGTTCTGTTTATACTTAGCGCTACACAAAGGAAACTCACAGTCTTACAGCCTTACTTAACTCATGATTATAATCCTTGTGGTCAGCCTGATCAGTAATTTCAGCTTGTCTTGCACTTTGCTTCCAATACGATAAATACGTGCCAACCTCTAGGAACATTTCTTCAGCAAAAGCCACGTGGCCATATGGGACCTAGTGACGTTCCTGTTGGGGTCCATGGAGGTTACCACGATCTTCACTGAGAGCAGAGCTGAGCCTGCCGGTTGTTTCTGACTCTGGTAATTTACAGCCTTCATCTTGGAATAATTTTCACCTCCAGGTGGAGAGTGTGCCTGTTGCGCTGACTGGAGATGAAAAGTGTTTAAAGCTCGCTGCATCTGCAGGTATTTGCAGCAGTGGAGTGAACTGGATCATTCCTCTCTGGTTCATTTGCCAACTGGATTTTATGAGCTTTAAAGAACAAATTCTAGTGATGTTACTTAGAATTATTCCAGCCCCAGTATTTTGTGGGGCTAAAATGCGGTTTGTCTTACGCTCATTTAAAAAGTAATTCCTTTAAATACAAACCCTACATTAATTAGGGAAGACAGTGGCTTGTTTTATGTATTTACATTAAGAATGGGAGAAACTGGGAATTGAGAGCCCAATGCTGAAATTGTCCTTTGTGAAGCTGCCCCACCTGATGGAGTTTGTTGACGTTCTACTTAAGCGGCCTGTGATGAAAGGATCTAAGGTTCATGGTGAGGGTGATGGACAGATTGGAGAGGGATTTAGCTACTTGAGCATGGGACTGGCTGTGGGATTCTGATGGGAAAACGAGTTACTTGACTAGATTTTGAAGATCAGTGCGGAGTGGTTTGGGAGCTGTGCTGATGGAGCTGTGCTGTTTGAGATCTGCAGGAAGAGAAGCCTTTGAACAGTCTGGTTTTCTTCCTGGGCAGCATTTATTACTCATCTTTCCAAAATGGATCAAGTAAGGGAATTCATACAGCGGTGTGAGAAACTCCATCTTGACATACACTCTCTAAGAGAACATTACTTAGGAATGATATAAGAAGTATTTATTGTAGGCTTATTTGACTCAAGTTTGCTTTTGGGCCACTTTGTATGGTTGGTTGATTTCAAAGGAATCATTACCTATTCATGGGGTTTATAAAATGCATGTACTAGTTGGTTTTGCTTGTATTCTGCATAAAGCAAAGCTTGGTCTAAGTTTTGCTTCCTCAGTCATTTTTATAATATTTTTGGTAAAGCTTTTTCTTGCTTGGAGTGGAGGGCTTGTTGCCTAAAAATGTTGCTTTTTCAGAATTTAAAATTTAAGAGTGGCTTTTTTTTTTCTTTCCCTCTCCCCTACCCCGTTGCTTCATAAAGATGAGAATTATTTAGCTTTACCGAAGAAGTAACCTTAGGTAGTAATCCTTAAAAGCCAATTTGGCAAAGGCACACGTAGATACTTGAGGTACACGAAGAATCCTGGTGAGTTCATGTTACTATTCCCATGCAGACAAGTCTCCACACGCTGCCGCTGCCTTGAGCTGGGGCCCTCGCGCTGATGAGGAATGATGTTGTGTGAGCTAATGGGGAGGGAAGTAATCTGTTAGAGTGGTGTTCTCTTTCGAACTGGCATAACTAATGAAGAGAGTGATGAATCATGGATGTTGACATTTCGGCTATTACCAGTATTTGTTATTTATTTGTCCTTTATGGAAAGAACATATTGGTGATGAAGGAGGATCTTCCAGAGCAGGCTGATAGCTCTGTGGTACGAAGGCTGGAGTTGCTGTTGATTTTTCTGGTTGGCTGGGGAGTGATTTGTTGTTACAGATCTTTTATATCCATAATTTCAAAGTCTTGGAGCAACTCGTTGCTCATTACTTGTTCACGTGTGCTTAATGAGAAATTGTGAAGTGAGTGGCGTACGTCCACAGTGGAGATCCTGGTCTGTCCGAATTAGCCTTTCTTGCACCACAAGCAATTCCATTCATATTGCCCCAGTTCACAGAAGTTATTGAGAAGTCATCTGATTAGCATTTCTGACCTTCTTACGCTGATCAAAGCGGAGAAGTCTCAAAGCGGTGTTTGTTCCTGCACTGAGCCGCAAGCATGTGCGGATTGCAGATGTGTCTTCTGTGGTCCCAGCCTTTCCGAAGCTGGGAATGATGGAGATGAGCTTTCTTGCTTCTCCGTCCCCAGGTTTTTTAATCTGGAAGCTTGTGATCATTCCTTTTAGAGTAGGTTGCGTGGAAGGCAGCAGAGATTTGGTCATCATGATGAGCTATTTGTTTTCTCATCCTGTTTTCCAGATCTTCTGGGGGTTTTTGCCATTGAAATAGATGTCTTGGTTTTCTGGCAAATTTCCATTGGGTAATACTTAAAACCTGAAGCTTGTTTAAATACATCACTAATGAAATGACAGCATCTTTTACCCTAATCTGTGGGGAATATTTTTAAGATTAAAATAGGGAATGGCTTGGCAGAGAAATTGAGGTAAAAATAACAGTGAATAGGGTAAATGTCTGCTTTTGCTCCGACTCCCTCACTTTAACGGTGAATATTCTGTTGTTTAATTTTTACTTCCATCAGCTTTAATTGCTAGTTATGGTTGAATTGTAGGATCTCAAATTTGAGATTTGTAATGATCTTATTAATGAAAGAAGTATTTTGGGGAGGTGAATTCTTATTTGTGATACAAGTCACACTGGGAATTTGTTATTAATTAGTGAGGCCGAGAAAAGAGATGGTTAATTTGTGTTTTATGACGAGGGATCTTCCTGTTTACTTACTTTTAGATATTTTGAGTGTTTATTTCATATTCCCCTTCATGCCTGTATGATTTCCAGGGCAGGTTGAATAATATTTTGGCAGATTGCTGCTATTTTTCTGTATTCAGATTATTTAAGTAAAATGTTTTTATAAAGCTGTCAGTAGGAAACATCACTGCTGCAATTGGTATTTTTTAGATGCCTTAGTGAGTGAGACTTGTACCTGTGTGTGAATGGCTCCCCCCATTTTTAGGTGTTCTTTTCAGCTGCCTATCTTAAAAAGTTGGGTTTCCTTCTCGGTTTGGATGAGAATCTTGCTGAACGCATTTGAAAAAGAGAAACCATCCGTGCATATGCGAAGTGTCAAAATTAAAGACAATGCGAACTATCTCCTCAGAGTGGGAGTGTGAATATTTACAGTGCTTGTGGTTCCAGAAGCACTTTTGCCTTCATCCCAGTTGCTGAGAATCATTTACACTCTTGAAAGTCTCTTAATATCCTTAACCTGGAAGCAACTCTGGCCTCTTCTGTTCCCTGCTGGCCACCTCAATGGTGAGCTCCTGGCAGGGGAATGGTCCATCCTTGAACAGCAGAGTATTAAGCTAATGGAGCTAGGTCCTGTGGTCAGTGTTTTAAGAGTTGGTTTAAATATTGGTGAGCTGTATCTATGGGCCCTCACGTCATGCTTAGTGTTTTCAGTGGGCTGCTTCTGCCTGAGTTTCTGAAATATTCTCGTTTCCAATGAAGTCGAGAACAAATACAAGGAGAACTGGGAGAGAGGACTGTAAGGAGAAACAAATGTGAATTGAGCGGCTTCCTGGTCGTGTATCTAGAGGTATAAATGTTAGAGGATTTAGATTCTTTCTGCAGCTGTCAGATGGAGACTGGTTTATTGGCTTTATTGTTTTAGGGAAACAAACAAACAAACAAAAGCCTTGCCTTTTATTGCTCTTTGAAGAAGTTTTACCTGTCTGTGCCGTCTCCCAGCTGTTGATTCCTGCTATCTTCAATCCCCCCTGAAAGCTGCTGCTCACTCAGCTGTGCTGAACCAGATGTCTGGTGTAGGGTAAAAAGAATAATCCCATTTTCCTGCCTTCCTCCTGGTGTTCCTGCCCCGAAGTCATTTACTGGTGTGCTCATTAGGTGGAGTTCCCAGTCCCATTCTGTCCCACCAGTCTGGCACAGCAGATCCTGGTGATGCCTTTTTCCATCAATACAAACAAGCTTCTGTTATCTTCTCTTCTTAGGTTGTGATCCCATGGAGCTAGTATTTTTAATGAGGAAATATTATTAAAAAGTAAAGGAACAATATGTAACCAGAGTGCCATGACCAATGAAGTGTGCACAATTCCTGTGGTCGGTCCTTTTATTTACCTCTGTAATAACAGATGATTTTCCCTTTTTCCTTACCTCCAATTCTGTCCTGTGGGATTATTCTGTGTTGAGAGACTATTTTTGATAGTCAGGTGCTCTTAATGTTCCAGAGGACAATTTGAAGAGGCCTAGTAACTGGAAGACAGAGGTACACAGCGCGTTTCTAGAAATGAGGTACGTGGTTTTCATGCTGAGAGATGTCAACTTGAAAGCCCACGTGCTCTGTAGTTCCCCAGACTTTGGGAGTCATGGGGGGGATGGAGTAAGGTGCTTGTAACTTGAAAGAAATTGGGCTGAATAGTCATTTTCAGACCTAAGCTCCCTGCGTCCACCCCTCTTCCGTTAGGCCCCCTTAATACTATCCCCATTTTTAGGTTCACGTCTGGGCTCTTGGTGCTTAGTGCAGGTCTGTGAACGTACGGGGTCAGTCGCTGAGTGGATAATTGGGATAGGCTTAGGCGGCCTGTGCCGTGGGAGTGCTGCAGAAGAAAGCCCTCAGCAAAGGGGAGATTAGTGGCCAAACAGACAAACAACTTTCTATCCTTCAGAGATTTTATGGAAAAGGATGTGGGAGGGTTCCGAGAGAGGGAAAACCAACATAAAATATTGTGTGGATGGAGTTTTTGGAATACGTGATGCTTGGAGGAGAGAGCTGAAAGGAAGCGGGTGTGTGTCGGACTTCTCTGAGAGTTGTGAGACAGCAAATGTAAGTGGATATAGCGGGATGAATGGTCCAAATAAGCATTTGTGCTTGTGGATTTTGCTGGCTTGCTCCAAGCTTGCTGGCCACATTGTTCTTCATGTGACTTTTATTTTTAAGGATATTTGCAAAATGATACGGGTTCTGTGCATGTAGCTGTGTGTTATTTCTTCTGTTACTTTCTGTAGGTGCTGAAGTTGGTGTCTAATGCTTATTATCTTTCTAGCAGCTCTTGCATTTCAAAATAATTGTAGTTTAATAGCTAATGTATATTTTATGAAGGGAGAAATCTCCCATTTGCTAATTTAATGGGATTTTTTTCTTTTATTCAAACAGTTATTTCCTATTTAGTTTTCAGCGCAGGATTTGATTAGAGGACCCCAACTCAATTTTCTGCTGTTTCACACCGTTATTAGTATGACATACTCAGCTTCGCAGTGAGAACATCAGTGTTTGCTTGAAGTCTTTGTGAGCAGCTCTCCATTGGCCCTCACCTTTGGTTAGCACTTGTGTGTGAGTCAAGGCCTCCCTTGCTTTTTTGTCTTCAGGAGTGGGGATTTAGTGTAACAGGCACCATGAAGGAAAGGAATATCGTTCTTTGAAGGCTTAAGCTGTAATGGAGCTACATATCCCCACCCGCTTTCTCTTCAGACTGGTAATATTATCTGTATCTTGATATAAAAAGAAACGAAAGAAGGCAAATGCAAGGCTGACAGCAGGCAGTGCTCCTCCACCTCCTCAGCAGAGGTGGAACGTACCATCTGGCACTATGTGGGTAGTAGTTATCCCAAAAAGTAATAACAGTGGGAGTTCTTGCCAGTTACAAGTTGTGATCACAAGCCAAATGGTGCAGGTCTAAATTAGTGAGTGTTTCCAAAGAGAAAGAGATGCAAGTGTTTATTTTTGCGAACTTGACAAGTATTTTCAGTCAAGGGGGTCTGTGCTGGGGCTTTGGCTGCTGACGTTTGAGAGAAAGTGTGAGGAGAGTCACTCGGGGAGCAGGGGCTGTGATGCCCGCTAGACCATCTCCCAGGCATGGAGGAAGTTGGCTTTTTTGTGAGTTACGTAAGCCTCAGCTTGGATAGTACATGCAAGGTTGAGACTGAGGAATTATTTTAAGAGTGAATAATGGAGAGGTCTCTTGATTCAATTTTGACTTTGCCGAATGGGAACAGAAAGATTTCAGTTCTTCATCCTTTGGCACTTCTAACTAGCCCTGAACAAGCGGCTGCTACCTGCTGTAAGGTGATGAGAAAAACCTTGTAACTAGGGGAAAAATTCCCTATCTTGGTTTTAGTAACCCTTTTGATATGGTGGCTTATGATACTTCTGTCTGAAAAATTAAAGACAGCATAATCAGAACTGCTGTAAAGGGGATGCAGAACTGGTTACCAAGTTGCTTAGTAACCTGGATGATAGAATCGAGAGTGTTCTAGTAAAACCTGTGGATGACATCAGCTTTCCAGGGGTTGCAGGGGTAGGAAGAAAGGATTCGATTGAAAAGGACCTTAAAAAATTGGAATCTTAAACTATGAACAGATTTCTTAGAGTTTATTCCAAACAAAACGAGTGGTCAGCAGTATAGCTACAGGAAAACAGGAATGGAGCAAAGCCCTGTAAAACATCCCAGGTGAGAATCAGAAAAACTCCGTATCATTTGCGTGCACACAGAGCAAGGGGAATTCAGAGGGAATTGGGAATTTGGGTCTTTTTTGAAATCTGGGTTCTTCCTGCAGACTCGCTCAACCCCTGAAAATACTGTGTATCGCTGTGGACAAAATCCACGCGCAGACACAGAGAGGTTTTGAAGAGGGCTGTTGTTCTTTCTCCAGGTAGTTGGGTAGATGATTTAGCAGCTCTTAGGGCAGCAGCATACGTTGTCTCTCTGCTAGGGGACTTGGCCAGGATCTCCGCCCGCCCCCGGTACAGCTGTAACTGCAGGGGTCCTCCCAAAGTAGATGAGCTTTGGGTCA
The DNA here is from genome assembly GCA_009769605.1 of Bucorvus abyssinicus. Classification (NCBI taxonomy): domain Eukaryota; kingdom Metazoa; phylum Chordata; class Aves; order Bucerotiformes; family Bucorvidae; genus Bucorvus; species Bucorvus abyssinicus. The sequence continues at coordinate 12,471,061 of CM020049.1, read as the reverse complement.
GACTCTTGTTTCTTTGTGGATTTTTTTTACTGCTTCTGCCTCTTGTAGATGTCCGTAAGATTATCTAACAAATCTAGTCAATAAAGAGTTTGTCTGAGTCTGCTGAATGGGTTTGCAGTCCTTGCAGAGTGTGTTTTCTGTGTTGTGTTGCAGTAGTTTTGATCTCTGGAAATGGAGATCAGTGTTGAAGCTGCTGGATGCACGTACAAGTTTTGAAAGAGAGTTAATGAACGTTATTTAGTAAGCACCTGAATATAGTTGTTTCATCTGTTTACCGAGCTATATCTGTTCAGAAATACAGTTTGTCAGACTGATATAATACGAAGGCACCATATTTGAAATAGTTGCCTCAATTAGGTATTTTTTGTGATAAATTTCAGCATTGATGTAAACCAAATTCCCTCTATGATTTTTATATCCCTGATGCAGCTGTACACTGTGTATTCCCATACGTGTCTTAGTTACAATGAACATTTTGCATTGAATCTATTATTAACTTCAAACTCTTGTGTTTGCCTTCATGGACAAGCAGTTTTGCAGTCAGGAGAGCAGCTGAGACAGTGCTGTGGGCTGCACTCATTGCATGGGCTACGCCTTTTGTATAGTCCAGGTTTTCCACTAGTGAAAGCACTGAAAATGGTAGATGCAAATTAGTGTTCGTTATATGTGGAGGTGACTGAAAAATCTCTCCAAGTTTGGGTAAAGCCATCTTTCAAGAAAGATTAGATTGTATGACAAAAGGTTGTTTAGCTGTTCATCATTATCAGGAAACGGAGCAACTAAAAGTCTTCCAAGGGGTGAGTCTGGCTTTACAACACCGTGTTTTACATGGGGGTGGTTTGGGTTGGTTTTCTTCGCTTAGAGTAATACTGTGTGCAGGGTAAATCTTGTTGTGTTAATTATTACCCGTTTAGCCATGGATGCACTGGAGCTGACAATGGCACACATGGGGGATTTGCCCTTCTCCGCTGTCACGTGCCACCACCTGTGTTCTGGCCGCTGATGCACACCAGTGCTTCCCCAAAGCCCTGGGTTCGGAATTTGGGCAGCTTAAATCTATACTTGTCGAGCGTCTGCACTATAAATCCCCAGATCTATATCTGGTGGCAGTTTGCTCACGGTCTAGACGCTCGTGCTGAACTACTGCGTGAGGCCCGGCCTGGCTGCGTACGTGGAAGACGTCGTCCTGCTGCATCGTGCTCACTTTCTCCATATGTTCAGGCTCTGAGTGCAGGGAGCCTGCTGGCAGCTCTCCCGCTATTCCACATTCTGATTGCAGGCTCTTTGTGGATCATCAGGAAAAAAAAAAACCCTGAAGCGTGACAAGTTGTTGGCTGACTGATTTCTAGATAAGTTTTGCGAGAAAATTTGAATAAATATTAATGTTATGTGTAGGAAATGATGCCGCATGGCTGGCTCTGGTGTGAACTGCGGGGTGCGATGAAATACAGGTTGAGCAGTGCATGGGGGGTCAGTCTGGAGGAGAACAATCTCCACGACCAGCCTCCCTATCGCTGCAGTTGAGGAGCAGAAATAGTGGCTGTTAGCTGGAGCAGGTCAGAATGCCAGGAGAAACAACAGAGCAGGATAAATCCTTTTTCTATAGGAAAAGGAATATCATTTATCACCATTTGAACATCTGATTTTTGCAGTTAGTCTGGATCAGGTAATATCTTTGATATGCTGTCCTCTTTTAGAGCTTGGTAGGAGCAATACATAAGGTGATGATTTTTAATAAAGATTTGCAGGGGTTGTTTTTTTTTTTTTTTCCCTCCCAGGCATCTCTTTCAGAGGAAACAGTAATTTGGGTTTCACGTAGGTTGTGTATAGTGACTGCTGAGTTCTCTATAAGAAACAAACCCCAAATCTCCTTGAAACTGTGGCTGCAGCCAAGTGTTTGTTTCCTGACTGTCAAGGCTGGATTTGTTGGTGGGATTTCCCAAACCTGGGCTAAATTTTCGAATGGTTTTAGTTTTCTGAAAATTTTTATAATGCTGTGACTCTAGCTTAAAATGGAAAACTGAGCTGAAATTTGTCCCCTTGGGTCCATTCTCTTCCTAATGGAACTGGTTTCCAACAGTTTATTTGGGTGCTTTGACACATAAATATGCGTATAAATGCTTAAAGCTATAATTTCCCAATATTAAGCATTGATTAATCCAAAAGAAAATCCCAAATCTCATAAACAAAAATGGAGAATAAATTCTGGAAACGTTTCTAACTGTGCAAGGACCCAGAACCATGGGGTAATGAGTGTGGCTAGACCAGGCTCCGAAGGGTTTAAAAAATAAAGCCCATAGTAAATGCTACATGTGAAATAATCTTGGACACATCTTCGTTGTGTTTGGGGAGAAAGAGCTAATTTGATGTAGTACGTGCTTGTGGACATCTGGGCAAATAACACAGTTTTCAAGTTTTCTGGAGTGCCTGTGTAGGAAGGAAAGTTCAGTCTCAGTCTGGAATTATTTTGGATAATTCAAAGGAACGACGTAATTGTTATGTAGGAGGACTTTTTTTGTATTTTTAAGATGCTCTGTAACACATCATTAAAACAGAACTAAAAAGAGCCCAGTATGTGTCAGTGCTCTCTGTTGCAAAAGACTGAGTTTACATTCCTTCAAGTTTATTCCTGGTGTCAGAGTTGTTGCATCTGAAATGCTTGTGCTAATGAGAGTTGATCTGCTATATTTTTTTTTTTTGTAAAACACAAAGAGGAAATAATGATTGGAAGTATAATAATGAATAAAATTTAATTTTATGGTCTTCTTCCAAATACGAAATCACTTAAAATATTAATCACTTTGTTTACATGCTTGATGTCCCTCGTTTGATTGAAAGATTCAATATTTATAGTTGGTTGCTTTTTAGGTAAAGGAAAGGAGGCTCCAGGTTGGTATTGTGTTATTTGTGTAGCTGTGAATTCAGCGTTTTCCTTTAGGAAGTTGCTTTGTCTGTCTGCAGCTCTTTAGCAGGTTTTACTGAGTAGCGTTTAGAAATACTGTAGGTAAAAATGTGACCTGCTCTGGAAATGGTGTAGGGCAGCTGGAGGGGGAACCTGCTGTCTTTGCAGTGTGTTTTGTTTGTTTTTCTGCCAGGGCTGTGTTTACCTCTGGTATAGAGGATATCAGATATCAGATGGTGAGCTTTTGCATATTACTCATTATAGGAATATCAGGTTGGTTTTCCGTCCTTTATTCATGCTCTTCCTCTTCCTCCTCCCTCCCCCTTCTCATCCTGCTGTTGTTTTATCTTTGCAGCATTGTTGAATTTGAGTAGCAGGGCCAGAAATTGATCTCTCGTCCCTGGAGTGCAGCCTGAGCTGTGCGCTGGTTTTCAGCAGAGGCTTAGGTAGGTTCTGGTTCACAAACACCATCGATTTCTTTTCTGTTCACACATGGTGACATCTTCTGAAATGAAACCTTGGGTGTGAAATGAAGCCCCCCCACCTTTCTGTGCTCCTGACTCTTCTCTTTAGCAATGGGAAGGATTTCAGTAAATAGTCACACACACAAACACTCCTTTCCACTCCTCTCTTCCATCCATGTGGAAAGCTTGCTGTAAGCTTTTAAATCATTAAAAAATGGGCAAAAGCAGCCATGAAAATGTTTCTACCTGGTCTTGAGACAATTAGTAAGTGTATGGGAAGTCGTTCTTCTTCCGGCGAGGTACCGTGTCTCTCAGTAGGCAGAAAGGAGATGTTTTTCTCGCATGGCCATGTCCCTCTTCCAGGGTCCCTTGATAACCTCGCCTCATGAGATAGTCCACGTCACTATGAACCTGGGTCTGCACGTGCGCCGCGTTGGCAGCATGTTGCCTGTATATGCCGGACATGATTTGCTCCGCCCTTGCTCTGAGCTGCTGATGTAGATGTAGATCTGTAAATACCAGGTTTTATGTTTCTCAGAATGGGCTTGTGAATTCTAAGGATGAAGGAAGATGTTAAAATAAATTATTGGAGAACTAAATTAGTGAAGCTGAAATTGAGAAACAGAACCGTAACAAGATGTTTCTCAATTTGTAAATGTGCTTCCTGAATAGATAATTGCATGTAAATAAGTATGCAGAGAGGCTGGTGGGAAGAGTAACCGGGAAGTGGTGAACTTAGTAGTACTGTGTTTTGAAAGCTTGTGTGAAAAAGGCTACCAATCTCCTACTGAAGAAGTTAGAGATAACAAAAGCTTGTCTGAGGATTAAGACAGACTTGGTTGAGCGGTTAAAAAATCAAACAGGATTTTGACACATTTATACCTGGGCTACTACAAATGGCAGTCAACATCCTTTGGAATAGAACAGATACCTGCACTTAGCATGACTGGTTGTCCAAAGGTGGAGCAGAGTGCAGGTGCTTTTTCTCTTGTCTTTGTGACAGCTGGGATTAACATTTTAAAAAGAATTATTTTAATATTCAAAGAAATTTGAGGACAAATATTTTCAATATTATTTAGTATTACTGTAGTAAGCATTTATATCAGCATTATGTATGTGATTTTTATCAGCATTACATGTGTGGGGCAGTGGGTAAGGGGGCAGGGGTGTTAGAATGCTGCCAGGACTGAGGGTTTCAGAGTCGTAAGGGGTGTGTTTGATTCAGACGAATGTCGGCTGGTATTACAGACGCATTTCTTTCATCTGCAAGGTAGACAAACTTGAGACTGAACTGCAAGGCGAAGTGGTGTTATTTCTCTAGGCATCCTGGTAGTAAAGATTCTGTAGGTCACGTTTTGCTGTAAGCAGCATCTTTTCAGTGGCTTTTTAGGGGATTTTCACTTATATAATTATTAGATCAGTGTTTAGAAGCTGGTAAATCTTCACAACTATTTTTTTCAAGTTTACATTTATAGCCATAATGCGCATTTCACTGTAGACTTGTAAAAATGTATCAAGGGCACGTTTAGAGAGGACTAAATAGCACTTCTTAGGTGGCAGCGTGGAATGTAGTGAATTGCTTTTCAGTGTTAGCCATCAGTCTGGCTGATTGCGGCCAGAGCTTTCTACGGGAGTTTTAGAGCAAACTAATACAATGTACCCTGACACAGTATTTCTATACAAACAAATATGATTAAGAGTTTGAAGGAAGGGATATTGCTAACAGTGTTGAAATTCATTTCTCATCTTCCTCTGTTTTAAGTACTTAGTGGTGTATTTTAATTTTGCTTGCGTGAATGAAACTGTTCACCTTTACTGCCAAGTACAGCGGGAGGGTATAAAGCACGTGGAGTTTGTCGCAGAAACAACCTGTGAAGAAATGTCTTCTGAACCTGCCGACAGACCTTATTTATTAATTGATGCAGTAGAGTCACATAATACTGATTTTGTAGTGGTAATCACTGTCTAGAAGGATTTCAAGTTATGGAGCTAATTCTCTGCTATCAAATGACCTAGAACTAACACTTTATCTCTACTACTGTTGTCAGAACTGGGTAGGGGAAGTGTACTTCTTGGTGTAGTTTGTAGTGGCAGCTTGTGAACCCAGCCTCCACAAATTTGACATGAGCAGAAATAATTCAAAAGTTGTTTTTTCTCTTGGTTTCGGTGCTATGGTCAGAGCTGTTGCGCAAAAGAATAACTTCTTTGTCTTCAGCCAGAGAGACAGTATGCACCTCCTCTACAAGAGTTCCGTTGTCTCCATCCCCACACTGTTCCAATAATCCAGTGTCCCGGGCTGTGCTGCTAATGAAACTTGCATCTTGGTGTGCACAAAGCTGGGCCTTTTCCAAGCTTATCTTATGCACGTCTGAAACATCAAGCATCTTGTATTACTCTTTGAAAGATGATATTGAACATTAAAAATGTGTATTCTAGGATTGGGGTAGGATTAATATACTAATGTGATGACAAACTTCAGCTGCGGATGGATGGAAGTGGTTTCATACAGATCGTTATGCCAGATAACAGTGCGCATTATACATGAAGAGGAACATTTAATTGCACCTTTGAAAACGGAGAGTGGGAAGAATTTGTTATATTCTCCGGCAGCAGCATTTCTGAAAGGAGGTTGAATCTGAAGAAAAGATATTGTCGACATGAAAGAGATTTTTTTTTTCTTTTCAAAGCTCACAGTGCATTTCATTAGGACCTCTTAAAGCCATTTTAAATGTTGCTTTTCTTACAGCGATAATGTCTGTGGGGATGGTTTTGGAGGGAGGGTCATCTGAGTGGGCAGAATGGTACTGGGCTCTTGTATTTTGACCAGGTAAAGTTTCACGGTAACCAACTTCCCATACCTCAGTTCTCAGGAACTATCTCATTGGCGTGTCTGTTAATGTTCAGCACAAGAGAGGGAAGGTGTGCTCAGACTTGGAAAGTACAGAAACTGTTGTAGTTTTGTATCTGAAATACTGTTCCTCATGCTCTTACACTGTCATTTAACAGGGCTGAGGTCCAGGGGCAGGACATCAGAACGGTGGTGTTTGACATCATCGTGTCTTTGCACCGGTTTTATTTCAGTTGCGGAAACTTAGTGAAAACGTTTAGCCTGTGTGATAGCTTGAGTGGTCTTGACATGGGGCTTGAGAGGGAACCGCTTCCTACCTGTGGTGGAGGGTCAGAGCAGAGTCTTGGAGAGGAAAAGAGAAATAGGGACCATAATGAAGCAGGTACAGGTGCTGTTGTTGAGGAAGGTTATTTACATCATTCTCCCATATTACTTGTGTTTTCTCTTAAGAGAAAAAAAAATTAATCTGAAAGTATGTTACCCATGACAGTTAGACAGTTGACTTGCAGATGAAAAAACCCAAAATGCTAGGATATTGGTCCAAAAGAAAATTGAGCGTAAAATTGGTTTTTGTGGGTATGTACCCTCATTTGAAAATGGAATGCCAGCTACCGGTTCGGAATTTTTAATAACTTTTTTTTCCTCAGATAGCCAGTAGTTACACATAGAGATAGACTGAATGCTCAGTTCCAACTTTAAATTTTAGTTTTTAGAACAATTCTAGTTTTTAAGATAATTAGTTACCTGGTATGTTTCTTAATATGTATCGTGCATTTTTCTGTGCTGAGGGTGGCTGTGGTAGAATGGTGGTAGCTCTCATTTTCAGTAAGAAAGCAGCATCTGTACTGAATTTAAAACCAACCCAAACCCCTCCAGCCCATCAGCTGGAATCACTCTGAACTTCCAGGGGAACTAGATATTTGCGTGAGGAACGACTGCCCTAAACTGGTATGTAGGGACATCTTTTGGGCTTAGCACTGGTTTAGACTGTGGAGTGTTGAGGTTTCAGCCACTTCACCTGTAAATCGGAAGTGTGTTTCAGGAAGCCTCTTTATCCTGATGCGAATGAAATGATCTATGTTCTTGAAAGCTGAGGACAGGGGCTGCAGGGAAACCTTCCTCTTTGTGCCTGTGCCTATTAGTGTGTTAAAAGTAGTTATTTTACAAAAAGTCACTCATGAGTGAAGTAACCTTTTAACAGGAGGAACCGCAGCTCCAAAGGGAAAGAGTAATTTTGGGTTCAGTGTTGCAATTTTCTTTTCTTTCTTCTGTTCTTTGTTACTATGTGAACATCTCCTATAAGGGGCTGCTGAGGAAATGGACTGACTATACCCGGAAAACCAAACGCAAACACGGTGCTATCAGCTCTGCCGAATAAGCTACTGGGAGAAGATTTTTTCTTTCTGCAAGCTTTATTTATTATAATCCTAATGGCCTGGACTTTATAGAGGGGAGAAATGATTTCTTAGTTGGCAGTTTTCCTGTGTTTTGCCTTCTTGTTTTAGTGGTTTCACCATAAAGGAATTTTTGTGATACCTATCAGTTATTGTGGAGGTCTATTGCAGTGGCTTGGTGGTTTGGTTAACCTAAAATGACTTGATGTTGTACATAAACTAAAGAAAGAAGTGTTCTTAAGAACTACTTTATGGCTCTTCAGTTTTTTTACAGGACTTTCAGTGACGTGTTTACTTGATTTAAAAGAATTCTGCATTTGTCTTGTAAGTGAAAACTGGTGTGAAGAAGTTACATTTTTGCTGGTTTTCCTTTGGAAAAAGCATCTCTCTCACACCCTCATCTGTGACCTGGGAGAACCTTACCTCCATGTAGCACTGGCAGTGCTAAGAGCAGTGTGTTGTCCCTCAAGGCTTGCGCTGCGTTTCCACCTCAGGTAGTGTATGAGGCACGGCAGGCACCACCATGGCTACACACTGAGTAAGCAAGGAGTAGGTCTAAAGGAGAGAATATACCAGGGTAGGATAATGTTGTTGATGAGGATAAGTGAACGAGTTCAGAGTGGATATGTGAATGACTCCGGATGGAGGTAAGGTTTTAAACTTCTTAATTGATTTTTAAAAAAAAATTGAAATGAAGCCCTACATTATTGTAACCGTAACAGGTTCTGAAATACCAGTTATAATTAGCTCAAGTCGTGCACCTCCAATGCTTTAATTTGACTTGTACTGCACTCAAAATGGGAAGGTGGCTGAATTCTGCAAGAATTCTGAATTTGTGAGCAGCCATTAGGACAGCAGGTTCTGTGGACAGGATGTTGGGTGGAAAACAGGTTTTTCTTCTCTTTATAGTCAAATGCCAAAGGCAGTAAAGAAATTCTTTCAGTTTTATCAGCTTCTTCTGGGGAAATGGAAAATTATCTCAGCAAACGCAAAGTGTTCATCTGGCTTGTTGATTTAGGAGGATGGAGGTCATGTTGTACTACCTTCACGTTGGTCTGTTACTTCACGCTACATGAGGTCCCACTTCATGCTACTTAATTGACAGCTGGATAAATACAGGAAGAGTCGCCATGGGTTTTGTAGAAGGAATTCCTTCTTTATGAACTACATGAAGTTCTGCTGAAGGGCCCAGCACATCAGGGAGGAGAGGATCCAGTTGATACACTCCACTTGGATTTTCAGAAGAGTTTAATCCAAAGTTTTTCACCAGAGACATTTTGGAAAACTGAGTCAGCACAGCATGAGAGAGAGTATCTTGTTGTGGAGAATAATGGGCCAAGAAAAAGATGAGGAGAGAAATAAATGGTCCTCTGTCATGGCAGAGGGATGTCACCTGTGGAATTTGGCACTAGGCCCTGTACTGAGGGTCATGCTAATTAATGGCCTCAAACCCGGAGTAGGCTGGAGGTAACGAGTCTCACCAGTGATGCAGACAGTGCGGTAAAAGCAAGGGATGGCTGAAAGGTTGCAGGGAGACCTGAAGTCTTTAGTTACTGTTGAACAGCAGTAAGTGAAATGTGGTGTAGATAAATGTAAGTGTCATGTGCAGGAAGAACAAATCCAAGGTATAAAAACTTATGCTTCAAAACTATTACCAGTCAGTAGAGAATCTTGGGTTTATGACTAGTAGAGCTGTGAAAACCTCAGCTCGGTGCTTGGCAGCTGTAAAACCAAAACAAAGCAAAAAACCCTCAGTGCGAGATGTCAGGGATTGATAGGAAAGAAATGGTGAGTAAAGCAAAGCAAAGGCTCACAGAGCCATCTTAGAGATCGGTGGAATGGCCACATCTTGAAGACTGCGAACTTTGGTTTGTTCATTTTCTGAAAGATATTTCAGAGCTGTGGAGAAGACTTAGAGCAGAGCAACGAGGATGATCAAAGATGGGGAATGACTTCTGTAGAAGAGGAGTGATTGAATAGGCAGGAACTGTGTAGCAGGGGAAGGAGATGCATTTTAAAACCAATTATTCGAAAAAGGGTAGATTAAATGCAAGTTTCAAGTGAAATGTAGGCAAATACCACGTGTATCTCTTGGAACACTTATGCAGACGCTTTTAAATCCTCATTTGCCAGACACCCTTTAAATCACTGCTGAAAGTAAAGTCGTGCCAGTTTTCTTTGATTATTTAGTATACGTGTCCGTCATCTTGACGTGGCTGCATTCCTGGGCGGTATTACTGAGCCAGTGAGTTGCTTCACTCGTGGGTTAATGAGGGATTTGTTCATGGGTCTTGTGATCTTTAAAGGTGAACGTGTTAAGTGAACATATCCTGTAACTGGGCAGTTGGGATTATGGATATTGCTTTAACAGCAAGGTTCCAAAGCCAACAGCAGAGTTCTTCCTCCTTCACTGTCCGTGTAGGTGTTTATCCAACATGAAAGAGCTTTCTGTGCTGGTGGAGGAAATACGCCTTTTTTTGACTCCTGGTAAGAATGATCTGAAGTGGTTTCTGCAGTATTGTTTGCATTATTTTGCTCTAAAAGCAGTAAACTTCGGAAAATGTGCTATCCACACCCATTTAGATTTAAGATAATCCAATCTAGCTACAACAGAGAACGTTAAACTATTTTTCCTTTTGCAGACTCATTCTTGTTAAAGCAAAAAGGCTTCCTGATATGGATGGTAATACCACAGTAGAGGTGACTGTATTTTCTGTAACACATCTGGATGTCAGAAATATTTTCCTGCAGAACTTGCCTGGGGAGATTTCAGACTATTGTTTCTTAATAGACGTTGTTACAGAGTGTAGTAAAGGTGAATCAGACTTTGGCTTTGTTGCGCTGCAGTGGGGGTGAGAATATGCTGCTTTTTAAGCCTAAAACGAAAGAAGTGGGATTACATACAAAGAGGGACGGGGTTCCTCGAGCCCTGAATTCTCCCAGCTCTGGACTAAGAGTTTGGGTGGAAGCGGAGTGTGTGTGTGTGCATTTGGACATGGTATGGAAGAACTGCTGTGCAATATATCCCCATAGAGAAGCTTCTCTGCGAAGAGAAGCTTTGGGCCCCTGGTGCCACTGCTGTTCCGATCCTCCTTCCAGCTATTTCCTGTCAGGGTGGCACTGATGGTGCCGCAGCAGAGAGGAGACTAGGTGAGGGTAGGGCCTAGGGCTTCCTGCTCCCACCAGCAAACCGACCGAACGGCTGTAGACAGAAAACACGTTGGAGTAGGTGTGTATTGACTGATCTTCTCCGTGCTGTAAGAAGTACCCAGGTGCTGATAGGCTTCAGAAAGAAAGCAAACCAGTTTCTTCCTGTTTTCCTTGGTTGTGCACACTCTGCTCTTTAATGACAAGAGTTTCCATGTAGAAATGGAGAGTCTTTGGGATTGGCCCCAGAGGATGATGACATACGTTATTCTCGATTATACAGGGCAATTGCAGTAATCTGTTCCAAACGTAGGGAAAAACATACATCCTGTCTCTCTGTCTCCAGAAGGTATTTAGATTTCCTCCATATGACGGACTATAAATAGTAGTTAAAAAATCAAATTGTTTTTATAATTACTCAAGTTTATGAGGAAATCTCACCCTTCAGCACTGAAGTTTTATTAAAGCTATATGGGGGAGGGGGTGAACACCTTGTCTAAAAATAAACCCAAACCAATACTGCTGTATTCGCTCTGCTGCGGTATCTTTAGGCTTTGATACGCACTTTTTGATACTCTTCTGACTCTACCCGTGAGTCATGGATAGAGCATTTCCTTTCCCATGGTGAAAGAGAACAGTGTCCCCAAGCGTGCCAGTGCTGGAGAGACTCAGAAAAGCGCCTGTACTGTAGCGTTGCTGCCACCCATCTTTACTTGGCTCTCTGTGAAACGGAATGAATGGGCCAGGCAGAAGGGATACAGGATGCACTCTGAGCAGACCAAAACGAATTTCAGGTCAGGTTTTTCAAATGCTCCTGTACCAGCCTTCCAAAGTGACTGAAATACCCCTGAGCCAAAGGCAGTGGCTCCTGTGAGCCAACATGTTTTACTTTGCAGCTGGGATAAGTTAAGAGGCCACTCACTGTTCTCAGCTGATGTTTTAAGTCGTGGTAATGCAGATTCCGAGAGTCACATTGAAAATAATGAAGTCTAGGGTCTGGGAGGTGCCCTGCTTGCTCTGGGGTGCTCTCACTATGACCATTTTCTGCCTGCTACTGTTTATTTTCTTTTGGCTTGAGTTCTGTATGGACCCATAACGGTTTGCTTTTAGGTTAGCTGGTTTTTCCGGTTAAAAAAATCTCACCAGGTTTTAGCTCTCACTTTCATAAAGCCAAGGAACCTCGGTTCTTCATGCCAGAACTGTAAGTCTTCATATCTACATTCTCACTGCCCACTGCAGAATGAAATCAGAAACCTCTGGGTTCTTGGCTAACAAGAACAGTATGAAGCAGGGCTCGTGTATACAGCCTTGAATTCTTTTCAGTTACGCTAATGCTGTAATTTCAAGTGTGCTCATACAATGGCTTCGTTTATAACTGCTTGTAGTTAAACACATTGTCTTAAGTAGTCAGACCTATTTTAAATATCACTTTTATACTTCATAAAAGAGAAAAGATGTATAAATATGCCCTTTCCTTCAAGTACTTATTCATACATGTGTTCCCTTGTTGGAGGGTTTGAAGAAGTGACTTAAAGTGGAATATCCACTTCTGCTAAGCCACAGTTCTCCTGTACGGATATAGTTATCCAGCCAGCAAAAAAACAGAGGCCAAGTGAAACAAGCTGTCACTTCAGTACCCTTCTCATGGCTGTATTTCCCTCTGTAGTGTTTGCAGATTAAGCTAAGAACGTAATAAATGTGTTTTTTTTTAATGTGAGTGCAGTCCACACATGAAAAATCCCTGGTAATTTGGAAGGTCTGGGTTTTTTTTTCTTTCTGTCCTTCCTCTTTTGTTTTAACCCAAAGCCCAAGCTGTTTTTGTTAAACCCAGAGTATTACTGATCACAGGAAGTACAAGAAATGTTGGAAAAAGAAATGTGGCTATACAATATGTTTGAGTAATTGATGTTTCATAGGAACATGCACTTTTCCCTAAGAAAACTGTCAGTAGGATATTCCTTTTGTTTCAGTCAAGTGTAGATAATTCTGTCCTCTGGCAATGTGAAAACAAATGAATTCAAATACAATAGCCAAGCTGCTGACTTGTAATGCTTTGGTTAAAAAAACAAGACCCAAACCGCCTCGGTCAATGTCTTGATTGCTCTGATTTCCCCCCACCCGCAGTTTTCTCTTTCCTGGTTGTCGCTTGCTTATAGCACAGAGGTTACAGATGGTTTGTTGGTGCAATCAGGTACGTGCATTACAGCGGAAGCATCGTCATGCTCCTTCTCTCGGTCGCTTTGTGTGCAGAATTGCAGAGCTCTAATGAGGTCACCTGGTGCCGGTACCAGCCCAGTCTGCTGAGGTGATGCAGCAGGTCTCAGTGTCACAGGCACGTGCAAGTGCATGTTTGTGTAGTGACTTCCCTTTGATTTCTGGCAAGTTTTTTCCTAGATTCTCTTTCCAGAAACTTTTTTTTGGTCATCATTACTTGTATTTTTTGTTTTCTATCCTTCATTTTCAGTTTTACCACTTCCCTGTTTTTTTCAGTCTTTCCTATGTTCTGTGACACTTTTACCCTGTCTCTCCTTTAGAGAGTCCATTCTCTTCTCCTCCGCGCCCCGTTTCATTTTTCCAGTTTCTTCCCCCATCTGCAATTGCTTCTCTCTCCCAGTAATTGTTTTCATCTTCATATTTTCCCACATGGGTGGATTTACAAAAGGGAGAACGGGCTGGGAAGAAGCATTGTGTTGCTGAGGAGCTGAGTTCTGGCTGCATGCTTCTGGAGGAGCAGTGAAAAGGGTTTGATTTACTTTCTCTGAAATTTGTTTGTTCTGTAGGAGCTGGTTAAGGAAGTTTGGAGTGGTTATTTTACATCTTCGATATCCAGGAGTCTTCTGAGACAAAGCAGCACAGCAGCGGCTACTAGGTGCCTGCTTAGGTTAGGAGCCACAAGAGCTGTCCTGCTAGAGGAGGTCCTGTGCGTGTGTCCTTTTCACACTCCAGAGAAAAGTCAAACCAGACAAAGTTGTGAAAATGGAGCACAGTTCTACCAGGAATTAAAGCAAAAAGAGAGCAGGAGGAGGGGGGAATCTTTAGAAGTCCGTTTTGGCAGTCACCTCCAGAAGGCACTGGCTGGTCCTGGCTGCTTCTTGGGCTGTTTTCTTGCCAAGCATTTGGAGCAGCATCAGCAGTGATGGTGGTGTATGGGCACAGGAGTGTTCATGTTATCCTTGGGATAAAGCTATGCTGTAAATAACACTCTTGACTTTTTAGTAGTTTGATCCCTGAATTTGTTAGATTGCAGAAGTTTGTCAGAATTTTTTGTTCTGTTCTTATTGAAATCCCTGATGAAACTTTCAGCGACGTCGGAAACATTGGGATAGGCTTGGGATGGTCCAACTGGCTGCTGTGTTAGACATCTGTTCAGTGTCATGATATCTGTGGGCCTTTAAGTCTCCTCTCCTAGTTATTCGCTGACATCTATTAAAATGTCAGGTAATTACAGTAAGTCTCCTAACCTTGAATTACTCTGGAAGGAAAAGAGTTTTCTTGGTGCATGCTTAACATACCCCATCGTTTATGGTCACGTTGGCATGAGTATTATGAGTGCAGGACCCAAACAACTAGTTAATAAATAATGACCAATCTGTAGATAGAGCAGAGAGGGGGCACAAACAGGTTGCATTTAATGTTATTAAACATGTTATGGTAATTAGTGTCCGAAGGCATTAGGAAGGGGAGGGCTTTGTAGCTCTAGTCGCTGGAATAACAAAACAATGGAAGCTCCTGCCCCCAGAATTGCTGTGCTGGTAGATCAGTCTGTAAATTTTGATAAATATTATTAAGATACTGAAAAATGGGATACTGTGTTAATAGCTTGGAACTATTTGTTTGTTAAACAGGAAATAAAATGGAAGCTCATTATAGTTCTCATATAGAACCAGGAGTCTGAGTTGTTAAGATAGCAGAATGTCCATGTCACCCCTATTTAACAACAGGGTGGGGTTTTTTTCTTGTTGTCTTTTTTTCTTAAGGCACATGAGATGAGCAGAAAAATCTTAATTTAAAGCATGGACAATTTTCTGACTTTCTGTCACTATTCCATTGATGTCTGGGATGCCTTCCCGTAGTTGTGCAGAGTGGTGATCATGAAGAAACTATTGCCAGCTTAGAATGTGGTGGAGTTGATGCCTGCTTAATAATGTTGAAAATCAGCCAAGACGTATCTAATTATGGACTGAAGTATTATGCTGTATGGTTTGATTTGTGAAATTCTTGATTTATCAATGGTATGTGTTCCTATGTACTGAACTCTGCAAGGATAGTAATTACATATGGTAACATATGATTAAAATCTTACTTTAATGAGTGAATAAGAAGTTGAGAAGACAAATACTCTATCATGATGGAAACATGAGACTTGATTTCCAGCTGAGTCTCTACTAAAGTTAGATCAGCCATATTTGCATTACTATAATTTAAACAATATTGCCATTTTCCTGATCTTTGATTCGTTAGGTGACAGCCATCATTAAAACACACATTTTGCTTAAAAATGAATTTATGTGAGATAGAATTGGAATCAAGACTGGTTTCTTTGTCAGTATGTATTTTGCTTCCAACATGTATGTATGTGCAAAGAATTTAAACTGAGATTTTATTTGATTTTAGAATACCATCCAAGCTTACTCGATTTATCAGATGAATACCAGCTGGTGCAACCGACAGCCAAAACTAGAAAAATAACTTCATTTAAAGATGGAAATCCCTATTCATGAGACCATTTCAGAGATTTTTCTTTCCAGCAGGACTGGTTGAGCAACATGTTCTGATCATTGGTGTAGTGTATGGTTTTCAAAGACAGATGGTCATTGTGTTTAATGTCTGTGTATTAATGTTTTGTTGATGGAAGTATGAGTACGTTGTTAATTTATCTGGGAAAATACAATTAAACGGTTGAGATCAGGGTACATGTGACCTATGCTACATTTGGTTTAGAGGCTTCAAATTCAATTAGCTTTGCAAAATTGCTGTCAAATTTTTGCTTGCTCAAATGCAGCATCTTGGGTTATGGGAAAAAGAACAGAGAATTAGTCTTATATTTCATCCTGTTCCTCGGAAGTTTGCTCGATGCTGATGTTAAATAATTTCACATTCAGAATGGGTGGTATTCACCTCAGGAGATCTCAGCAGACTTCTTGAGCTTGTTACTGTGAAATCAGCCCTCCTAGAATCATTTCCTACCCCACCTCTTTAGCTGTAGTCAAGTGGCTATGGAAGGCAGGGTGTCTGTTTTGTTTCTCAAATCTTAAAGCTTTAAGTTTTCTTTCTGCCACTGCTTTTTAGCTTGACAGGAAAACATTGCAGCTGGAGCATGTGTTGCTGTACCTGAAAGCGTTTGTTCCTTTTCTGGATACTTGTCTTCTGGGTTAGAACTATGGGAGGGTCAGCTAACAGTGATGACAGTATTGTGATTTTTTCATAAATGGCTTTTCTTACCTGTTTCAATAATTCCAACATTAACTAGGAGCCCTTCTCTAGGGTAGTCATCTAGCTAGCTTTTATTTTCTGCCTTCTTTTGGTGCACTCACGCACTAGGAGGTACCTGTTTAGAAGCTGAGTTTCGCTTGTGCTCGTATACTTGGGTGTTTAAGAGAAGGTAAAAGCTCTTTTTCAGAGAAGCTAGTTGTGAGGGATGTTAGAGGTATAGTGAATGTGCGTCTTTTTGCCGTTTTACACTTCGGTTGTTTGTAACGTGTTTTTCTGCAGAAGAGTTCAGTACCGTGAGGACCTACACAGGTATAACTAGACATTGCTGGGGAGCGCAGGCCTGCAGGTTGCCTGCTTTGTGTCTGAAGTACTTCACTGCCTCATCTGCTTGGCTTTGTGACATTATTGCTAACTTGTACTTTTTAATTAATAGCGTTTCCTTGTGTTCCTAGTTTGGAAATTACGTAATGTCCTTCCATTCACTACTGTTGGAGCAGCTCTGTCCACCACGTGTTCATTCAGAACTTGTCTGAATCAGTGAGAACGTCCCGTGTGCAGAGTTATCGAAAACTATTTAAAGGGGATGATTTCGATTACGGGGGATGGAGTTGAGCAAAGCGATGGATGCACTGGAGCAGTAAACATAGTGTAGGAAATAGATGGTTGAACTGATATTACTTGGAGCTGATGATTGTTCGAAAGAAAGCAACAGTTGGGTGCCGTGTCACCGAACATGATCAATGGGTGAAGTGAGTTTCCTGCTGCTTCGTATCACGGAACAGACTTGTGAGGTTCTGTTTGTGTGGTTCCTGACAAATTACCTGATTCGGTTGACAAAACCAGATTTTTTTCATGTCATTTTCTGAATGAGCCAACCTGGATGGCAACTGGAAGCCCTTAGCTGGCTATTGGCAGTTGGCTTTTACAGGCAGAAACCCCAGCTGTCAGTGATTGGCTGCTTCATGGATGGCCACGGGCAGAATGAGTCTGGAGACTGGACCGTAGGTGGGACAGAGCGAGACAGCTGTTCTGTGACTGTGTCCGTGTTACCAATGCCCCACCTTGTGCTCGTGAGGAGGAAACAGTGAACAAGTCAGGTACTTGTGTTGGTTTTGGAGATGAGTAAGAGTTAAGAAGGTCATAGATTATCATGGAATCATCTGGTTGGAAGAGACCTTTAAGATCATCAAGTCCAACTGTTCAAGGTAGTCCAAGAGAATTGGCTTGGAAAAAAGATGCTGATGTAATAATAAAAAGAAGGAGTAATTTTAAAAAACACATTTTTACTTGCAGCCGCACCACAGGACAGAGGTTTTAAAACCCCAAACTCTTACTCCAGAATCTGGAGAAATCCTGACTGTTGCTTCAGATTGAAACGCGCCATAGCTGTGGTTTATGTGTTTAATGAGGAGGGCATAATTCTGAAACTGATCCCCCCCAACTGTTTGTGTAGTAGTCTCTAAGTATAATGTATTTGTTTTGATACAACATGTCAGAATTTATAACTTCCATACAGTTAAATAGCGGAATTTACAAATGTAATTAGAGGGTTAAAGGCATTTAAAGAATAAAAGCACTTTAATGACATTCAGTTTTTATTGACAACCCACTAATATCTGCTGCATTCACATAAAGATTTCTAATGTAATAATGTGAGCAGATGAAAGCTCTGCTGTTGAAGAGCTCAGTGCAGAGCGTATTCGTCAGATGTGCTCTCTGAATGCAGATGGAACGTTACTGAGCACTTTATGGGGAGTCAGCACTCGGCCACAGCTTACACCACGCAAGCCGTATCCTGCTCTCTGTTTTACAGGGTATGGTGTCAAGAGAGGTGCGTTAAGAAGATAGATGGCAGCAAACTGAAATGTTTATGAGGAATTGTTTTCAGTTATTCCAAAGCTCCGTCCAGGGTTTCAGTTTTCCAAAAACTGTAACGTAGCTGCTTTTGAAAGAAAAAAAATTCCCTTAATTCTCTTTACTTAATCCTGGAGGTGTTTGCAAGAACATCATTAAAGGAATTGTGGAGAACGCCAAATAAATGTTTTCAGATCCTTTCTTCTTTAGTATCTAAGGAATATAGGTTGGGTTTTTTTGTGAGGCAGTGCCTAATGAAAATCTTCCTTGATCTGAACGGGTTTGGATTTAACCTCCGTATGGGCTCCGTTAAAATCAGTGCCGTAACTGCTCTTTTGCTGTAGGTGGTTGGACACTCAGACAGTTGTAGCTCGGTCTTTCTAACAATATAGTTACTACGAGATGCAAATGCTCGGGCAATCGGATGGTTCGGAGTGCAGGAGAAGCTGGCAGAGCCCAGCGAGGGAGTTTACAGAGTGGTGCTGGGCAGCCTGTGGTGCAGAGCCCAGGTTAAAGCTTGGCTGAGAAAGACTTGGCTGAACAGAGCCTTCCTCCGTGCGAGAAAAAGCATCCTGTTAGTGCTGAGGGCTTGGAGCTGCATTTGCACGTTTTCCTTGACTGATTGAACCAGCCACGGGCCTGTCGAGCATTGTACGCTGGTTACGAGCTTTTTACTTCATTTTCCACGGAAGTGAAAAATTGAAAGCGGGGAGGTAATTGGCAACACTGAGAAATAAGATAGCATTGCTTCGTGAATTTATGGAATGTCTTACAGTTTTATATACAAAATTATTCATGTAAGACCATCAGAGAAGTTTCTACTAGGGCTCTGCAGAGATTGTGAATTACAGGCTAAGCTGTCAATTACTTTCCAGCATCCTCTTGCAGTGGAACGAAAAACCCTGCTGAAGTGGTTGGACATTATTCTGCTTTGCTTCAAGCTTGCAAATTTAGAGTGGTCTCAATTTACTTTTTTTGTTTGTTTGTTGACAAATGAGATGTGTCTGTATTTCCTTCTACTTGCTGTTTCTCAAATGAGGTTTCTGGAGGAGCAGATTGGTAAAGCCTGTAACACTGTGTCATCAGCACAAGTAAACACAGGCTGGGCTCAAAGTGGGGCTCTGGTCGTCTTCAGTAAGTAGCCAGATGCATTTCTCATGGCTCTTTGTGGTGAACTCGTTATAAGGACATGCTGATGGAGCAAAGGGCCAAGTACTGACCTCCTGATTTAGTGCTGAATCCCTTCATGGGAGTTGTGTTCATGTAAGGATTGGGTTGCAAAAAAATACGAGGAGAGGTTGCAGAATTTTAGCAGGAGAGCTGTCTAGGTTGGAGGGGAGTTTTTGGAAGTAACATATTGCCTCTTAAATCGTGTGGTGTACGATGTGTATCAAAGGGAAAGTGCTACCTGCTTTTCTCCTCCTGCCATTTGAAAAGTGGTGCGAGGGGGGAGTCAAGTCACCAAAAAGAGTATTGATTAACAGAGATTTAAAAACATTGACTCTTTAATGGTGATGATAAAGAGCAGGGGCTGTCTGATGGTTTATATAGTGATGCTGTGGAAAAAGGTGTGAGTGATTCCTGGGATGGGAGTTGTTACAGTTCTGGATGAGCAGCCAGGAAGCGTGGGACACAGCACGGCGTGAGACCATGCTACTAAATGCTGTTCGGTTTGGTTTCTGTCTTTCAGGACTTTCAGTGAATGGAGGAAGACACTTTTTACTAGAGATTAAACTTGTCTAAAGATATCAAGGTAGGAGAATTTTTTTTTTTTTTTTAATTATTCCCCCAGTCCTGTATTTTCTTTGCAGTTGTGATTTAATTGTTTGTAAAGTTGTGCTCTGTTGTTTCTTTAATCTCACCTAGAACTGGAACATGGAGCATGGGCACTGTCTTCCTGTGTCACTTTTACTGATTTTTAACCTGATTGTTTCTGTATTTAGAGGAAAAGGTGTAATAGCTTTCACACAGTAGTGTTTGAGTATTCTCCATCTTTTCCTACTGGAGGTGATCAACAGGAAAATTGATATAATGAAAATCTTCCTTTTGTAGGGTTCTACGTTATTTATTGACTTCATTCTAACTGCTAATTAAAATACTTAGATTTTTTTGTAAACAAAATGTCTAAGGGTGACACAGCATTGTATATAAATATACTTCAGTGTTTTAATTTCTCGAGTTGCTTTTTGTAAAATCCAGGATGTTCTGTGTCTGAGAAGATCTCCAGTGCTACCCAGCGGGTTGAGCTTCAGTTCCATGTTGATTATTCTTGACCCTGGAGCAGGTTTGCAGAATGGGCTTACAGCAGCTCCTTAATTGAGTCTGTATTTTAATATGAATATTTTATCATTTAAAAATAAGGAAAATTATTCAAGTTTCCTTTAATCTCTTGAAGGAGTCAAGTGCTGTAACATTTCCTGCCACTTTATACATGGCCAAGTTTTTTGTTTTCATTTTCTGTCATACCACTATATCTTCAAAATTCACTTACGATTGGCAGGAGCCTCAAATAGAACATGCGGTATGTAGCTGGTGGGTTTTTTTGAGTGATGGATTTTTGGCTGCTCCATGTCATAGCTAAAAGTGGAGATGCAAACGGTTCCTGATGGAGAAACTCTCTGCGCTTCAATCTTGTGGTTGTTTGGGGCGGAATCAGGATTGTTGGTCCTGGCAGAGTGAGGCTTGTGTATTCCAGCTGTAGAGAGGGCCCTAAAATTTCTCCTAAGGCAGGCAGTTAACTAGACTCCGCTCTGCAGAACAGTGCCGCTATTTATTCCAGGATTAAATACCTTGTTCAAATGGCTGTTGATGGAGGGAGCTAGTGATAATATTTAAAACCAAAGCAGTAATTTTAGCTGTGAAGAACAACTCGGAAGACGCTGAAAGCCCTGAAGATGAGTTGATGGAACTGAGATGATTGCGCTCATAACTTTTCCTTGGTTGTCATTTTTCTCTGAGGCAGCATAACTGACATTGTATATGGAGAGCGTAAATGTCCCTTATGAATTCAGTCTGTAACATTCATCTAGAATTAGAAACCAGGTTATGCAAAATGATAAAGCCCTGTTCAAAATTAAATTTCCTTAATTTCAAGGTCACCACATTTTTGTGTTCAAAAGAGAACTGGTTCTGACTTTTGACTTTCTTGCAGTGAGTGAGTGCGTTCCTGCAGTCATGTTTCTGATCTCATTTTAAGTAGCTGGTTTGTTTTTCTGGTGTTAAAGCCTTAAATAAAGGGTATTGTTGGAGAAATTTTTTTTCCAGAAGAACAAATTCAAACCTTGACCTCCAAGTTATGGTTGCAAACAGCATTAGTTAGTATTCTGGGATCGGGAAGCTTGTCTTACCAGAAGAGGTGGTGGTCGCGAATGGTGAGGGGATCTCGATTGAGTGAATCAGCATTGCTCTGTCAGGGGCATCTCTCTCTTTTAGCAGTCGTGCTTTTGTTCTTCCTTCTTACAGAAGTATGACCATGTTCTAGACAAAATGACAAGCAACTGTTCCCTGTTGAGGGAGGAGAGGAACTTGAGCGCACACGGAATACATCTGTGCTGAGGGCTGGAGAGGTGCCCCTTTCTGGTGGGGTCCTGGTGCTGCTGCTGCTTCGCAGCTCCAGAAGCAAAGAGCTGCTGCGCTCTGGCACTGTTGCCGAGCTAATTTGCCCTCTGGAGTTGCTGTTGTCCAAGCACGGTACCAAAATGAGCTCTTCCTCAGCGTGAGTTCTGTGGGTTTTCATAATAATACAGCACTTGTCTCATTCCTGGCAGGCTCTGACTGTACAGAAGTTACCTCTGAACATAAACACCACAGAGTGTAAGTGAACATAATCACCACAGACTCATCGAGAAATATGTTTGACCTCATTCAGCTTAGGGCTGTTTTGGGGAACTCCACATATGTGGGAATATTACCGTGTTGTGCTTGCAGAATTAGTTTTCATTGTAGCATTAAAGGCTGCTTGATTTTGCTAAAATAAAAGCAGAGGCTGAAGCTGACTTCCTGCTTCCTTGTGAAATGTCAACATACTGACCTGCTGCACGCTCCTCCAGTGCAAATGCTGTTATTTTGATGTTTTTATTTTACGTCTCTCCCTCCAGGATAGCTGGAGAAGCAAAGACAGCAGAGGCATATTTAGCTGCTCGCAGGAGGAAAGGAGAGAGAACAAGTGCAGGGGCTCCTGAGCTCTGTTAGTGGCGGGGTCTGTAGGAAAGGGAGTCAAGAGATCTCTGAAGTATTTTGATGAGGAGGAGCCAGAGGGGATGGACAGATCGACTTTCACATCAGGCGCCCGCATCATAGCGATTAGTGTTCAGCCTTTAGTGAGAGAACATAAAATGATTAATTTTTGTTCGCATTCAGTTGTTCTAAAGCCTATTAGAGAACTTCGTCTAATAAACTTTTGATTACTTTAAAACCTAGAATATGGTTTAGTCCTTTTAATTCCTTTTTTGTTTTCCTTTTTCCAAATAATCCTAAAGGTTCTTGGCATTTTTGCTAGAGTACAACTCTTTTCGTTCCTCAAGTTCCTGGAAATATTTAATCTCTGAATTCTGCTCCTGTGTTTTTAAATATGCATGGACCAAGCTTACACAGAGACGTTCCTTTTGACTTCAGAGTTGGTGTAGTCAGGTCTTCACATTCCTGGTGTGCGTCAGAGCTGCTCTGTGAGGCAGAGTTTAATGCAGCTGATCGTCGTGATGTTGGTGGAGGTTTTGACTTATCCTGACGATTACCAGTTACGACGTGTGGCAGTTTCGTCTTCCTGGAAGCGGCGGAGTGCTGCTCAGATGTGCTCTTCTGGGCTACTAGTCCTCGTCATTAGGTTGTCTCAAAACATCCTCTTCTATTTCAGGGCAATTTAAAATAAGAGCGTAGGTTAAACTTTGAAGAATGTATTTGAGGAGCATGGGAAGCGTCAGTCTGGCAGCTGTTACGAGCGAACGTGGAACGGATTTCTGTGTACATTGTACGTTATACGTGGAGAAAATGTTTGAAAGCTGAACCCGGTTTGTGGTGCGAGTCTTCCTTTCATTTTTCCATTTCTTTCATCTTGTGATAATTAGCTTTATAAATCTGTCACTTGTTTTAAAACAGTCCTCGTTACCTATTTCTGTCTGAAGTTTGAATGCTCTTTGAAAACAGTTCGCTAGTTTTGAAAGGTTAGAGTTTGTTGTTCACAAAATGTTAATTCAGCCTTTGCATGTTGTTAAATCCTGAAAACTAGTATTCTGAAAGGTACCTTTTTTGGTGTCCTAGGATGTGCTACTTATTATACACACTCCTCAATTTCTAATGTAGTGAGTTCAGCTTCCCTCATGAAAAGAGCATCTGGTACTACCGGGAAGTTTTACAATAGAATATTTTGTGAGTAACAAACTTTTCTGTTACTTTGCACAACTGAGTGTCTGTTTTCTGTCAGAGGACTTGTTTCTGTTTCAGAAAAACACATAAGGATTTACCCTCTGTAAAAATCTTGCCATCAGAAGATATACTCAAGGAATGTGATGCCTCAGGATCTTCTGCCATAGACAGAAGCGGATGAATAAAGGAGTAGGCAGTGAAATGTGGACTGGAATGAAGGCTCATCTCATGAGTTTGCTTTTAAAACTTTAATTATTGTAATCTTGCCCATATATTGGTGCTGCTAAGTCCTGATTCCAATTTACAAAGTTTTTTTTCATTTTTATGATAAACTCTGGCAGAAGTGACGCGGGAATGCCTGCCTGCCTTCTGCACTCCGTGACCAGCAGGGGTTTGTCACAGAGGGCTCTCAACGCTCCCGCTTGGGTGGGACTGCACGGCCAAGCAGGACTGTAATGCTTGGCAAAGTGCTGGGTGGAGGTAGGGTGCCCTAAGAGTGACTCTCATAACACTCTTCTGACTTTTGGAAGTGGTTTGTCACTGATCCATGTCATGATTTCTCATTGAAAAACACGTTTTGATAGAAGTTTGCAAATCCTTGTGTTTCTATCTATCTGTCGATATAGTGTTCATAAACTTTCATTGAATATTCTGAAGGTTGCAGGAGTAAATTCTGTCTTAATTTGCTGCAGTCTGAGCTGCTCCTGAACTGGACGACAAGCTAATGAGTCTCATGGTCTGGCACAGAAGCGTTCTTGTTTACAGGCTTTTACTTCACTTACTTTTCAACCGCAAATTACCGCAAATTAATATACGAAGAGGCAGCTGACAGGATTGTTGAACCATCTCCAATTTGGAAGTATGGGCAACTTTTTATTTTATTTTTTTTTAAGTTGTCCTTTTCACCTGTTCAGCTAAAGCTCGGCAGTGCCTGTGCTCTGACTGGGCTCACTGGTCTGCCAGTTTGAGCTGCTGAAACGGGTGAACGTCCCCGTAACGCACAGGCAGCCTAGCTGGGCTTTCTCCTAGCTGAGATTTCAAAGAGGAAGACTCTGAACGTGTGTAAAGAAATCTGCGTCTTTATACAGTGTTTGGAAGAACAAAATGTTTACAGTTTTCTTACTTTCTCGAAACAATTTTTGAAGTGCTTGTCCTTTTTGAGGGTATTTCCACTGTGGAGGTCAGTGCTGGGACATGGCTGCTTTAGTGGTGGTATATGGCTTTGATTTGAAATTCCATGTCTGACAGACATCATCTTTCCCTAGGAAATGACTTCTGTGAGCTGTAATACTGGGTAGCCACCCAAAATGTGAAGCAGTTTTTACAGCCTGTCTACAAACTTTGTCTTAAAATTTAAGAAGACAGAGAACTAGGCCTTAGTCATCTGGGAGGGTTTAATGAGGTACTGCAGACTTGTTCAAGCTTAGCGTTTGGAGTAGAGTAGCAGCTTGCAGCCCTCAGTCTGTCTCTACTCCCTTGCCTGTGTTTTTTCTCTCATTGTATTGGTACTACTGCTTTCTCATGCTCCAGAAACTGTTTTTCTTCGTGCGTTTCATTGAACTGTAGCATTGCATTGTTAGACGATAAACCAACGTGTCTGTCTATACATAAGCCAGAAGGTTCTTGAGCTCTTTTTCGAAAAAGGCTACGTTTGTGAAGTGCCATTGATGCTATAAAACAAGAGTTTGTAGAGATAGCGCCTTTTTATTTACCTGCCGATACTGTGTGGAGGGTTTTGCTCACATAGTACCTTCATTCGATTTGGTAAAGTCCCCAGTGACAAGCTGAATGACAAGGCATAGTAGCTCTTCGTTGCCTGATTTGATGACAGTAGCATCCCATGGCAAAGGGAGTGTGAAGGATCCCCATCAGCATACTGTGTCTTTAGCTTCTACTGACCCAGCTGCCTGCGAGCCTGGGGGAGAGAATTAACCTGGACTGGGAGATGTATTGAGGAGTCCGGTGGGGGTATGAAAAAATGCCTGATCCAGCTTCTCCTAATACTGTAATACCATTTACCATTTAATCCTTCTAATTCCGTGAACTAATATGACCAACAGAACTTTTAATTTAGCGTGCTTATTCTTAAATATTATTTCTGGCATAGTATTAGCTAAACAGAGAAAGAGCTGTGACCACATTTCCTCAAAGCCACCGAATAAAGTGGTTGTGCATGCAAAAGAGAAACAGCAATTGATTTTGGTGACATTCTGCTACTTTGTGTTGTGAAAACCTTAACTAATCAGGATATAAATGTAGTGAGTACTTACACCGGGGGTACTACAACATTGTCTGTAAGATGCAATGAGAAACCGCATCGTGCGTTGATGCTAAACTGGGTCTATTGCTAAAAAGTGGGGTTTTTTTCCATTTCCCACCTGTGCAGCTCACTGATGACCTAGCAGTGCTCTGAGGCTTCTAGGTGAGCTCTGAGGACATGGAATTAGTCCTTGAGACATCCCATGGCTGGTAACTCAGGGACTTAATGCAAGACATCAATTCTTTCTCTACTCCATGGTTCTTTGGAACAAATTCATGGAGGCCCCATGTATGCCCTACACAGAGACTTAATTCAGTCCCAGGAGCAGCACAGCAATTTCTGGCACAGTTTGTTGTCTGTAGGCTAGAGGTAAACATCACTAGCAAACCGGCGTCCTCACCTTTGGCACCGCTCAGGCTCAGTCCAGTTGGCTCCTTGCCCATAATTAGGTTTAATTAGGTTATACCTCAGCGCTGAGGGCACAGCTCCACTCAGTTCTCTTTTCAGTGGGGATAGTCCCTACACCGCCTGCTTAATTCACAGGAACTTTGGAGTTTGGGGCTGTCCACTGCTATCACAAGAGGCCGATTCTGAGAAAAATGCCATTCCAAAGACTGATTGTCCTTCCAGGTTTAGCTGGGACTCAAAATAGATACCTGGGGAGCAGCTTTTTTAAAAGAAACAAGTACAAGAAAAGAAAAAGGAAATATCCTGCACTTTTCTGTAGTGGGGTTTTATCAGGATCTTTCTCCTCTACTCTAGTCTCACCAAATGCTGTAAGATTGTTATTTATTTACTTCATGTATTCACCTAAATCTGAAGTAGCAAGCAGAGCACTTTCCGGTCCCCTTTTGCCTTGCCACCTGCACTGGCTGACCAGCACACTTAACGCCACAGGTAAAGGAGGAAAACTAGGACTGTTCA
Organism: Bucorvus abyssinicus; assembly: GCA_009769605.1. Classification (NCBI taxonomy): domain Eukaryota; kingdom Metazoa; phylum Chordata; class Aves; order Bucerotiformes; family Bucorvidae; genus Bucorvus; species Bucorvus abyssinicus. Next base: position 12,444,474 of record CM020049.1, on the reverse strand, counting down.
GTGATGACAGTCAAAGTCTGATGTTATTCTGTCATCAGCAGCGGAGGTGATTGTATCTACTTTAGCGTGAGCAGAGAATCACACCTGTAACTGAAGTCCGCAGATTGCCGATGGTGTCCTTGCTTAATGCTTGGAGTGGGACTGTCAAGCTGTTACTCAGACCCCTGGCACTGTAGTCCCTGCGCTACGATAGCCGGGGCAGCTCAGGCAGGTTTGAGGAGAGGAGCTGTGTTACCTGCCTGCGGACAGGAGACGTTCTTGATCGGTTACCCCTCCCCTCTGCTCCCTGCTCCTCTGTGGCAGCTGCACCTTGAGGTACCTCAGCTTGCTTGTTGAAACACAGTTGGGTATTCTTGCGAGTATGGTATGACGGTGTGAATTGTTACTAACCCCCTGGCTGGTGAAACTTTTTCTCCTTATTTTTGACATGTTACTATCACAGAGCACCAAGGAACTGCCTCTTGGTTTGCTTGTCTTGGAAAAATGTTGCTAGGTGGTAGTTACAGTTTGCTGTTCAAAAACTTTTAGGAAAAAATGAACTCCCTTGTGGCTCTGACACTTGGCTTAATATAAGAACCACTGGAGTCTGCTTTTCTAAAAATAAGTAAGTAGATCAATCAGCTGTACACATTATGTTATCACCACAGCGCTCGGTATTGGAGAGGAGGAGGAGACAAGTCTCACTCAGACTCAAGCAGTTCTGCAGGTAGGAGCAGGAGGTGTTTACTGCCTTGTCTTGCTCAAAGCCGAGATAAAGACATTTGGATCTCTGGGGTGTTGGAGGGATGATAATATTATCATATTCCAAAATAAATAGCACTTTGAGTTTGGTTGCCTCCTCTTTACATTTAACGTCTCTCTCAGAGTTCTTCCTTCTGATGTTGCGAGGGGTGTTGTATAGGAAGAAGTTTATTAATAACAGGTTGCAGGAGAGGAAGGATATGTAAACCCAGAAGTTTTCTTTCTGTGCTGTGAGCTGGAACACAACAGCCATCTAAAGATAAACAGAATTCAAACTTAAGACAATTGTGTTTGTGCCCGGATGGAAATTTTTTCTGTAGTCATGTCACAGTAGGGTGGTTGGAAGAGGGGCCAAAGCTTTGCTGAGGTGCCCTGGGAATACGCCTCAATACCAGCTCGTCGTGCTTTGATGTCATTATGCAAGGCCTCAGAGAGACGCCAGATGATACTCCAGCCATTCATAAAGGCAAAGGAAATACCAGGACTGTATTTTCTGTTTAATATTCATGTCTGCATCCATACATACATGCAGACAAACACAGCCCAGAATCTGTTTGTGGAATCTGATGGGTGAATAGAATGTCCCGAAAGTCAGGAAAGGCTGAAGTCGGTTGTTACGTGTGGGCTCTCAGCTGCTGCCCTGGGATGATAGCATCTCAGTAAGTGGTGTTGAAAGGATCTTTGCTGGCTTTGAACTGGGTATTATTGTATTAATATATTTGAAAATATTAAATAAGTGTGGAGAAACTCAAGATTGCATTTATTGAGCGTCCTCCAAGAAAAACCTAATATTGTTGGAGGAAAAAATTTCATGGTCTGTTTGTACAATGAATGTGTTACCTTGTGACTATGGGATATTACGTGTACAATAGAAGGAAAGTTGTGGTTTATTACATGTGCTGATCAAAGACTCTTTAGTATTCTTTTGGTCTAGTTAGGAGCAGCTTTTGTTGTTGCCGTTTTGATGGTTTACCTACTTTAATAAGAGGATGTTCCACCAGAATGAGTTGTCAGTGTGTCTGGTGAACCCAGAAGCTCATTCTTTTATCTTCAGCAGCGCAGAGACAATTCCTTGTTCTTTTTTTTTTTTTTTTTGACACATATAGAGCGAGGAAAATATATGGGTAATGTTTCTGTTTGATTTGTTTGCATTTGAGTGGCTCTGCTCATGACAGTTTATTCAGCTCGCAGAAGGGTTTGACAGCCAGCTAGCCCAGGAGCTAAAGACAACAGCGTTTGTAGTCTGGGGGGTGTTGTCAGCAAGATTGACTATTGACTTTTTCTGAGCAACGTGAAGGGCAGCAACTCTTCTGGTAGGTTTGGCTTTAGTAGTAGTGGAAAATGGGAGCAGAGCTGGCTGAAGACCGTGTCTTTCACAGTTCAGTGTGATCGTTTGATCAAATCGTTTGACGGACTCAGTAGGTCCCGCCAGCAGCGCTGGAGTTGTGTGTCCTGGAAACAGCCTGGATGAGCGAAAGCAAACCGCACGGTTGGCTTTGAATGGATGTCGATGGCTATTGTTAGGAAACGTATTGGCAAAATGATTCTAAGCTGTTAGAATTTATCTTGATTTTAGCAGTTTTACTGCTTCTGGGTGATGTTTTCCTGTTGACCAAATCGGACTGTTGATTTTTTCTCTCTGTTGTGTTTTTGCAGTTCTTGGGATACACCAAGTGGAACAGGATCGCCATGTTTCGAAACAGTCTCAAGATGCTTCTTACGGGAGGGAAGTCAAACCGCAAAAACAGGTCCAGTGGTAAGTCAGTGTCAGCTCCTGCATGTGTTCCATTGTGTTTTTGAGAGTATTCCTTTTATGTGTGATTTGGTCTTACTTTTTAATGAAGAGATCGACTCAGCTGATGATCTTGTAGACTCAAAACATCATCAGAGGTCATTTTAATAATGTGCCGTGATTTAATATTTAAAAATATATGTATATTTATTTAAAATGTATGTAAACCACAGTCTGTTTTTGTTGGGCAGATAAGATGTAGGGAAAAACAAATAGTAGTTACACATAATGCTGTAGTAAACTAACTTCAAGGTTCGTGTTTCAATTACAGAAATTAAGAAAACAAAATTTTTGCCTTGAAAATGACTGTGACAACTTGTAGCAGTGAAATCTTCATTACAAGGAATACTTGTGAGAGCAGCAGCAATTGTTCTTACTTTTTATTTATTTATTAAGCAGGGAAAGAGGGCAATGGGAAAAGATGAAATTTAGGAGAAACTGCCCAAATTTAGTCACCAGTTCTGCTAGTCTCATTTTCCCACCATGCCAGGAAAGGAGTTTACAGTTAGCACTGATTCGTATGGCTTGGCCTGTTGGATCTATGAAGGACTTTAGGAGAGATTGTAATTGTGGAACAAAGCATTGCAAAAATACTAATACGCTTTAAAAACGCTGTTATTTAACTTCTGTATTTATTTCCAAAAAAGGAGTGCTGGCAGTATAAGAGCTTTTACTTAAATCTTTCGTTTTTCTTCTTAAAGCCATCTGGAAGCACTTTCTAAATGTTTTGGGACACGATGTTTATTTGCGCTTGTGTGCTGCGTGAATAGTGCGTGTGTACGTTCCACGGAAACCATGGATGAAGCTGCAGGTAGATGCAGTGGTGATTAAGCGCAGTGGGAAAAACAGGCTGTTTTCCCTCGTTTGATGCAGGTTAATATGGATTTCTCACAGTGCCAGAATTTTTTTCCCCCCACTTTTAGTATCTTCTTATCCCCGGTTTCATTTGGGGAAGGGGAATTGTGTTTTCCAGCGGTGCAGCTTCGCTGTGCCGGGCGCTGCCTGGTAGCAGCACTGATCCTTGAACATTGGTCCTTGGACATCGGTCATCCCTTAGAGTCGCGTTTCTGGTGACAGTCCCAGTTTGTGCTGGTTGATCCTGAAGACTTTTGTCCTGAAAAGCTCAAGCAGTGCCTCATGGAGTTGACTTCCTGCTATTAGTTACAGCAGTTGGTTGTATCTCCTATAGCAGGAAAAATGTCTGTTTTGCAACGTAGTAATTCCAGCCCCAGGTGGTGGGTGTCCATCAGGCTGTTGTGGAGGAGATTCCCTTTCCTTACTGACTCCTTAGTCTTTTGGTACCCAAGTGGTTAATTTGAGGGAGGTACCTGCGTAAAGAGACAGGTTGGGGGAATACACACGAGCAGATGGCTCTGTCCTCTTGTGGTTATCACCTTGACAGCTTAAAGCCCAGGAAAGTGCGAGTCCGGGGATGATGCTCACAACCTTTGGAAAACTGTACATAGACAGATACTCCTAATTTGTGCTTTAGGTACAAGGCCGTGTCTTTGTCAGACATCTCTGTTCTCAGTCCCTAGTATTCCTTTTGGCTTGTCTCCCAAAGCAATATTAAGGATCTTGTATACGCAGAGCTTTGCAGCTACGTGTTTCCTGTTGTGTGAATGAAAACTGTCAGCTCTGAAAAAACAAGATTTGACCTGGCAGTACTTATGTCTGTGAGCAAAACAGGGAGGGAGATGGGGCTTCCTGAAAAACAGGTGACAGTATTGAACAGAGATTTTCTCTAATGTCTAATGACTATACCGTATGTTTAATTTATTGCTCTTCTGCCTTTGAAATAAGTTGCTTTATTGAGAAATTCTGTTAGGCATTCTTCAGGGGAGGAGAAGGAGTAAGAAAGGAGATGATAAGGTTTCTTTTATTAACAGTGTCTAAATGGAAAACATCCCTCCACTGGAAAGTAGTTTTTCAGATAAGTGTTAGTCTATCAAGCTGTATTTTGACATTAGATGAATTCATTGCTGCCTAGATTTTTATAAACAAATCTATTTAATTCTGTATTTCTTTGCAATACAGTAAGGAAAAAAAGTAAATCTTGTGTGTACATTTCTGTGTATTGTACAGCGTTATAAGCCTGAACTTTCTTTCTTTATGTGCTTTGCAATTCTGGCAACCTACAAACCTGATGCATTAGAAGGTGATAGAAAAGGAAAGCGCTTATCTAATATATAGAGAAGGGATTTGTCACCTGTCACTGGTGGTGACAGAGCAGTCCTGTGCTGCCCTCAACCACCCGACTTGGTGCCATGATCTCACTTGGTTACTTTGCTTACCCCAGACCTCAGCACTCCCTCTCTCTTCACCTTCCCTTCCATCCTGCTCCCTTGGTATGCGGAGGAAAGGATCCCCAGGAGCCCTCCCGTCTCCTTGAATAACTGTACATGTGTAACAGCTAGATCCAGGGATTGCATTCTCTAGAACGTTCTCATATGGTGAGCGTGTACCTTCAGATCACCTGCATCACTGTGCCCCCACTGGTAGGATTTTGTGGGGACATAGGTGGGACATGGGGGTTCTGGATGTTTTTCAGTAAGTGCTTTAGAAAGATGAGGTATTTACTCAATTCTTTATATTTCTCATTAACATGATTTAGATTGGTAATTAGGAGTTGGAAATGAAGACTCACGGATGGTTTTGGTGCTCTGATTGGCCTCACAGCCTCAGAAGCTGTTTCATCACGGGACAGTGTGATTTGGGGGTAGAACCAGGGGTGGGAACGTGAGCTGTGCTCCCACAGCAGAGGTAGGTGTGTCCGGAGCAACCCCAGTTCGCAGGGAAACTCCGCACAGAGCTACACCCATCTCTGGGAACTGGGAACAACCCCTAAGTTCAGTGTTGTGAAAGTTGTCTCTCTTCAGGTCTGCTGTTGGTTCACCTTCCATGTAGTGATTTTAAATTCCCTGGGTAGGTGCCTGCGCATTCGGGTGTCTCTGGTGCGTGGGTTTGGGTGGAATTGCAGCGTGTGCGTCTTCATTTCCTACAGTCCAGTCGTTTCGCATTCCAGTGTGGGAGTAAAGCTTTGAAGCAGGGTTAAAGGTGGTGTGGTTTTTTCTGGGGGAATCCAAGTGAGCTCGCTGGCCTTTGCAATTACTGTTCTTTGCGTTTTCTTTCATTTGCAGTAACATAGTTAGAAAACAGGGTCAGTGAAGTCAAGCTAACAATCCCTAGATGTTGTGATGTGGTTTTGATAATTCCTCGTGATTAAAAGAGCGCTGGTAGTGGTAACGGTAAAATGCCTTTGTTATTCCTCCTTCAGAAACTGCTGAGCAACTTCTCTGAAGCACTGTGGTTGAGATTTGTTTTGACTCAGCTGGGGTGGGTTTCTTCTTTGTTACTCTTTATGGTATTGTGGTTCAGGAGCACACAAAATATTTATAAAAGAAGAACACCAGTTATGTCCGTACGAATGTAGAGTTACATGCAGTAATGCCAATTAAAATAAATGAATTTCTACTGCAACATCAGATTGTGTAATCTCCTGTGGTTAATTTTCTGTGTGTACTTTCAAAACTCTGCTGATAGGATTTCTTAGCAGCGTGCTTTATGCAGTACAACCTTGTGCATGTGCATTTGCGCACATAGTTAATCTTGTCTTAACAAAAATTCTCTTGTGACTCAAGGGCACTCAAGATATTTTACAGTAACGCCTTGAAGACACATTGCAACTGCAACAGGCTGTATATTCTCCTGTCATAGATGGATATTCTGCAAAGCTACCAGACAAAAATATCCATGTAAAGCCGAAATATGGGCTGAAGGTAGCTAAATATTACCTTTATTTTTCTGTTCAAGATTAATTTACAGAGATATACAGACACGTAGGTTTTCTGACTCGAGTTCATATTGTTTTAAAGCATAAAAGGACTGTGCTGTGCTCCATCCCTTGATTCCTTCTGGCTGAAGATGCAGCGTGCTTATTGCGGCCAGAAGCCCTACAGCTAGGGCAAGCAGTTGCAGTAAAACCTGCAAGTAGGCACTCTGGCCTGTCAGCATTTTTTTTGAGGCTTCTTTCTCCCTATTTCAGCCCTCCCAGGGCAATTCTGTTCTGTTTCGGAATCCAGAGGCTATAACATCCTCTATTTTTTTTTTTTCCTGCTGTTCTATCAAGGACCTATCTCATATTTACTGGCAGTTTGCTGGCTTATACTAGACATTTATTGATCTGGGTATGTATTTAATTAGTTTACGTCAAATCAATCCGCTAATATATTCGTCCAGTATTGTGTTAGTGACCTAACCTTTGTAAAGGACCCGATCTCTCCACCCATTGGAATGATCCTTGTTTCTTTCCCTTCCTACATTATCGCATTACATTAATACTGCTGTTAGAGTCCCCATTCCCTTTAGAACTTAGGAAAATTCAGCTGCAAAACTGTACGTTTTACTTGGTTTTCTCTTTCTCTTTGTGAGGTGTAAGCCCAGGAATTTTTGCCTTTTACTTCTGGCAGAGGCTGAGGTAGAGTCTTAAAGCACTTTTGTCTTTTTTAGCATGTTCAATTTATCTGAGGCATGTAATCCTTTAGAAGCTAGCCCCAAAGGGTCTGCTTTTTTCTTCTGAGTTAGTTTGGAATTGTGTCTTACTTGTTCTTAACACAATTTTTATCTTGAGCTCACCAGCTAGGAGCCTGCCCGTCATTCGGAGTGGTTTTGGTGCAGAGTTTTTAAATCCTGTTCCTCTTTCCTGGTTCACAGGAGAGCCAATTACTTCAAACTTCCAATATATTTATAGGGCCTTTTGGAACCTGCCACCTGATAATTTAATTCTAGTACTAAAAGAGCCCCTGTCAATGCTCTGCTCTTGATTCTTGCCTTTCTAAGAGAAAAGGCATGTCTGTGAAGGTCTCATCGCTGCTTTGCCAGAACTCCGTGCAGTTTCTTACCTATCTGATCTCTCTGGTAGTCTTAAGTGTAGTTCTTACCCCAAAAGAGTTTTAGAGGGTCACAATTGCTTTTGTGGATTTAATTTCTGAGAGAAATTGCTGAGTGATGAGATCCAGCTGGTGGGTCCTGAAGCTGCTGGGATAACTTAGGACGGTATTAGAAGTGAGATACTGAAAGACCTGAGACTTACAGGATGGGTCGTGGTACTGAACACCGAGTGATCCACGTGTTCAAGGTATTCCATCCAAATAATAATAGTTCAGACCATTTTCTCTGAAAAAGTTTGCGAGTTTTTCATAAATCCCTTTTTAAACAAGTCTTGAGTGTGTTGACAAATCCATAGATGCTCTGACCGCAGTGAAGTCTTGTCCCTGAGTTTGTTAAGAATGAACTGACCTGCCCTGAAAGTTTGTTTTTTATTTCTGTTACTTAGTGTATTTCTTCTTAAGAAGGAAATGTATCAGGAAGGTCTGTGTGTACACACGCACACATTTTTCTTCTTAGTAAGGCATATTTATTTGGTTAGAGTATGTCTGGTTCCTACAGCAAGCTCTCTTCCCAGACAAATAAAAGATGCTTGGACAGTAAAGCTTCTGCTTCTCTCCATAGAGAGAATTTTAGCAGCTCGTGCCCACATTATTGTAATATGTATTTCTTTCCTTCTGATCCACAAATATTTTCTTTTTTGTTTTAATAACACCACAGATGTTGACCTAACTTGCTTTATAGCTCATAAATAATTCTTATTTGACAGGTCTGTCCAGGCCTTTACTGTGCTTATGATTTTTTAATAACTGACTCAACTGTTCCACTGGAGTTGATCAACCTGTATTGTTTTATGCTTCTGTGTGTGAGCATACGGCGAAGCAGGGGCTAATCCAGCTCGGTCAGCCTAAGCCTTGCCAGTATTTTCACGAATTTGAATGTCGCCAGCTGTAACAACAAGCGTGTTGACGAAGGCTGCCCCTGTCCTGCTGCGGGGAACACACAGTGGATATCCTCACCCCACCTCTGGTGTTTCCACAGCCCTAAGAGGGACTTTATTACCTGAAGCACCTGAAGTTCAGTGAGTTTTGTTCCCACACCCTATTTGTGGCTTTTTCCACCCTTTTGAGATTTATTGTTTTATTCTTTTCTGCTTTCATCAAATACAGATGTATAGACTAACTTTGTCCTGGAGAGGGATTTTTACTCTCTTCTCGGTGTTTCCTGATTGTCATCTCATGGTGCCATATGGTATTCTTAAATTATTTGCATACATAAAGTTTTTCAGAGCCATATTTTAAACCTTCCTCCTTGCTTTGACTCTCCCCTTCTGACTTCCCGTGTTGTAATACACTTTTATAAAACTACTTCTCTCTTGCTCCTGTTTACAAACCTCCATTTCCTCAACATTTCAACCCACCAGATTACTGCATTTTCCTGCATTAGTCCTGGAATCTGAAATGGTTCAACTTATGTTTGCTTTGAGTTAAATCTTCTTGAACACTCATGCTCTTGCAGTTCTCCATCTCAGTATTCCCAGTTTTTTGGCTTTAGTTGTTGTGGGGGAATTGGAAGAGTTCTGTGTTTCTTAATGTCCATTTTTTTTGATAGAGCAGCATCTCCCTGTCTTTACTATGAGGCTTAAATTTTGAGGACTTCTAAATCCTTTTTCATCACTTCCTTTGTACCGCTCTCTTCAACAGGTAACACCGTTGGAAAGGCAGACCCTGTCATCAGGTGTATTTACTGGTTTTATACAGGTGCAGTGCTTATTTAGTTCCTCCCTTTTCATCCCAGTAGCCTGTATCAGAGCTTGAAATGTTCGGTTTTTTTCTTCCCCCAAGACAATGAATGAAAGAATCTTCAGACTCTGTCCCATTTGTTAAAAAATTAGGTACATGGATTTGGGGAGGTGAAAGGAGAACGTCTGATGTATTTCTTCCACGCTGGTTGCTCTGTTTGCTTCCAGTAGCTAGAGAAGAGAGGAAGCTGTAACCGGAGTGGTTGACAGGAGTGTCTCCTTCAGAGCTGCTGGGCTCTCGTTCTTTTTCTTCTGCCACTGCCCCATTTTTCACTTCTTTCAGTCCACCTCCAAGCACTCCTGTTTCCTCAGTGATCCACATTTGATTTTTTCAGGCATATTCCTACTTGCTGGTTTTCGTCCAAGACTTATCTCTAGGTCAGCGAGCCCATTCTCAAGTTCTTCTGTATCAGCTTTAATCCTCCTCAAACCTTTCCCTTCATTAGCGATTCTACAGATCTGATTGCTGAGGTTAATTCACCGAAGTCCCTTCTAATAGTGGGGCCTGATTTGTCCTGCTTGGCACTGGATGCTGCTTCTATCTCCCCTTCCGCTGTCCTTGTGCGTTCTGAGCTCGGTAACCTCCAGAAGGTTCTTCTAGGGAAAAGAAAAAGGCTTTTTAAACTGGTGCTGTATGTGGGATCCATTCTGCGAACAAGGGCATCGACTTTCGACAGTAAAGGGGCGGGGGAGTGGTGACGAATGCAGCTTGTGCTGTTTCCCCTTCCCACGGTCGGCTCCACGGACCCTGTGCCATCGACCTTCTCTCGCTCCCAACTGACCTGAGAGCCTTCACCGCACGTGCTTGGGTTTGCGCTGCCAGGAGCTACAGCGACAGGGGTTTGCCTGTGTGGGTTGTATGTAACACGTGTAAATCTGGGATTTGGGCACATGTGGAGTTTTGTGGCGTTACTCGCGTGCGCTGCAGGTTCGTGGGAACCGCCCGTAGCTGCCTGACTGTGCGGAACCAGCAGAGGGGGTAGAAGTTTTCTGACAAGCCACGTATCAAAAGCTGTGCTGAAATGCTGATACACAGGGGAGACAATGTGACGTTTTTCCTTGTCAACTGACCTTGCCATCTCTATTCCTCAAAGGAAGAGGTTTTCTCGTACACAATTCATGAAGAATGTGGACACTTGCTTTCAAAGAAAATGCCATCATCTATTTGAGATCTGGGAAAGTGCCATGTCCTTCCCAGGATATCTGAGGAAACCTTAGTGATGAGCATATCCGTAACAGGTTTAAAAATACAAACAAGCCAATGAAGAAAAAAGGTTTAAATCCAGGAATTCAACTATTTCATCTGTGAAGTCAGTAAGAAAACACTGTGGTATCTAATGGCTGAGCTTTGGCTTTCTCTGCTGGCACAAGCCTCGCCCCAGACGTTACGTGAGCAACAAACCTGGATTCCTCCATTAAAGCATGATTTCACAAAGCGAGTAGTCTAATCCGTGCACATGGATTTCTGTTTTCTATACAAGCAAAAGAAAAGTGATGTTATTCACAATTCTGGAAAGTTACTGAGTGCCAAATGTTTCTAAATAAATAAATAGTTTTAGAAATACTCAAGCTTGCCTGTCAGTTTTGCCGTTTTTATCTTAGTGAGTTGAATATATAATGTCTCTCGGCTTCTAATCAGAACTTGGTGCAGTACAAAAATAAGAACATTTTCATGCAGGACAAATAATTAAAATGGAGAAAAGTTCAACCTAAATATCAGGCTTTGTATTTTTGGTTTTTTTGGATGTTGAAACTGTAGTTTGTGTTTGCACTGAAATTCTGCCTGTGAGGATTTCAAATTAATTGATGTCAATCAGGGAAAGCCATAAGTAATTTCCTTCACTAATTAGTTTGTGAATTTTCGCATCGCGTGGCTTGGCACCATTCCAGGAAGATTTTCCAAGCAGTGAATGACACAGACAGCTGAATGGGGGGATTCTCTCTCGTTGTGCGACTGGCAGGGGTGCGGTGCTCAGCAGCAGCCCGGGACTCATGGGACAGGGTAGTTGGCTTCATCTCTCAGGAGTGAATTCAGCTCTTTGGAAAATGTCCTTTCGAGGTGGCTTGTCACATCTTTTAGTACTAAATTCAGCTTGTTTGGAGTCTCTGTTAAGAAGAGATTTGTGAAAGGCTCGACCTTCAGTGTCTGTTCTCTGATCAACTTGCAGGAATAGGTTCAAGGAGACCACAAGAATAATCTTTTAGCAACAATATATAGTTTTTGATGCAATGTAGGTAATACAGAGAATATACAGTAGAAACTGTGAGTGGCAGAGCGTGTGGCACAGCTGCTACAACGCAAAAGTCACACTTTTTCTATTTGTTTGGGGAGAGGGAAGGAAGGTTCTTCTAGGTATCCTTTCAATATTACGAAACACTGTGGAAGGAGGAGAGATGACCTGCTGTGTGGGCAGAGGGAGTCTGAATTCCCACGGCTGTTGTCAAACACCGGAATGCAAAATAAGCCTCTCGTCTCATGATTCCATTTTGTGTTCAAGCTTCTGAACGTGATGGTAAAAGTCAAGATGAGACTGTAACTAGTGGCAGAAGGCATTACCAGGTTGTTACTTTATTAAATGTCTTTTTCAATACATATGATTTTTCAACTATCCAGTTACAAAGTGAGCAGCAAAGAATGTAGAAAAAGATGGATGAGGTGTGATGACAGTTGGGAGACGTTGTAGTTCTTGCTCGGAAAGAAGCATTAGAATACCTCAGTACGTCAGAGACAGCTTCGAGTGGAGAGATTAATGTACTCGCTGGCTAGAGGGCAAGCTGCAGGTACGTCCCAAAGTGCTTCTAGCCTGATAGGTTGGGACTTCACAGAACTGCTGATTTATTTATTTATTTTAATTTAATACTGGTATTCAATCACAGTTAAGAAACAATCTGCGGTTTCATAACCTTTTGCAAGAGGGAAGGAATCTCATGAAACCCGATTAGAGCCTGCACGCTGATTCTGTGCTCCATGAGCAAAACATTTTTTGGATATCAAACACTTTCTCATGACGCTATTCTGGTTTGATTGGGAGTAAATTAAACTAATTTCCCCAAGTCAAGTCTGTTTTACCCATGACGGTAATTGCTGAGTGATCTCCCTGTCCCTATCTCCACCCACGAGCCTTTCGTTGTATTTTCTCTCCCCTATCCGGCTGGGGAGGGGAGTGATGGAGCAGCTTGGTGGGCACCCTGTCCCCAGCCAGGGCCGCCCCACCACACAGGTCACGTTGCGGGATGCTGCCGGAGGTACGTGGAGCGCAGGGAGGTACCGCTCTGGGCCGGGCCAGCGCTGCATGGGTCTGCCTGAGCTGCGCCGTTACCGGGATGACTGAGCTGCTTCGCCTGAACCACTGCTGGTTTTCTATTGTGCGTCACCAGTTGCTGGGTCCCTGGTGTCCTTTAGCTCTTGGGAGCATGACTACAGGGCAGACATCGCCTGTTCTTGTGGTCTGTGGTGGATGGAGGTTGAAGGGGTCGGTTTGTCTTCAGTGCTGTCTCCAGCTGGCTGAACCCTCTGGCCTGCCATGTCTGTTAACCAGGTCCCTGCTCATCACACTTGCCTCAGGATTATTAATCCTTATTAGTCTAAGCATGCCTTTACTTAAATTTCCACCAAAGATGTGGGAGTTTTCCATATCACATTTTTTCCCAGTTCCTAAAGATAAATATTATTTGTATTCAGTGTGATTTATCCATGGGAAGTGTTGATGCAGATTCTTGCATTTGTTTATTACGTTGACAGATGTTGAAACCATATTGCTTCATCCTAGAATTATATTCCAGGTATGATTCATATTTTTATTTTTGAGGGATTGTTGTGCACTAAATATTGACCAGATTATATAAAATGTTCTAATGTGTCATGTATACACATATGATCAAGCACGATTCGGTAGAGGTTAAAATCAGCTCCCTTCTCCTGCCTCCTCTTCTCAGCCTCTGGGGTTTTTTTAATGTGACTTTTTTAATGTGGCTCTTGCAGCTCCCAGTTCAGCACGAGGTATGTAAAGTTACTGGTTTTGCGAAGACATCTGTGTAACTTCATTCCTATGAGCATCTCTGTGGTGTCTGAAGTATCTGTGCTCAGTGTTGGCCAATCCGTGTCTGTAGTGACGTTAGTACATTCTCCTCATTGGAGTTGCGCTTGCTGTTCCTTTTTTCTTTTCTCCTTAAGGAGGAGTATCTAGTACTTACTAGTGTTTTTAATGGAAAAATTACCTTTTCTTTATAAGAGGATTGATTTTTTAAGCTATCATCTCTTCAGCAGTTTCCCTTCTTCAGACCGTTTCTATTGCACGTACAGAAACTTTTACTCTCAACATTCATATGAGGACTTCTTTCTTAGTATCGGATTTATTTTTAGATAACTCATGGCTAATTTTTGCTAAAGATTCTAATTTTAAATGACCTATCTCAGGGAGTTGTGGAACTTTATTCTGCAAGATCTTTCTGATGTGGAAGGATTTATTTTTCCTTTTATATCATCATTTTCTTTTTTGAGGACGGGATCAATATAGAAACTGACCCCCAGAATCTAAAAGTGGTGCATGAAACCATTTGTTACACTTCAGAATGGTTTTTAGCCACCAAGTCTCCTCTGAGACCTCTGTTCTAATTGCTGATAGACAAAAAATAATCTGATAAACTGAACCTTTGGTCCATATGAAGAGTGAGATCACAGATCATCTCACGACTGCAATATACTGATTTAAAAGAGGCATTTAGTTTATAAATTTTCTTTTATTATGATTTCAAGTGAACTATTAACATATGCATTTGCTTTTATACTGACTAGAACTTTTAATTCATGTTAAACCACTTGAAAAGTGTATTGTGGGGAATTAAAGCAGCGTCCTTTTTCTGATTTATGCAGATTTAATGCATCCATGTAGTGCTGTACTTCGGGTTGTTCTTGGTGTTTTGCGTACAGGTTCTCAGGCATCAGGGCGCACCAGAGGTTCGTGTTGGCTTTGGCTTTTTCTTTCTTTTCAAGACAGAAAGTTTGTCAGTATTTTGTAACTATCCTTGGCAACAGCAGTGATTTATCTCAGGGTGCTTTTTCCGAACATGTCTCTCTCTCGGACACTGCAGGAAAGAAGTCCTGGCAGCGGCCCTTGCTTCATCTCCTCCAGCAGCGAGAGCGAAGGCGGCAGCAGGAGCCCGATTAATCTCCCTGAGAGGAGGAGCGAGGCCTTTCGGGCTCCGGAGGGGAGCCGTGGTGGTGTGCAGGGTGTCTTGGTGGGGCTGCTGCTGGCAGCGCCCCTGGGCCGTGCGCTGTGGATAAAACACTGCTGCCAGCGGGGAGGATGGCGGGGCCGTTAGTCCTGGCCTGTCTTGCAAGAAGAGAACATGGTGAAAGAGCTCCTGCCTTCTACTGCCTGAAGGGTAAAGCGAGTGCCGATGGGCTTCCCCGAGTAAATACCGTGTCCTGGATCTCAGCTGCGCATCTGGTTGAGGGTTCAAAACCTTCGCAGAGCACAGTTTACCTCCCCCATGCTTGCAGGTGAGTTGGGGGAGCATCTGCTGAAGCCTGCTGGCCAAACCCCGAGGTGAGCGTCTGCAGCAGCGTGTCCCTCGTTTCGGAGCACAACGATCTGACGAAATCTCGGGTTTTGACTTTACAAGCGCCTGGTCTGCAAGCAGTTCTGTGGGAAAATTGTAACTGAGGTGACTGTGGACCTACGCTAACTTGCTGTTCTATTGATGTGCATATGAATTTCTCGTTAGGTGCGAACAAAAACATTCATAATTATCACGCAACCAGTACATTCTTGACATAAAAGTCACTTTTTACCTTGCTGCCGCCTTCTCTTCTCTGTGTGATCTGACTGGCATGGGTTCCTTGTTCATAGAGTATTTAGCGTATTTGTGAAGTTAAAATCAGCTTAAAGCAGCACTGCAGAGTTCTCCAAAGTCTTTATGTTTTATATATAAATTTTAATGAATTACCAGTATTCTCAGTTGAACTGAAAAACTAATTCTAAAATTTCTGATGCCCTTTCCAGCAGAAGTCAGTAATATTTCATTATGTTACATGTCTGTTTGTGCTCATCACGTGTTCACTCCATAGTACAAATGTTCAGTCATATGAGCAGTTTTTGGGGCTGGAAATGTTTTTCCAGTTGTGCTGTGGTGCTTGGCTTTGGTTGGGCAGTGGTGTAAAAAATATATATAAAATAATGGCAACAAAGAGTTGAGCCCGTAAAAATGACACAGATGATATCAATTCACCAAACATCCTCACTGAAAACCAGTTCAGCCCCCCATCTCCTAACTTCACCTGTGCATTCCAGAAAATGTTGTGATTTTCAGATCCTGTGTGAGCTGTACGACAGGAGCCAAGAGCAGGGCGCTGCCAGCTTGGGCGTACTCGAAGACTCCTTTTATTTCATGTCATGTAATACTGGTGTTAAAATGGCAGCAGTTGCTTCTCTGCATCCGTGATCCTGCGGACGTTCCTAAACCGTGGCAGGTGACTTTTCCAGCAATTTAGTGGGGTGTCAGTAAAGCACAGGCTGACCGAGGCGATGCTGCTGCTTGCTTCGCACCAGGGCCCAGAGCTCTGCAGCCGCTGGTTTGGGGAGTTCTGCCCAGCAGAACGGATGGAGAGGGAAGGTAGAAAACCACCATAAAAGGGAGATTTGAAGAAGTTCCTGAGCTGCCAGTGTGCGAAGGGCTTAATAACCGAGTGCATGAGGAGCCAGACCCCGTCATTATTTTTAAGTAGTAACTATGTCTGCCTTATATGTAAAAATCTTAACTCGTTACCTGGTTTCCAGTTAAATTTGGAAAATAAACGTTTCAAGTTAAAAATTACATATGCAGACTTATATTACAGACTTCTAAAGGGGAGGTTAAGCTTGCCTTCTGAACTGGATGGGTAGGCTTGAGCGATAGGCATGGCTTTGCTTGCTCCTGCACTCCCACATACCAAACCAGGCGTTTGAGGTGGTCACCAAGCAGTCCCCGAGTCTCCTCCCAGCACAGCGAGCAGCGATCCACGGCTGTCTTACAGCTGGGAGGAGTGGGAAAGGATCTTTAAAATGTGCAGTGAACTGGGTTTGGGGGTGTGAAAGGACACACAGGAGTCAGGATGCTGTTCTAAGTGCTGTATTGTCACTTCTCTGTCGTTTACAGTAAGCTATAAAAAGGAAAAATATGGATAGTAAAAAGATACTTAAGATTAGTCCCTAAGAATTGGTTTAAATATCTTTCTGTGGAAGAAACCTGCTCAGAAGTTTTCAGTGTCATTTTTCTAGGCTGGGGCAGTTTTAAGTAGCAGTTGCAGTGAACCCTGGTCGTAGCATCGGTACTGAGCTGTAGCTGAGGTGCGTGGTGGGACAGCAGTGCTTAACCCGCAAAGGACATTGTCGAGTTGAGTGATGATCAAACCTTAATTGTATATTCCTCAACCTCAGAGCAATACCTCAATACAGTTTGTTTTAGATGGGGGTGACCACGATCGATGGGAAGGCTGATACCGTGTCAGGAAACAGCTCTGTAACAGCGGGGTGATAATGTGTTGGCAAAGCGAGTGTCTGCCCGCCCGTTAGCTCTTACCTGGGACTAATTAGTCTCTAGACAAAATAGTGGTTTGTCATCAATAGAGAATGAAGGATGCCACTTTTTCCATGTGAAATAGGTGAGGTGAATTGTATCCTGGATTAGGTGTACCTGACAGATAAAAGGTTTGAGACGATGAAGGTACAGATCTGTGTCTCTGATGCCTAAAAATATTCAGGATTCATTCTACTCCAAAGTTAAAGTGATCTCTGAAGTGTGTGTACCTGTACATGCCAGGAAAAACCCGGCTTGTCCTTGTGTCTGAAGCCATAGGAAGAAATGCTGACAGGCTCTCTGGTAGGAGAAGGACTTCAGCTAATACATTTATTATGACATGGGTTGTTTCTTACTGGGTTGTTGTAGAAGCTGCCAACACAGTAGGACCCTAATTTCAATTCAGGCTTCCAAGCACTGCAGTAATAAAAATAAACACAAACAGACTTGCACAGGAAAAGAATTCTTTAATTCTGCAGTTGCTCTTAGTAACCGTGTGGCTCCTGGCCGCGAGGGCTGGGGGGTTTTTGTGTTGGTTCACCCTGGGTAGTTAATCCGGGGTATCTAAAGGCAGGGAATTACTGTTCCGTTCTGAGGAACATCTGGGAGGTGTGTGTACACAGTTCCAGCAAATGCCATTCTGTGCTCCTAAAGACGCGAAGTTGTTGCCTCGGAACTGTAACAGGAGAAGCAGGGAAAAAAAGCCAACTTTTTGAAAGGTGCTGCGGCATTTTAGCTGGGTGATGCTTCGGTGGATCCGTGCTGCGGCTCCCTCCGTAACCAAAACAAGCTGTAACTCATACCCGGCTCCCGTGACCTTCCGTGATGGAGAGAAACTTGTGTGATAAATGGATGGACTTGAGCGTGCTTCTGAATTGCCAAAGCGTCTTAAGCCAAATTGCTATTTTGACTTCATTAATTAGAAGGTTTCCATATTGCGAACGGTGATGGGTTTACCCCTAAGCAGATGGCTTGCTCCGTAGGACGCCCAGTAACGCGACAATACCAAATGCACTGTTCACTGATGGAAGTTTTACTTACGTTTTTACATTGAGTGGCTTTGCTGCATCTCCTTTCCGTTATAAAACTAAAAAATTACAGCTCACATTTGAAACAATTTAGCAGAGCACAAAAAGTGAAGTGAAATATTCTACCCAAAATGGTTTTGTACATTTGTGTTCTTGAATAAATGGAAGGAGTTTTTGTGATGAAAATGTTGGCGTTTTAAGTCCTGCTAATGCTTGGCCAGACAGTTTTAATGTTATGTTTAAGAAGTTTAGTTTATTTATAAATGGATGATTACATGTTTAATGTTTTTATTTACATTGGAGTATAATTATTCATTAATGCAGTTCTGTTCTCTTTGGTTCATTTATTGTGCATACCTGTTCCCCACCCCTTATTTATTGCAGTGTAAACTCTAGTCCAAGGAAGAAAGCCCTGTGTAATGCAGTAATGTGCTATAGTGCATATTTCTTGGTTCGGTTATATATTCTGAATAAAAAGATAGACATCCTTTCTTCCTCTCTATGCCCAAATCATCATATTCAGATGCCACTTACTAGTAACTGACTTAAAATTAGAATGACACAGCAGATCTATAGGTGCTAAAAATAGTTTTCAGTAGCAGCAAGAAGAATATACCTCTGAAGGTATATTCTACATTTTGTTAGAAATCTTTCCCTTATTTTTAGCCATTTCAAGGTTGTTGTATCACTGGGATTTGCAGTTGAGACAGAAGAAGGTGAATTAGCTCCAATACAAGTCCAGCAATAATGAGTTTATCTGTGTTCTCCCACAGCACTGTGAAGGAATAGGAGCAGCAAGGCTGTGAATAGACTAGTTTTGTTTTATTTAAGGACTAAAATGAAGTTTAATAGTAATAACAGCTTGAGTTAGACATCTCCTTCAGGCTGTTACCTCTTGCAGTTGCTTCTTTTCTGAAAGCATCCTTAAAGCTTTCATCTTAGTCCTCAGCAGTGTCACTGCAGAACCTGGCGTGCTCTGCAGGACCACATTGGACCAGCCATGCTCTCTGGGTTGTGTGGGCAAAGCAAAGGTAAATAAATGGCTTGAGATCTTCCCGAGAACCAGAGGGTTTAAAGCTAGTCTCTAAAGTGGGAAGAGATCACAGCTCCCTGGGATTGAGAGTGGGCTGATGAGAAACCTCGCAGCAAAGACGGAGGCTCTAATTTCCACTGTTAGTCTCAGAAGTATTTAAATTTGGCTTGAGAAATTGGTCCTTTTGGACTTCAGTGACTCTTCCTGCGAGACCACTTGGTAACTGGCATCCGGACAGGAGGATGTTGCGGCCAAGGCAGGTGACGAGTTGTTCTGTCTGCTCCCTGCTGTGGACACCCTCGGGAAGGGGAGCGGAGCGCCCGCTCGCCTTTACGTCTTTATCGTCCTGGTTAGAGCGTCCAGCGAAATCCGCTGCAGTGACTCCTCTCACTAACTGCAAAGATAAAAACGACTAGTTGTACAGTGAAACTGCTTTGTTCTGTTTGAAATCCCCGTATCTCAGCCCTCTTTTTGACAGTAACTGCTCAGGGAGCGTGGAAACAGCGGAGGTACGTTAGTGATGGCGATTCGGCCAGGAAAGAGAAATCATCGTGCTGAATCAAAGCCAGCAGCAGCGAATCAGGGAAGCCAGGTAACTCCTGTCTGTGCAAGTGGATTTCCCTTGATCAAAATCCGCTGTTGCTGCCGCGTTCTGCCTCTTCGCTGTTTTTTCGGAATTATCTGCTAGCTGACAGCGAAGGAGGCTGGAGACAGCTGTTTCTTGGTGTTACGTGCTGGAAACAAAATGGCTGGTACGTGTCAGTGCTCAACATTGCAGATGAGGAGATCACTGCAATTAAGATATTTTGATTGAAGAGAAATTAAGCAAAATACAATGGTTTTGACTGGTTGTCGGGCAGCTGTTATTGGGGTGGAAGAAAAGGAAAGAGACTTTATTTAAGTACATTTGCAAACAAGTCTGCAGTTACTTCTGAAAAATAAAAGTTTTTCTATTTAGGAGTAGATCCTAGATGAGTTCTCAGCTGTGCAGTTATGGAGCGTAATTTGTGTCCTTAAACTCCTGTTGACCCAAGGCTCCCATCGGGGGCTCTTGCCGAAGAGACAGTGTATACGGTATGTGTAGGAGATGCTTCAGAGCTGGTTTTTACAAGAAACTCTCCCTTCCAAAATAACTGTCTTCCCTTTTGAGAAGCCTCTACTTGGGGATTTACGTGGCCACGAGCTGAAGAACGGATTTTTCATCCATTGAAGCAGAACGATCATCACTGAGCTGTAGTCCTGAGGGTTGGATGATCTGGGGTTCAGAACTTTGCAGTACCTTCAGTTTTAGGCCCTGCTCTGGGTCTACTTCAGATGAATTTGATTTAAAACAGGATTAAAAAAATACCTTGTCCGAGAGGCAGCTATTGGGTGCTCAGCTGAAGTGGCCTTTCTTGCAAATAGCGCGTTTGTCAGGTGTGTGAATACATCGGTGTTTGCACATGCTTTTGTCCACAGCCTGGTGACAAAAGTCGTCTTACCCTGGTCCGAGGAAACATGAATCGTTTCCTAAAGGAGAAATAGAAAATGGTAGAAAAATCACAGATGTCGCCACTGAGAAGTCCAGACAGGTGGGGCTTTAAGGCTCAAAGCTGAAGTGTTTCAGAATGCGAATTCTGGTAAAATATTTTTTGTTTAAGTCTGTTTTGTGCAAAACTCTGGGCACAAAATCTACAGGACCGTGAAGTCAACAGGACTGGTTGTGACTTTTGTGATAACATTTCCTATAAGGGGCCCCGCAATGTGAACCGCGGAGGTTCTCACGGTGCCTTTGATATTTATCCTGTTTGATCTAAAAGTACAGGCTGTGTAAAGATCTTAAATTTTAATTGTTTTAATACGGTATGTTCATAATACTGAAAGCTTTAATTTATTCCAAAATCCTCTTGAGGGCTGTGCCTGTTGGCAGGAGAAGCAGAGCCTGGCTGGGATGGGGTGTGCTGTGATTTGGGTGAAACGATTGTTTAGGTGGGATTCTCACCGGGCTGTGAGAACTATATGGTATAACTATATGGTATTTCGGGGAGTGGGGGACAGTTCCTGGCATTACTTTGAAATATGTCTATGCAGACCATCAGAACAGGGATTATGTCTTTGCCATCGCTCTGAGGAGTTGGTTTCCTGCTTTCTGCTGGTCCAATAATCCCGTTTTATATGGACAATATTTTTAATTGTAAGCAATAAAATGAAAACTAGAGAATTTTGAAACACTTATGACATGCAGTGAAAAATTCCAACAGCTAAACTGAGCAGGAGGACATTAATAATTTAAACCCAAAATCTATGTACGTGTCAGTGTAATGATAGGTAAATATCCAAGGTGTTAAATAATTTTTAAGGTCTTGCAACAAAAGCCATTATATGGGATTATTTTCTCTGGGTGATGCTGATTTATTGTGACGTAAGGTAAGAAACACAACTTGTATGTTATAACAATGCCTTTGGAAGGATAAATCAAGCATATGCCGTTGAAAAATAGTAACTATCAGGACGCTGAGGTTAGATATTGTATGGTTAAATTTTTCTGTAGTTACATTCTGTCAGAATAATGTAGACTATTAATTTTAGAAGTTATGGTTTTCAAGACTTCAGATTTACTTGAGAGAAAGAGAAAATGGGTCCATCTGCTTTCTTACAAGTGGACTGACTTTCATAACAGAAAAACGTAAAGAAATCCAGATACCACGTCTGGAAGTTCTTTAACAGCTCTCAGCAGCCTCTCTAATATTTATCATTTGATGTGAAGTTGGCAACTTGTGGAATTAATCTCTGAAATGACAAATGTAGCCCTTAATGTCGCTATAATATGCCAAAATGTCACTGGGTAGCACGTGTTCTTTGGGAGCACGGCTTAACATTTCTGAAGTGTACAAGTTATGGATTAACCTTTAGCTGATTATTTCTTCATGCACATTCGGTGTGTCCAGTGACCTCGGCTATTTTTCCTGCTTGGAGAAGTTTCTCCATGTCTTGGCGGTACCCACGTAGCCCTGACCTTTGGTGACACAACACGTAGGTGTCTTCACCATGTCCTCCAGCTTCTGCTATGAGAGTCCTTTCTGGAAGGACAACTCGCCCACACTGCTGTAGTGCAGACAGACAAGGGAGGAGCTGGATTTATTATGGAAATGTTCATTATTTTGCGTTTTGGTGGTTATTATGATTTTCTGTAAGTGGCATCAAAGGGCACGTTCATTAGACTTGTTTCTTGGCAATTGAAATGTGTTTTTAAAAGGCTCTTTGGCTCGTTTCCATAGACTTCACAACAGTCTTTGATTGAGAGTTTTGTGGATGGCCATTATAGCACGCCAGGCTGGGAGGTGGGAATGTTCTGATAAAAATAAAACTTAATCTGCCCAGTAGCTGGTGAAGGATTGTGATTTGGATCAGCCAGGATTAAGAGTAGTTTGGCACGTAACTTTGTCACTCTGCCAGCTAACTCAGCAGGAGATTAACCCTCCTCATCTGCCCAGAGATGTGGTGTGAGGGGCTGTGGGCAGAGACCACGGAGGTACCATCAGGGAAACCCAACCTGCACTCCACTTAGGGATCTTCTGCAGAAGCTGCCCCAGTTTGGTTTGGGTCATCCAACACCAGTCAGTGAGACAGGAATCCAAAAGCCTTCCTTACAAGAACTGGAGCATTATCACCGATCAGAGTGGGATCAGTGGATGTTTACGAGCATCCCTGGAGAAGTGTATTTTTTGTCTTATGTTTCCTGGTCATGAATTAATCATCCAGATCAGAATCAAAATGCTTTTGCATGGTACTAGTGTTGTAACTGTTCCTCATCTAGAGAGCTGTGGCTCAGCTTTATGCCACAAACAGCTCCAGCTTTTAGCTTGACTGCCCAAGAGCGTCCTTCAGCTGCTCTGAGCAGTGCTAGCTGTGAGCTTGCCTTTGGGATCGTACTTTCTAGGGAGCTTATCCAGAGTGACAATCTGTTATGGCTTTCAGGGTGTGCATGTGTGAGCTGCAGTGGCATTTCTCTGATCTGATAAAGCTTTAGCTGAGATGTTTCCATCACTGTCTTTCATTTTCTCTCCTCATGGTCAGTTTATGTATTTCAGCTCTTAGAGCTTCGTGGCCCATCAAGACGATAGCCCGTTCACTCTGCAGCGCAGACTCCTGTCTGAATCATACAGGTGTAGCTGTGCTCTCTCTCAAGAAGTTTTTGGGACTTGAAGTAATTATTTTGTTTCTTTGGTAGGATGATAGAATTTTTGCTGAGACTTCATTTTTATAGTGAATCTTAATGTCTGATTGCATTTGATAGCTCTGCAATCTTATGAAAAGCTCCCCAACTCCAAAAATCCAACTTAGGCAAAGATTTGCTTTAAAAAAGTTGCTGAAATGAAGGAATGTCCCTCTGTTGTTCCTGAGTGACTGCTGTAAACACGAGGGCAGGATTCTGCTATGGCGATGAACATGTCTTTGGTTTAGTCTTATGCAGTAAAAGTTAGTGTTTCCAGGGTATCAGAGTCTTAAAATACTATTAGCCTGCATGGGGAGATGGTGTGTTTGTTGATGACTTTGCTGAGATAACCAGGTACCCAGAAGGATGCCTCATCCCACCTACTTGTGCTTGTGATGATCAAGTTCATGTTGTCTCCTAGCTCAGGTAATGCCTGTAGATAGTTTGAAGGTCGTGTTCTGTAACAGTTCATGGTCTCAGGCTTCCACATGTACCACGAGGATTGAATGCAGAGTGACCTGGGTCAGAAGAACATGCACCTGAGGGACAGGGGAGCAGCTTCCTTCCTGAGCATCACAGTTGGCATAGAGAACCGAGCAACACCATGTACTGATGAGGTGATACTACTTGTGAAGAGCTGAAAGGGAACTCTGGGAACTCTAGACAAGAAATGCCCCAATAATCTCCCTTCGCTGGACTAGACAAACCATGCTGATTTCTGGGGGGTTGTTGCGGAAGACAACCAGGGACTCAGCATGGGTTTGCAGCAGAGCTGCACAAATAAACCACATTCCCTGCCAGAACATAACACCCAGGAAAACCCTTCACCACTGCAGCTTTTTTGTGTCGGACGCTGTTGTTGCAAGGTTTTGCCTTTTAACTGTCTTTTGTTGAAAAGTTGATTTTCTTGATTGAGTGATAAAAACTAATGGGGCCCAAGGAACGGCTTTTCCGGCATCCCCGAGAGCTCATAACCTTACTCATAGGTTCCCATTTGGACAAAAGATCCACAGGCATGAGTGTGCAGGCTTTATTTTTAATATTAGAAGAGGAGGGAAAAGAGGAGGTGATGAGAAACATTTACATCTTATTCACTAGGTGGGCGTGTGGAACAGCAATCCAGCTGGGAGAACGTCTGTGGCTGGAGGAGAACATGAAGTGGTAGTTTGGAGAAGCAGCGCTTCCTTTGGAGGAGATGTGAGGAGATACGGGCAGAGTGTGGGCAATTGTACGGGGGCCAGAAGAATAGTTTATTTTGCAGAGAAACAAACCAAACAAAAATGTGGTGAGCTGATAATGGCAAAAAAATAAAGATCAACGAACTCAGTAGAACTTATACATATTTTATCTGCCCTCCAGCATAAGACTTCCTGCGTCAGTTCAATCTTTTTTTCCCCAATAGCTTCAAGTCTTGCAGCCATTTCTTTTCCTTTCAGAACAGCAGCCATCCTAGATAATAAAAATCATAAAAAGAAGCAAACCCCCGATCCATACTATGGCTCTCTAAGACTTAGGTTCTTAAAATTCATGTACATATTCCAGCAGGCAAGTCTGGGTCTTTCCTGCCTCGGAGCATTTCTCACAGCGCAGATGTCTGTGCGTTCTATAGAAACGGTATATGATGGTCAATTATTCTTCTTTTAAAAAAAAATTCCCTGAAAGTAATTTACTTCAGAAATGCTGTCCAGGCACATAGTTCTGCTGCTGTTTATGTAGATTCTCTTGCATGTGCTCTGGAGAGTATAAATGGCATTTTCCTGGGGTGGTTGGGAAGGGGGTGTGCAGGGCACTGCTTTTTGGTGGTTGTGCTTTTGAAGTAATTAAAGTAATAAAACATATTGCTGGTTTAACTAGAACATTGTATTTTTACACAGCACTATATAACCATAAATGTGGTGGATACACAAACCAGTGCTGGAGGAAGCCAACATAACTTTTATACAGAAGTTACAGCACGTAGTCAGTGTACGCAGTGCTTCATGTGCAGCACCGAGCTAGTGACCATGTGTTTTAAATACCGGGATCTGCAGTATCCTGCAGTGGCTGTGCAGACAAATCCGGCAGCGTATAGACAGCTGTATTTGAGAATTTTCTTGTTATTTAAGAATAAAGTAATTGAAGTACAGGCTTTTGGGTTTTGCCGCATTAAAATGAGTTGCTAGTTTGAATATAGACGTTAGAAAAAACGAATTGCAATTAGTCTGTTTTATGGAGAGTGATTTACTCTCTTGCTCCTCTAACCTGGACAAGTCTTGAGTGCTCAGGGTTGACAGCCCAGGTCCCAGGAGCTGGGAACACAGCAGTGCTGCGTGAAGGGCTGTCTGCGGGAGGTTCTTGTGGCTCACAAGACTGTTGAAGAAATGTTTAAAGCAAACAAAGGGACGAGTCAGGCGTCTCCTTACTGGAGAATGTGCTTTAGGATGTTTCATTCCGAATATTATATACATTAAGGAACCAGTTTGAAGATGGTTCTCTGCTGATTAGCCCTTTAAAGTTCTGAAAAGATTTTTGTCTTTTAGAAAGGTAATCACACTGTGGCTTAAGCTTTGAAAGGGTTTTGAAGCAGAACTGGTTCTGTCTATTTTTCATAGATGTACCATGTGTTGGAGCGGGGTTGACACCCCGATTATCCCCACTGACAGGCTGAGAGATGAATTACCACCCTTCAAACTGGGGCTGCCTGGTGATGTGTGCTCCGTTTACCATTAACGAGTACACTTGTCTGTATTCCACCGGTTAGTCATCACAGGCGACACGTAGTTACATCATGGGAACCAGAACATTTCCTTTGAAATAAAAGTTTTCTTGGAATATAGATGAGTCCTTTCGGTGGAATGCAGCTCACTTGCCTGGGGCTAATGCACTTGGTAGCTCGGGCACATCACAGGCTGGGTTCTTGCTATTGCTTCGACGCCTGTGTGAGAACCTTTATGTTTCTGCTGTATAGATTTACCTTTGGTATGTGTTTCTTACTTGATATGTAGAAAGATGAGGGGGAATGGCAGGTGCCTGAGAAACTCTGGCTCTGTCTGCTTTAGTGCCTTTTAAGTTCGTTTTGTTGCAGCTTCAGACATAGTTTGAAGGGTTTCTTTCAGCTTCGGATGAAAAGAAGGTGAGTCAACGCAGGTAACTGTGCTTGCTCTGTGCCGTTTCTCATAAACATGTTACAGAAGGATCAAAATTACAAAGAGTAAAGCCCTAAGTGACCTGATCTAAATTGGTGTTGCTTTGAGTAGGAGGGGTTAGACCTGCTGGACGCGAGGTCTCAGTGTAGGTTGCTCTGTGTGCCTCAGTTTCTGAAGTTGAGAACACACAGTCCCAAAGTACTTCACTTAAAAGACAAACAAAAAGCTTTTAGGTTTAAAACCCCAACCACATGCATTGCTAAACTCTCTTGTATTTGACTCAAGAAGCAGGTAAATGGCGATCTCTTCAAATAAGTCTTGTTTTTTTTCTCCTTTTGCACCCTAAGTGTTTTTTGCTGTTTCAGGACTGAGCTGGAGCTCTAGAAAAAGATTCAGGGATTGATTTGTTCTTGTTGTACTCCCAGGAGTAATAAGGAATCCGTAGACTGAGCCATGCAGCCAGTCAGTACCTGTCCTTTAATGGAGACGAATAAATACAAAGACTGGCCTGGTAATGCCCATGTCTGTTAAGAAGAAAGGATTGAGTTTGGTTGTGTAACATATTGGACTGTTGTAGCTAACCTGAATACAAGATGGAGCAATCGAAATGACTTCATTTTCATTACTTGCTCAAGCAGCTATGTGACTGAAATGCAAGAGGAGTTGGGTACAAAGGTGATGCTATTCCTGTGTAAAACCAGGTCATTCCAAAAGGGAATGTGCACAGATTATTATTTTTCTTTGTTATCTCCTCCCCTTCAGCCAGCCGTGGATCTGTACACAGTGGTGTACTATGTGCACAGATGTGTATGCTGCGTGTAGAATTCAGGAGCAGGGTGGATCTTCTTAAACCACAGGGAAGGGATTCTTCTGTCTGTAGAAGACAGAGTCAGTGTATTTTGAAGTGCACTTTTACCAGGATAGCGCAGTTTGCCTGTGGCTTTGATTGCTGCAGATACTCGGTTCCTCTTGGGTTGTGAATCACATGTGTAGGACAGGCATTTCTGGAGCCCTTTGGGTGGAAGTCCAGCAAAGTCCACTGCAAGAACAGACTTTGGCATCTAAATGAGTATTTACAGACTCCAAGAGCAAGAATGTGTTGGAAGGGCAGCAGTTGCCTGAACCACGTGTGCTGACAGGATCCGAACCCCTGTCCCGATACTTCAGAAGACTGCCAGAACCGCTTTGGTTCTTTGTCCATAGCCGGCTTTGAGAGTAGCAGGTGATTTGGTTTCAAGGGCACTGGCTAATCCTGTGTGCAGCGAGGCTCCCGCGGGCAGGCAGGTACCAGAGCTGGGGGTGCGGGAGGAAACGGGCAGAACGCAGAGAGCTCACCAACCCAGGACCACCGCTTTGTCCATAAATGCCGCTGTAGGGGTCAGGTGGGGGAGGTCTGATCTCTTTGGAACTGAGTCCTCCCAGGCAAGCAGTCGGAGCGTATCAGTACAGCGATGCGGTTGGATTACAGAGTTTGTTTCCTGTATGAGCAGTTTAGTTCCATTGAAAGGATTGGGGGTTTTTCTGGTGACCCTGGGAGAGCAGCAGCTTCATCGTTACTTGGGGCTGTATTATTTGGTTGAGATCTTGCCCGACTTTTTTGCCACTAACGTCCACAAAGATGGTGAAGTGGGGGAGTTACGTTTCAAGGAATGAAAGCGGCAGCGTGCTCCTGTCTTCTGGTAGGAACTACTTCAGTTTTGATTGTTCTACGCTATTTAAATTCAGAAACACCATGAAACGACTATGGAAGAGGAAGGGATTTATTTGTCAGCATCTGTGTTTAAAGCCCGTGTAAACAGACTGAAGATGTGTATACTCTAACAGAGTAAGACAGCGCAGAGGTACAGAGAGAGCTCACTCCCCGCCCCTCACCTCACACAGCTAATCGCTGCGAGTTGGGTGCTCACAGGTCTCCCCGTTTGTTTTCCTTAGGTGCAGTTGCTGGCTCAGCCTGTGTCCTGTTACCTGCAGAGCAGTGTGATGAGGGAACGGGGGATGATGCTACGCTGCCGGCGTTTATTCATGTACACAGTTGCGTTCAAATGATCCATGTAGGGCAAGTTGTTAGCAGTTTACAGCTCCATTCCCTCACTTTCCTCCACTTTCAGCTTTTGCACATTTCCTTGGAAGTGCCAGACTCGGTCCTTAACGTGCTGCAATATGGGAGCTGGTAAGAAGTCAGTCCCGTAGCAGCTCCTGCCGGTGGCATAAAGCACCTGGGTGTAAAACGCCTGCAAAAGCGGGAGGGTTTGTAGTTCTCCATAAACGCCTGGGCAGTGGGGTTTTGGCAGTGGAGGAGTTTTGGGCTCGAAGTTGTATTTAAAAGGTATTTCAAATGATCTTATATGAGCTGCGGTCTGGACTGAACAAATCCCTGGAAGTCAGCGTGGACACAAAGCCTGGCCGATGATCACAGGGAGGGCTTTTGCTGGGGTTGTGTGTGGATTTGGTTCTGATAAAGACTCTGAGTGCTGAGCACAAGGAAAAGGGAGTTAGGCATAGCGGGGAGCAAACTGTCTGACCAAACTGTCAGTGGGATAATGACTATGAGCTAATCAGCTCTGAGGCGTATCCTCAGGCATGCACCCGCATACTTGCAAATGAGAAAATAACGTCTTGGTCAGCAGTGGCGTGGTGCACAGGCTGTGTCCAGACTGATGCTGTGCCAGGAAGGGCTAATGAAGCCTGAGTGCGTGTGCAAGGTGTTCTCAACCCGGCCAAGGAGAAGGGGGGTTTATGCAGGACATTGGGGAGGTCAGGGCTCACCTCGAAATAGGAGAACAGGGAAAGCCACGGTGGTCTGCAGGGTGTAGGGAGCATGTCACAGCCCGGAAGGTGGGGAGTTTTGGATGTGAAGGTTGTCAGAAGGTGGGGAGCTGATGCAGCTGTGCTGGACAGTACTTGGATGAAAACACGGGTGCCGTAAGGGCACTGAATCTAACACAGCAGCACAGAGCACCAGCTGGGGTGAGAAGTGGTGACGGAGGGGCACAGCACTCTTAACGCTGTGTCAGTGCACAGTCAGTGACACTAACTGGACAGAAGAGAGGTTTTGGCAGCAGAGGAGCAGATAGCTTCAGTCAAACAGAAATGAATGAAGATGCACGGCTGCTCCGCTGCAGGAAGTCAGGCGAGGTCATTGAGGGGCCGGCCGGGATTGTGACTTCGTCTTGTTTTAAGAGGTAAATAATTCTCAAGTAGCAAGCCAGCAATATGTGCCTATGCACGTACATACACGTGTGTGTGTGTGTGTATAAATTATCACTCTGTTGCCTGTGAGGAAAACGTCTTGCCTGATCTTAACGTGCTCGCTGGGTGGGCTGGCCGCCTGCTGGAGAGTGCTGTGGACTGTGTTTCGGAGAAGCTCGAAAATTGCTTCTCGGAAAACAACTGTTTGTTTGTATTAGCTTTGCAGCCCTCTATACATCTGGGAAAATAAGGTACAGAGTTTCCTAATGTTTCTATTACAAGGCGCAAAGCACTTGAGTTGTTCCGTGTTCTTCCTGCTAGAGGAGCTGGGTCTGTGAAAGCCTGAGAAGAATTAGATAATCAAATGAATTTGTACCTGCCCGGAGAGCCAAAATACTTTGACGTACGAATCGGTCATTACGTATTCAGGTTAAGTTTCCCTCCTTTGCCTTCTGCGTCGTCTTTGCTGGAAACCTTTCGAGTTCATTGCTGCTGTATCACATCTCGTTTCATCTTTATGACTAAGCTAAGCTTAAACGTGCATCAGCCTAGCTCAAGGCATTTCCATTTTTTGCCTTGACCTTACAGCGTTGGCTGGCGGCTTACGGCTCTCTGTGCTAATGGGTGATAATGCCCACAGGAGAGGCTGCCACCCTCCTCCTGCCTTCGGCGCTGCCTCATGCCCAGAGCTGGCTTTGAGCAGCAGAAATGAATTCGGACGGTTGGGGGTTTGGGTTTATTTTTGTTGGATTTTTTCCCTTCTCCACTGTCACCCGTTGTGAATTTGGAAATGGGGTTCGAGGATGAAAAACGAGCTCTCCCTCCTTTCATCAAGGACAGCTCTTCACGCATTCCTGATGCACTTGCCCATTTAAATTTCCTCCTAAGTCAAACTCAGATACCATCAACTACTCTTACCTGAAATCTGTGGGTTACTTTCATTCAGGTCAGTGTTAGGAATTCTTCAGGATTTTTCTCCAAACAAATAGTAACCTTTTCTTTTTTTTTAAGTTGAATGCCATTTGAAATAGCAGGTGGTTTGACCTCTGCTTATATATAATTCCAGGTGTTTGGGTAGCATGCTGCGCATCTTCCTGTTTTGTGAGTTCTAGACAAATAGTCTGTCCAGCGCTTTACTAGCTGCCTGAGGAGGCTAACACGAAAACTTAGTCATAATTTATTCAATCAGCAGAACAGCTGTTTCACTGCAAACTTTCATTAACAAACTTCAAAGTTTGTCTACATAAATAGAATAATTTTAGCACTAACAGGTTTCTCCAAAATCTTCTGTATAGCAGTAATTTTTAAAGTGTAATTATTTTACATAATGTAATGCTATGCAAATCTTGGCCTCATTAAATTAAATGCTCAACAGTCTCGATTTTAAATTGCCAAGCAAAACAAAGATAAGTATAAACAGTTTTTTAGCAGATAATTTACACCTCATCCAGGTAGTGGGGCCACAGGAGGGAAGCATAACAGCTAATTAAGCAGTGATAGCAAAGGAGATGAACTGAATGTAAAGTCACTGCGGAGCCTGGTCAGGGGCAGGATTACCAACGTTTTTAACAATATAAATCAACACACACGTGGAATGTATCTGTGCGTGTGATCTTGGCTTAGTTTAGGTCCTAAGCTATTGATTTGGGTTATGTCGATACATTTTTGAGGTGAATCCAGCTTGATTTCGCAGCGTTAATGGAGCGGTGCCGGCAAGCATGTCTGTACCTGCCAAAGGGGAATGTCTTCAGAAGGGGACCAGCAAAACGCTCCTGGTGAAAGCTTACACCCTAGAACTGACACAGTCCTGCTGGAGAAAAGCGGCTGGGCCAGGATGAAGAAAAATTACGGAGTTAGAAGAGTAAGACAGGGTTAAATGATCCTTGTGCAGCACAGCAGGGTGAGAGGGGGCTGCTGGGGTCCATCTGCAGCTCAGGGTGTTCCTCTTTCATTTCCACTTTAAGGTTCAGTCTCACTTCTAGCGCTGAAAGCGGGTTCATGGCCAGGGTCAGTCCTGCTTTGAAGTTGTTCTTGTGGCTTCACATCACGCTGTGCTGGAGATGTGCCCAGTTTGATCGTGGATCTGTTGGGGCTGTGCTGGGTCTTGGGTGCTCCTGGAGGAGTCCCCACTCTGCTTGGGGGCTGCAGGGTTTTTCCTCCAGGACCCTCCGTGTGGGTAAACGTATGGGCATCACTTGGAGGAGAAGATGGAGATTACTTGACCTAACAAAGTTCTCTCAGAAGAAATCCTTGGATTAACCCTTCTTTCGTGCCAAGTCCTGCCTGTAGCTGCAAACTTGGGTATGAGGGAGCAGGAGGAGTTTCCGCAGCAGCCACTGAGACACCCGGGTAGTTTTACCCACAGAAATGCACCTCTGGTTATAGGCTGTGGTGATCTGTTAGTGACAGGATGTGCAGTCCCAGCTAACTAACTTCACTGAATGAAAGCAGAGCCTTAGCAAGGCTGAGGTCCACGGAGGAGAGTCTGTACATCGCTGACATGAATGTTGAATGAGCCTCAGAGCCCCCACCGGTCCTTGGATGTTCAGGCGTTGGTTGGCAGAACATAGTTTCACCGAACAGGCCCCAGCATGCCTGCCCATCTTCGCTGTACAAGTGTAGTGCTGCTCTCCAGAGCCTTCTCTGTCTGGGACGTGGCAGGTTATAAGGGTAATGTTGCTGCTCCCCTCCCGGGAGGGAGGAGGACGTTTGTCGGGAGGAGCAAATGGAGCAAAACAGCCCATGGCTGATGGTTCTGGGTTGTCCTGAGCTACATCTGGTTTGTCCTGTGAAACATCAGGCTGTGGCGTGGAAATTTGACAGTTCTTTGCCATGCTACATGTATTCTGGTTCAGTACAGTTTCTTTATAACATTTCTTAAAAGAAGTTTCTTCATGATTCCTATCCCGTTGCCTGCTGGAGTGGCACCCCAGCTGTGTGATTTCTTTCCCTTGTCTTCTCCTCTTGTGAAGTTTCCTGACAGTGTAAGGTTTTAGCTAACCCCTGCCACGGATTCTGGGTTTGAGTTTTGTGCCATCTGCTGTTGTCAGATGCTGCCTCTGTGGTGGTAAGATACAGGCAGAGCATGTGAAAACAAAGCATCAGGCTGCTTTTACCCGTTTTTTAAATGATTTTTTTTTCCAAGAAAAATGCCAGGGTTTGTGCCATGAGGGAATTATTTTTTGCTTTCAGTAATTTTAAAACAATTTGGATTTGGGCTATTAATTATTTACCATGTAAATAACTTCTTAATTGTTTCTGATTACATCTTCTATCTCTGTAAGAATCTTCATTTGTAGTTTTTTATCTTCTCGCTGATTGAGAAGGGATTTTTTTCGGTGCTGTACACATCAATAGGGTTATTTGATGGGGTAAGGCTCCGGTTCCATTAGATGCCTGGTTGGTTATTGATCTGTGCTCTGTGACTTGCATTTCTTCGAGGAGCGGGTTCTTACCTCACAAAGTGCTCTTTCAAGTGGATAGTTTACACAGCAGAATGTGCTGGAATATTGGTGCAAGATAAGTTCTTTGTATAATTGTTTTCTTTCACTCTAGCAGCTTTTTACCCTTGTCTGTGAATATTTCATTCTCCTTTAAAAGCGATGGAGGAGGAGGGAGTGTACTCCTGCCTTCTAGGATGTGAGTAATCCACAACATCTTTTTAATTGGCAAAAAATGTTTATAAGCCATCATGCGTAATGTGCTGGTACTGGATTGATTGTACCTCCTGGTTGATAAATCAAAAAAAATTACTACAAAGAGCTTCTGTAATTGTGTTAATTAGAGAGATTTATGTCTGGTCTCTGCAAAGCAGTTGATGATCCTGTGTGCAGCTCGGCAGCAGCTTGGGCTGGTGCTGCAGTGACGGGCTGACAGGGCGCCCCTTGGCATGGGCAGGCTCCTTCCCGGACAGCCAGAGCTGCTTTGCTCTTCCCCCGTTTCCTCTGTTCGACCCTTCTGTATTGCTCCTGACGAAACCCAGCCCTGCGCAGTACTTGAGACGAGCCTGTCGTAGGGGTGCAGGGGTTGCATGGAACTGCAGGCTGTGCGGTGCTGTAAAGCGCCGTCTAAAATTAATGTAATATCTAGAAATAGTTCGATGGGGGGGAGATCTGCTGCTGGTACAAAGTGATATCTGTGGTACACTGCATATCTGCGCATTGCTTTTCCTTTTGCATTTTATCTTTAGGGCAGAATTTCTTGAATATTTAATTTCTTTAAAGCCCTCTATTTAGTAATAGTGTATAGTAAATATACAGTAATAATGTCTAGTAAATGTGTGTGTGTGTATATAGTACTGCTTCAGTAGTATCTGGAAAATAATTTTTAGAAATAACTACACATTCTTCTAACTAAATGGAACTGTTAACCTCTTTTTATATTTTATGTATAATTGCCTTAAGTAGGAGATTGAGTGGTGTTTGTGATCAAAGGTGACTGCATACCTCCGTGAAGAGTTTTCTGTTGCAGTCTAGAGCCACAGGGCCCCTGAGAAAGATAATTTCTGAGGATGTTCCGCTGGCATTATTCCCACTTCAAGCGTAACTTCGAAGATGATGTTATTTGGATTCCAGGAGGTAACGGACTGGAAGAACGATTTCGGTGAAAATACCTTTGATAAAAGGTTGTGTATCTAAAAACATCAGTCGTGCGTTCACTGGAAATGGAATGGAAGAATTAATTCAGCTGCAGCGTGAGAGTGCAGGATGCAACAAGAGCTGATGATGGGAAATAATACTGAGTGTTATATATCTGTTTGAGAAAACAGTGAAGTGCTGAGAAGTACCAGGGTTTCAGACAGGATTTTTTTTTCTTTTCCCTTTTTTCCTTAGTTATCATACTGTAATTTCACTAGCACACTCGCGAAATGACTTTCGTCAGAACTAAAACCCACATCGTTGTTTGGGGAGTGGTACCAGTGTTCCTACCAGCCTGTCCAAGTACCACGGTGACTGTCACACGCTCGCTTAGAGCTGGACGGCCTCCTCTTGAAACCGCACGCTACTCGTGACAAACCCTAACACAAGTGCTGGTACGCTCTGCCAAAAATGCGTTTCCTGTACTAAGTCAGAGATGAATCAATGGGGTTGGCCAAGGTAATTGGATTAAGTACAGGCAAAGCGTCGGTGTCCGCAGGCGAAAGCAGGGACTCCGGCCCACTGAGTGGCATTGATTTACTCTGTGATCTGGGAGAATCCCTGAGAGGGGCTATAGCAGCAGTGCCTCCAAAACGCACATTTTGGTAGGTATGAAACTAATTAAAGGTGTAGGAGGGACCATAGCAGCTCTGTACAATATGGTGTAGCAGCGTTACATGAGAAAAAAGTTGTGAGTGCTAAACACAAGGTTAACTTAAACCTTCCCAAGTACTTGAGGTCTTTTCCTCGGGGTTTTGGTAGCTGTATTTGCGCTTTCGTGGGGCGGTGGGGCAGGCGCTAAGCAGAGCAACTCGTCGCAGCAGCAGGAGCCAGCCCTGCCGCGTGTCCGCTCCTGGGCGCAGTGCTCTGGTAATTCCCAGGAAAAGAGCTCGCATGGTGTTTGGGTGCCCATGGATTCAACCAAGGCCAAAATGATATTTTCAACATGTCGGTTAGGAGGTTGGGGGATTTTGGAGCCATTTTCCTGTGCGATGGGGCTTTGAAGCCACAGTCAGTGCCTCTCCCTGTTCTCCTTCTGTCGTCGGCCGGGATCGCTGAGTGCTAGCAGCAGACTGCCTGTCATCGGACCAGACTGTTTGGAGCTGCAGTCACTGGTACCAATTGCTCAACTATTTTTAGGGCAGATGACCGCTAAGCCGTTCTAAAACTGCTGTATGAACTTTCATTTAGAGGAACATGCACAAATGCAAAGAGAATATTTGCCCTGCAAAGTAGGTAACTCTTGTTGTAGCTGTTAAGAAAAGCATGTGTCGTGTATAGTGTTAATTGGTTTTAGTTAATTACATTTTAACATAGTCAGTCAATTGAAATAATTAGTATATCTGTCATGCATTTTATTTGAAGCTAAAAAGGCTTGTGGTTGCTCAAGGTCCCAGACAGCCCTATTAGAGAATACAAGTATTTTATAATTTACAGATGGAGAGCGAAAGCATGTCGAGTCAGTGATGACAAGGAGGGAATTCGGAAGTCAGTCATCGTGATCCTGCTTCGCTCTCGTCCCCTTCCCTCGTCGCCAATGCACGTATGCTTTCCCACCAGACACTGAAAGCTCTCACGTACAGAACAAAGGGTCTTCCCACCATGGAAAGAGTTTTATAAAACGAACGACTGTGCTGTCTGGAGTTGCTCTTTGATCGCCTTCTGCAATATTCCGGTTACTTTTACGTTTTCCTACCTCTCTCGTCCCCTGTTACACATTTAGGTATTGCTTCAATTCCGACTGGGAGGTGTAACAACTCATTCTGCTTTGTGTGCCAGCACCACATTTAATTCTGTGATAATTCAGTTTGAAAGTACAACCTCCTTATCCCAAAAGAGAGGAGACCACATCTTTCAGATGGCTGGAATGGTGTTTTGTTCCACTGCAAGAAAAGAAACAATTTGTGCTTTAATGTAAATGAAAACATGTTTGTTTTCACGTCTTTCTGTTTAGCTCTAGATTACGCCTCATAGGAGCTGCTGGGTTGCTGAATATGGATAATTGAAGCTATTTCCCCACTGTGGAAGCTCCTCTGGGCATTGTGTCTGAGGCACATTTAGGATGAGTTGGAGAAAGCCTGAGGCGCGTTTGGGCAGAGTGGGAGAGTGGCCACAGGCGTGTGGAGCAGCTGGTGAGGTCCAGGGCTGGTGACAAGGCTTGGGGGGCAACTGCAGCTAGGCGGGTGAGAGCAGGGTGCCTGGCAGGGGCGTGCTTTCTGCTCCCCCAGACAGGTATGGAGATGGGTTTCCATTTCACTGTAGCTGGAATAACATAGGGATGGTTCTTAGCTGCACTTTGGAGAGGAGGAAGGGTGAAGGGGTGTCCCGTCTCTCTTCTTGCTGCACCAGAGCAGGGTTGACACAGGGTTAACTACTTCAGAGTGACTTCTCCAGCTGGCTGGTTCTTCCCAAATACCTAATTATGGGCATCTTTAACAAAGTTTATTGTAAGGTGACACTCAGTAAATCGAAGCTACAAGTTGTGTTGTGTTAGGTCAAAACCGCCCTGCTAAGGGTCAAACTGCCTGCTCAGTCAATAGCCGCAGCAGCGAGGAGCAAGGCTGGGGCGGTGACACCTCGACTGAAAGGGCTTCTTTCCGTACCGGTTTTCCAGCGTGAGTTGTCTGCGCTGCAGATGCTGGGAGTTTGGATTCCAAGGTGTGTTCCTCAGGTCAGCATTACATTTTTGTGGTATGATATAATGCTGATTTGCTAGTGAAGAGCCTGTCATTTGAGCAAGAGAAATGCTTGGGAAAGAGCCCTTGGGCTCAGAGACATTGCCTGGGCGGTGCTGGTGCAATTGGCTCTTAAGAAAGAAGAATTCAGGGGAAGGAAGGTCCAGGTTAACTGTCTGTGGAGGCACCATACCTCATTTACCTGGTAACCTCGTTTATCTTTTGGGTGTCACATGGTTGGTTAACAAAAGGTCTTCATCTGCTTGTCAGAACAAAAATAAAAGTCAGAAGTAAAATGCAAAATGATGCAGTAATAATATTTTGCTAGATGGAGCTGAGCGAGTATCAGTCCTCTGATTTTAATAGCGAAGAACATATTTTGTCTGAAATAAGTATCTTATTGTGGACTGTGTTTTCCATCTCTTGTGTGTAACGATAAAACTTGAATTTCTTCCAAAACAGTTACCAAAATACTCTTTCAAGTATTTGTTTGCAAATTCTGAGAAAACTGTGTTTTCTATCCTCAAATCAATATTACATGCAGTTATTAAACCTATTTATTATCATGTCTTGTAAAATAGGTAATGTTCGCATTTAATCCCACGTCGGCGACGTCATTTCTGACTCGGGTGGTTAGGTCAGCCTTCTCCAGGCCATCCGTGGCGGCTCCTCAGCCTTTGTTGAGCGGGTGGATAAAACTCCACCTCTCGCATCCCCATTTGTGTTTCCCTGCAATGTCTCCTGATGAGGCGAGCGCTTCTGGTTTTTCTCCTCTCTGGAAGTTGTAACCGTGGCACTTTGATCTGCTCGTCCTGGATGGTTCTGTATTGCCCCCATAGGAGCTTGAAACATAATTTCAGAAAAATAATTATATGTTGATGCACATAGATTGCTGCAAATTAGTACCTTTCTGATCCAGTGACAGTAAACGTCCCGTCCTGCTGATTAGTTCCTGCGCTGCCCCATTAACTTTTATGGAGTTTTCCAAAAAGACCAGCTTTCCTTTTCTTTAAACGATGAAAATGGCGAACACGTGAGGCTGCTTTATCCCTCTAGTAACTGGATTGAAAGGTGGTTCATCAGAACAGATTTAGGGACAAGGACGGAACGTTTGAACAGTAAATCTAAACAAGATTACTCAGCTAAAACGCCGTGAATTTACATGGCTTATTTGGCTGAGTTTTTAGAAGCACTGATGTGATTTAACCCAGATCTCACTGGCAGTGAATGGAACCTAAGGAGTTTGAACAAACCCAGTTCTTTTGAAAATTTACTTCACTAATGTGATTTCTTTCTGAGTTTGCATCCTGTCATTTGTTTTCTTGATTGTTTTAAATGAGTATGCTTTTTTTGAAGGAGAATTACAGTATATATTTGATCCACTTAGAGTTGTCTACACTAGAGAAATGAAGAGTTACGGTGAATTTTAAGTTCTATCTAAAAGATGATGAAAGTTTCAGATACTTCTAATAAAAAGGTTATGAATAAGAATAAAAGAAGCACGGGGGACTTCAGTGTGCAAATAAATGCTTCTAGGTTGTATTTTCGAACAAGCAGTCTTGAGGTGATGGACCGTGTGGGGGTACTTTGACTCGTGGGTGATGTTTGTGGCTATTCAGAGTCCCCGGACGGCTGCTTCCACCCTTCTCCCGGCCATTTGGACAATTAAAGAGCAGGGCTTTCCCTGCAGATTGCATCTCCTCCTGAGGCTGTTCCTTAGTGAGCTCAGATACGACAGAGCTGCTGAGGGTAGCTGGCCTTTGTTTATACATTTAGATAATTAAGGCCATTTTGAAGTGCACAAAGTATAAAGTGCATGAATATAGATATGGATAAAATCTGTAATGTAATTCCAGAAGCTTTAATGGAATAACCATGGCAGCACCTGTAAGACTGGTTCCTGCACTGTCGTGCCCTGCTACGGCCATGGCTCCAGAAATAACGTGGTTGCAATCTTGAACGTTTTGTGATACTCGAGGTCGTTTCCACGCCACGGGCTCGACTGCAGTCGCTGCAGACGTCTATGTCCCTACCGGCTGCTCATGCGCTGCCTGCCTCGGTGTCCAGTGGGACTGTATTTACCGTGTCATGAGGTAAAACCTCTTGTTTCTGTTAAACGTATAATAATTTGCCACTTTATAGTATTTCAAAATGCAGCCCGGCATTTCTGTTTTCTTAAACCCCAACATTTTGTGTGCCAAAAGTGGCCCATCAGTATCAGTGTTCCACCCTCGACAGCCTCCCTGCTCCCCAGCCCTCCCACTGCGGGGTTGTTCTGGTGGGGGTAGATGCTTTATTCTGTTAGTAAATCAGTGCAGTTCTTAATAGGTTTGATCATCCTAATTGTTCATACTCATTTTAGCACAATAACAGTTGTTGTATTTGTTTTCTGAAGCAGAAGGCCCCCTCACGAACTAAATCAGGAGGAGCTGGGGATTAAAATAACTAAGTACCGAGCTCCGTCCACTCTCCCCTCCTGCTCTGCCTGGGAACGTCTGGCCTCTTTCCAGGCACAGCTCACCCTGGCAGAGCGGCAGGCGGTTGCGTTTGGCACATGTCATTCCCTCGCCTGGCCGCGATCCATCGGGATTGCTGGGAGCGAGATGAGCAGCTCCCGCTCCTGCGCCGGGCTGAGCCGCCACGGGGACGGGACCCTCCCGTGATGCCGGCAGATCCTGGGACCGCTCCGGCCGCCGTTGCTGCACGCTTTGAGCCGGCTGTGCTTTCACGCCCTGCGGCACCTTGGGACTGATTTGGGGTTTTGTTGCCTGTGTCTGTGTTTTGGAGCACGATGGCAGCTGGGAGCCACATCGCCGTACGCTGTGCCGAGCACAAGGCAGAGCTCTCCTTCCGCAGGGATGCCGGGCTGGGCTGCGGCGGGACCGGCTTCTGACGGCTGGGCTGGCTTTGGGTGAGTGTTTTCCTCATAGAATTGCGATACGATGCAGATGTAAAGTATTGATTTGTAAGCTGTTAGAGCGGAGCGTGCTCTGTCAGCTGCAGTTAGAGCAGCGGCACATCTAATGCAGTCAGTTCTTGCAGCAGATTTCCCAGCATGCGTGAAGCGGGCTGACCCACCCTTTTATTTTTCTGCGTTAAAAATTGCTTTGTCAGATCAAAGAACTGACGTTTAGTCACGTTGTGTGTTTTAGACACCATTCTAATTAAATGGGGGAAGAGGAATACTGGGCTGCTGACACTTTATTTTATTTAAGACTTGTTTTTGCCGTCAGTGCACACCTGTCAGGGAGGGGATGCTGGAGGTGCTCGGCTTGGCTGACATCAGGTCGTGCTGGTGCAGACGCATCTTGCTGGTGTTTGCAGACGCTCGTACTCATGGCGATGCGGGGGTTATTCGGGGGAGTGCTGAAACCCCGCGGATTTTCTCTTCTCCTCCGGGGCGGTGGTTCAAATACAGCTGTTCTGCGTATTGGAGAGGATTTGTTGTGT
Organism: Bucorvus abyssinicus; assembly: GCA_009769605.1. Classification (NCBI taxonomy): domain Eukaryota; kingdom Metazoa; phylum Chordata; class Aves; order Bucerotiformes; family Bucorvidae; genus Bucorvus; species Bucorvus abyssinicus. Next base: position 12,404,364 of record CM020049.1, on the reverse strand, counting down.
CACTGGGTTTAAATGGAGAACTGGTGGAATGGAGCTGGGCGGGGGGAGACAAGCAGCGGGGAAGACGGGGAGGCAGGCGTTTCTCAGACCCATTTATAGTAGGAGACTGCTTGTCTGAAGCTGTTACTAAACAGCAATTGTTAAGATTTCTTAGTCGCTCTGTAATTGAGAGGAAGAATTAATAGCTGGTGCCGTTTGCTGTGGGCTTGCCACATCATCAGCCCCTCGGCCGGCCCGCTTTGGGTGTCTGACCCCGGTTTCTGTCTGCCATCCCAGCTGGAGGGATGTTCGGTGCTGGTGAGACAGCATCGTTCTGAAATCAATGTGTGAATCTTAATGGACTTTTTTAACACTGAGGTATTTAAAATTAAATAAATCACAGAAGTTTTCCTCCCTCTCCCTGCTAGATACGAGAGAATACAGATTACTGAGCCAACGTTTTACTATGTCATTCGCTTCCCTTGTGGCATTTGCAAGAAATAACTATTTTCTCTTTCTCGTGCATCTTCCATAGAGGCTCCTTAACCAGCTTTATCTCTCTCTGGTCTGAGCTTTGTTTTAAATTAACACAGATGTCTGTGTTTTCTAGCAATGACTTCACAACCGATTTACTTTTGGTGACCTCTTTTAGACGTCGCTTTGTCAATGACTGTGGTGTTCCACCACGCTGACAATCGTTACAGCAGCTGAGTTGATTGCGCTTTCCCGGGTGATCCTGTCGGCAAACTATTGTCCAAATAGTTAGTCGTGCCTATAAAGAACAGGTATTGCTAGAGCAGATACCACCTAAAATCGTGCATAAATAAAATACCTATCAGTATTGTTGGAACCCCAGAGTCCTGATACGCACACAGAGGTGAGGACTGTCAGGACCATAAACTCAAGCACTCGGAAGTTCAAAGATGTGAGGATTGATGTTCCCTTAGCAACAGTAATTTGCCCCTTTTTTTTGCATGTCTGTTAAGGTAACTCCTGAACGATGTGTGGTACCGTTCCCTAGTAACCTTGCTCCTCCACTGCGGGGAATGGAGGGGGCTCAGAGTTTGGATTTGTAATGAAGAGAAGAAAAAAATTAAATAGCTCAATTGTTGGACTCCTAATCGTGGGCTGTTCCTCACCTTCCCGCAGTCCTCTGCCTTGCCTCCATCCGTCTTAAATCCTACAGGTACCAGCCTTCTTTGCTACTGGGCGCTGATTGGTTTGTGTTGGTTTAGATTTTATTGCAAGTATTCATCACTTCACCATTCCCGCCTGCAAGGGAGAAGGTGCCTGCTCTGCCTGGAGGGTCTCTCCTGCCTGGAGCTGCCGGCGGGAGAGTCCGTGTTCACGGCTGCTTTTCCTTGAATGTACTGGCTGCAGCAGATGGGAAGGGTCGGTGGTCCCCAGGGTCCCGGACAGCCCCCAGCCTGGCAGCCTGCCTTGTGTAACTGCAGGGACCTGGTGTTTATTTATTTTACACGCATTTGGTGCGCAGGCACGTGCGCTTCTGTACGTTTGTGAGACGGCTTGACACAGGCTCTGCTGCTTCTGACAACACTCTTCTTTAAAAGCTGCTGAACGTGGGTTTGAGAATGCCCAGAGGTTGCGCTGCGTTTCACCCCGGCTACAGCCTCTGCTGCAGCAGCACCGGGTGAGCACGGTTACACGCCGGCTACCGACATCATCGGTGCTGAGTCATCAGAATTTTTTTTCCCTTCCCACCCTCCTACACTGCTTCGGGAAGTTAATTTACTGTGAGCTTTCTCTCCCCCTTAATATACTGCAAATTAGCTGAGGAGTCTGTCCCAGACTCTGTGTCCTGGGCAGCAGTTCCCGTTCTCAAACGTAGCAGCTGGGCAGCGAGTTGGCACCGTTTTGCATCCCACCGTTGGGTGTGGAAGAACGTTAGAGAGCAGGACCCCCAGCTCTGTCGGCCATCAGCTCTGCTGCCTTGGTTGACACTTGTTTTGGTACTGGTTTTGTCCCATCCTAGTGACTGTACAGGAGAGCTCCTGCCCTTCCCAGTGATCTCAGAGAGATTAATTCCTTCTTGGGCATGAAGTATTCCAGCAGTACTGCCGCTGCTGGGTTGATGTATCTCTTCAAGCTCCCATCAGGGTATTGTTTAAGTTTAGTGCGCTGTGGAAGTATCTGCTTCACTTCAGTAGGGGAGCTGACTTCCTAGCGAGCCAAACCTGCTCACTTTGGGCTAAAAGCTAACAGGTTTTGCTTTTAAAATAAAGAACATGCTTGTCTCAGGTTTATTCCATTGCAGAAAATCCAAGTAGGATTTAGATGCCTGATAAAGCTATTGGGTAAAAGCCTTCTGTCTTCCAAAGTGCAGCTTGCTTTTCCTCCCTACCAGAAATGGTGCCAAGGAGGAACCTTGTTGCCCCCGTTAATAGGGGAAGCAGATTTTGGAAGCTGCGAAGCAGCTGTGATAAATGCGGGTCGGTGCCGTGGGACTGCGGTTTCCCTGGTGTGCCTCATGGCGTGAAAGCAAGAGATGCTTTCCTGTTCTCCAAGTCTGCGGTCCAGCACCGCGTGATGGTAGCTGGGGCTGCTGAGAGCAGTTACAGGTCCCCAGTGGATGATGTTTTACCTTTCAACGATCTTCTGGAGTGCAGGGGCTTGGGGAGTGGTGCCGGATCAAGTTTGTCTGCAGGTTTGTCAAGCAGGTCTGAAGCAGGTGAGTGAGGAGGGAGGACCTTACGAGATCTGCCAGAGTGGGGATGGGGCTCAACTAAAGCAAAACCGTGCTGAGCATATGAGGGCAACGTGTGTTTTTAAAAGAGCCCAGTTATATGGGAAAAAAAAAATAATAATTGGAGTGAGCATTTTCCTTCATCTCCAGAATTCATCCCACCTGGCGACACTAACGGGAGGGGTCAGGCATCCCTCACTCTGCTGTGAGGTTTTAAGCCCAATTTGGCCCTTAAAATCCTTTATTACTTCCCCCCTCCCCCAACTTGGAAAACTCTTCCATCTCTGTCAGGCATATATGAGAGTTTGTGGGTATTACATGGCAATTTGAGATGCATTAGAATAAGGGCATTTCAAAGTTAATTTGGAACATCTGTTTATGGTAGCGAAGCTGTATTATTAACATAATGAAATATTAGCTGCCGTTGGTGTTCAGAAGAATGTAACTGCAATGAGAGTTAAGCTGTTGTCTAAATCTTACTGTAAAGCACTATGGAGAAAGTTACTCTGAATTAAAGAAAAACAAACCAGATTTGTGTCACCAATCATTCCTTCATTTTACCATAGTTTTGAAAACAGAAATGGTATTAGATTTTGAAATCTTGTATCAGCGGGTTTTTGAAATGCAGTGTAACCCAACTGTGCTGATTCTTCCTGTCCATGAGGGCCTCCTGGGTAATTCTCCTGGCAGGACGGGGCTGTGTGGTCTGTCTCTGCCATGTAACCGGACCTTGGCGTGTGTGATCTCCTGCGAGGTCGCATCTCGCAGCATCCCCTCCATTAGAGTCCACTCCATGGAAACCGGTGCAGCCTCTGGCCACCTCTGTACCGTGGGGAAAGGTTTGTCACGACCTCCTGTGGATTAGCTGGACTGTCCTGGCAAGGTGTTCGTTTAGCGCCACTCACAGTAAGGATGCAAAAAAAAAAAAAAAATTGGTGAGCTTGTCTTTTGATGATGATGTGACTTTTGATAAATTCAGGGTTTTGCTCCTGATTTTAATGCTGTCACTTCTGAAGATGAGGATCACAAAGAGGAACTTTCAACCTTACCATCGTCTTTCATTGTGTATTTATGTTTGCAACTCAAAGGTTTTTTTTCTCTTCATAACGTAGAGGTTGTCCACGTGGGCTCGTAGCCGGGGGCCGTTAGCGACGACGCTTATATCTGTATGCAAAGCAGTGTTCAAACCCTACAGTGTGTACTGCAAGTAAAACCACCGCGACAGTGGTCTGCTGTGCTCTTTGGTGCCAGCCGGGCTTTGGGAAGGCCCCGGGGTACCCCAGGAGGGTACCTGCAGGCTAATAAAGGCTCCTGTGAACACGGCAAAACCAGTCGTATGTGCCGTGTCACACCCTTCTTGCAAGCAGGAGAGAAGAGTGAGCAGGGAAAAGGTGGTGCTCCGTGGCCTCCTTGACACCAGGCGGTTGTGACGGCTTATCAGGGCACGGGCGTGGATAGAAAATCCGGATTTCTGGGTTGCTTTAGCTGGCCTTGGGAGGCTGACCAGTGTGTGCAGCTGGTGTAGCAGGGAAGAATGCAAAGGTGTCAGCAAATGGCATTGCTGGCCCCCATCGAACGTGCCTGAACATCGCTGCAGGCGACCTGAGGGCTGGAAGCGGTTTGCCGAGGGAAGAGGAAACAAACCCCCTCTCCAAGGCCTGGGCTATGGTCCAGCTCTTGAGGCCGTGGGGGTAGACCTACCTTTTCGGTCCCCTTCCATCCCCAGTGCTGCTGCTGTGCTGCAGGCACAACCTGCCTTTCCCGGCAGAGCAGTGGCTGTAACTGGCGGGTGGTGGGAGCTGAGTTCTTCGTGGCGTGACAGCCCCGTCCAACAGCTAACCTGGGGGGTATCGAGATCTGTGTAGGTACGAGCAGCTGCTTCGAGAGGAACCACACAGCAGAAATGCTGCAATCGACTATCGAGATTTTGAACAGCTATTTCAGAATTCAGTTATTACAAAACTGTTTTTAAAGGTTCTAAAAGCTTCCCCTTCCCCTGCCATAATAACCTCTGAAGTACATCCTGCATTTTAAATGCCTGGCTTTGCTTTTTCCCAGCCTGCATAGCTGGACGTCGTGCTGCTTTCAGCTGCCTAAACCCCGTGTACTCAAGCATCTGTATCGATGTACATATCTATTGTTTCTAATCTGGTCAGTTGATCAATGAGGACCAGCATGTAATTAATTGTATAATATCGTACACAATGTCCCACTCTACATTTATCCGCATGGATTTGTTACTCGTTAACTGTAGCTGCTTTCCTAAACAGTTTCAAGAGGATTTGATGAGAGTGGTTTGGTTCTTCCCAGCCCTCGCCTTCTTTAGCTGACAAATAATTTTAAAGGGAAACAATTTCAAAGAATTTTTTTTCTTTTTTCTGGATCTCTTTCTTCAAATGCTTAATATTTTTTTATCTTTTGATATAACATTCCAAAGTGGAAAAAAATAATTGAAGATGTGCAATTTGGTTACTATTTCATTCAGCTGTCTGTGGGCTCAGTAGGAGAAATTCAGAGGCTGCTTTGATCCCGAGGAGCTCGCAGATCTCATTGGCAGTGCGCTGGGGAGAAACGGGAGGGACCAGCAAAGGAGTGTCAGCAGTTCGCCCCAGTTTCGGTCTGCAAGAGGGACCTTTTGCTCTGCTATTCCTACGAGATAGGCGATGGTACTCAAGGAAAAGTTGCATCTGCCTGACCTGTCCACTATGATGTTCTACTTCTGCTGTTTTGGTTCTCATGCAGATGGAGGGAACGAGGAGCCACCAGACCGAAGACAGGCAAGTGTAGACTCCCGTCAGAGCCGATCTGGGCAAGGTAAAACCTTAGTGTTGTTCTGCCTCAGTGACTCGTTTCTCATTTGTTCACCTTTTCTATACACATTCTGTGTTTCTCATAAGACTCTCTACTCTTACACAGCTTCGTAACCATCATTATTATCCACATGGCCACAAGGTTACCAATATCCCCCCAAGAGGCTCTCTGTAGGGTTCGAAGGAGTTCTCACCAGTTCGTGGTGCAGCACGGGAGTACCCGTAGAGCGGGTGGCATCTCCGCTGCCTAGACGGAGGGACAAGGCTTTACGCGAGGGCTGTTGTTAGAGCTGGAGGTGTAAGAAGTCTTCGGCATATATGAGCACGAGTCAACGGGCCACCTGGTGACCTCTTGCCTTCCCCCTGACTGCAGAGGGAGAACCCGGCAGGTTCTCAGCAGCTGGTTATCCTTCCCCCCAACCCCACAATGTGATGGAGAGGGGACCTGTGGGATCCTGCCCGGGGGCTGAACGGCCACATGTTACATCTGTTGCTTTGTCTTGTTTCATCCTAAAGGAACAGGGCAAAACGTCCAAAAGGAAGAAAGTAGTAAAACCAGTTTTTATATTGTTTAACGATTCTGCAAACTCCTTTGTTCGGTGTCCATCATTCACAGTAAGCTTGGTGTTAAAACCGCCGCTAGAGCCACGCAATGGGGATTTCTGTCAGCCACAGCAGCAGCTCTTAGCTCTGCGCGGGCTGACACGTCCCTTAAAGCAGCTTACTTAAAGTTTTAAGCATTTGCTCATTTGTGAGGGTTGTGAAATTCTGATATTTTCACACAGCTGCTGTGAGACTACGGAGCGTTTTTTGGCAGCATGGCTCTAGTAGGTGCTATGTGCGTTGACTTATTTTCTCTTCAGGATTGCAGCAATAATTTGCCATTCATTTAGGTTCAAGTCTGTTGTTGTCATGGCGTCCTAATGACTTATTATGGAGACATTTTCTCCAGAGCATTGTTCTTTTTTTGGCAGTATTCCAATGTTGCCCGGGCAAAATTATTGCAAGTGATTGAAGCCTGCAATCAGAATTAGGGGGATCGGAATTTAGAGTTACAACTCTGAAGCCCTGTGAAGTGTCGACAGCTGAAATGCTCCATTAACATAGGATCTTTTTATTACTATTTTAAAATTTATTATTTCAAATTTTCTTATTTTAAACTAGAAGTGTGAAAGTAGAATTGGGAAGGACCAAGGGAATTTATAACTGCACGCACACCACGACAGCTTGCATACGAGTCGTGTTTCTGAGCTTTGAGGACACAGAAGGAGTGGGTGCTCTTTTCCAGACACTCTTAGCTCAGGTGAAGTTGCCATGGAGTCTCTTCTGGAGGCTGAGCCTTGCCCGCTTTCCCTGCCCGTACTCCCTGTTTCGTCCTTTCATTTCTCTGGCTTTTGTCTCTTGGTCTGTGGCTACAAGGTAGAGCAGCTCCGATGCAGCTGCTGGGGGAGCTGCCTGCTGGGTTTCCATCCTCTCGTGTCAGACTCTGTTCTCTCAGGTTACGTTTCAGCCTGTTTGTTCAGCATCTCGGCTAATGCGGAAAAACGCCAGCTTGGGCAGAGGACTTGGGGCTCTTTTGTGCTCTTACTTGCCAAAGAATGACCAACCTGTGTCTGTCTACCTCAGTGAGGATGACTCTAGGAATTGCAGTAGCTGGTTTCAGAATGAGAGGGAGTAGAGGGGGAAGCAGGTGAAAAAATCCCTCCAGATCCTTGGAGAAATAAACTTCTGTGCTAAATATTCCCGTTTGGATCAGTGGCTGTGACTGTCGATGCAGGCTTCTGCCATGTGGGAGAAGGCTCTGTGCCCGGGAAAGTGTATCTTTAACTTTGTCCCCTTCTGTGGCCGTGAGCTGCTCTGGCTGCAGGCGTTAACATGGATTTTTCATAACGATGGGGTTTTTATGAGGCTTAGATAAAGCAGCTGGCTGAAATGAGGCAGTCGTCCTACTTGTGTTTAAACTTCCATGTTACCGTGCCTGGGTGTTACAGCTGTCAGTAAAGCTTTATTAGCTTGGGAAGCATAAAGAATTAGTTTATTAGTTCAAATATGCGCTTTGCAGTAACGTTTTATTTGAACGTATTTTATAGACAAACTGTTAAAAGTTCCAGTTCAGCCGTGAATGGTCCCGAATTTGAGGGTTTCATAAACCCAGTGTTCTTTCTGACTGAAACAAATTTAAGACTGTTTCAATCACCTTATTGGTGTGTTTGGTTACTCCAGCAAGGATGAGAGGGAAATTTTGACACCTGTGGAATGAAAATAGTATGTTGTGGGTATTTTGAGTTCACTGGTTTTGTTGTAAAGCATTTGAATTTTAAGAGGGAAAACACTCCTAAAAACATTGCAAAGATACCATTACTTTTATCTGCCCCAGGTGCCCCAGGTTTTAGGTAAAGATTGGTCAAAGATAATAATTAATAACAGACTTCTAGTTCTTTCCCAGACCTTAAGTTGAGGAGTTGCCTGGCGTTTGTAGCTCCCTCAAACCCCTGAATCTAGCCTAAGGAAATTTGAACTTTCTTTTTAAATATCAAAATCAATGACAGCAAATCATTTCTTCATGTCTGGCGCCAAATGTACTTTGAAAAAAAGCATCGCAGCTTGTTTCCGTTGATGCCAGTGCCCGCTTTGGCACTGGTGCCGCTTTCCTGGCACTCGCAGGCGGTGCTGAATCGACTTGCAGAGTCAGCAGAGGTCTTTGGCTCGTGATAATAACCCTGGAGAAGGCACGGTCCTCGACCAGCTCGTGTCCAGTAAGCTATGTACGGAGCCAGTCATTACAGCTGGCAGTGCGCAGCTGGGGGACATCAGTTGGGTTTTGCTCTGCTAGCAGCGTGCTATCAGAGTGGGGGGGTTCAGATTTGGGGGTTGGACTAGATGACCTCTGAAGGTCCCTTCCAACCCAAAGCATTCTGTGATCCGATGAAGTTATGCCTGACTGCGCTAACAGAGCCACTGCTTCTTTGGGATGATGCGCAGGAAAAGCTTAGAAACAAGGTGATCAAACTTGAGATCTTGGGCTCTGCTGAACAGTAGCACTGTCCCGTGTGGCGTGTCTGTGCTAGACTTGGCCTTGCTCTTGAGAGCTCATGCGTCTCTCCAACATACCTCGTTTGTCCTGTCTGTGCTGCAAAAGGTCCGATGTAAGGAGATCTGAGAAATGGCAGTGTCCCCACCTCTGAAGCCGTGGTCGTTGTGTGTACCTCAGATGTGTGTCAGATTGGGGACCCCGGGGTGGTGCTCAGCTGGCTGAACGTGGCGGGTGCAGTGGAGCTGCCTGTTGCCTTCAACTCGCTTCATATTCCATGGAGAGGTCACGGATGGAGTCAGTGGAGTGTCTGGGCTGGGATTCTGCTCTTCCTGGCACAGAACCCTAAAACACACCATTAGATAAAGGTTGTCCTACACTTCTGCCTTTCTAGAAGTGCTTCTAGACAGCTTGCTTGGATGTAGGCACCGCTTTCGTGGATACCAAACTTACGTGAGAGTAGTGTGGTTTTAGCACACCCAAGCTCTGCTTGTGTGTGTGACTGAAGAGGAGTGGTGAAATGCTTTGGAGATGGCCGTAAGCACAGACTGAACGTCTGTAACAAAGCGGTGCTGGTGGGACGGGGAGTCATGGTGGCACAGGCAGCTTCACTTGGGCAGTCTCAGGTCGAGGAGCAAGGCTGGGCCACTGCTCACATAGACATGGTAGTCACTGGCGGGGAAAGGGGGCTAAGGCAGTAGTTCTGGTTTTCTCTGACTATAGCCAAATATTTTATATGTATCTCTATATACTTATATATTTATATGTGTGTGTATATATATATAAAAGGCATGATACTGTCAGCAACAGCATCTTTTAATTAAAAAAAAAAAAGAGAAAAAAAGACTACAACAATCTGTTCCCCCTTAAAGGGCTGCACTCCGTTAGCATTCGTGTGCACTCTTAATTAAAGCAGCATGAAATGAATACACAAACATCGGTGTCTGGCTGGTCGTTTGTGGCAATAATGACAGTCTCTGATGAATAAAACATACCGAACTGTAACGAACTTCCTAGAGCATGGGGGAGCTGAAGAAAATCACCTCTGTAAGGATTAGACTTTGAGTATCGGTTTGGTAAACTGCTGTGAGTAGGGCAAGTGTTCGGGAAGCGAGAGAGTAGAAGTGGTGCTTTGAGCTGTCAGAAATAGTGTGTGTGAAGTGTGGTGGTGGTTGGTTTGGTGTCTTGTGGCGAATGACACAAAAATGCTAAGGGCTGTTCCTGGAAGCTGGCATCAGTAACGGCTGGATTTTGGCCACAAATGATGTGCCTCTTAGTACAGTTCAGGAGCTTGTCCAATATTTTTGACAGTTATTTCAATATGGGTTTTTCCTCCGATCATAAATAATACATTGGGTTGTTTGCGTTGTCCTTTGTCTGGAACAGGGCCGTCCAGCATCTCCTCTGGAGTACCACGAGTTTGAGGTACTGACCCTTTTGTGTTCTCCCCACTTTTGTCAGTCTATTCCTCTGTCCAGGAGTTCCATTTTCTCTTTTAAACGTACCCTGGCAAGCCATTGCCCATTGGGCAGCTATCGGTGGAAATCAGCTAATAAGTGTCTGGATGGACGAAAAACATCAGGAGGCACTAAAAGCTAAACCCCATCTCTTAAAGGTGTGGCACGAGTGTGATCACCTTGCATTATCCGTAATGAAATATTAACGTTAACAGCTTTAGGTTGGTTTTGCGGATGGATTATTAGTTGTCTGGGTTTGGCTGTTAATCTTGCTGACTAGAGGAGGAGGAGAACCACATGTTCCTGACCACAGGATTCCATATTCTGCAGGCTATGGGTGGAATCTCACAGCTCCCAGCTCTTGCTGGTCTGGAGCACTCACCCTTCATTTATTAATACGTTTTGCAACAATTAGCAATACATGCCCTTATTCTTTTGTCTCCACGTGTCGTGTTAGTTGGCGTCTTCTATGTGGGTCTGTTGTGACACGCCCCCCATTCAGGCTTTGTATGGCTCTGGGTGCTGCTCTGGGTTTGTTAGGGGGCAGTTGGAGGTGGTGGCTGCTTTTGGAGGCTTTTGGTCTTCAGTTCTGGGGAGTTTTTTTAAGCTAAGGTTTTTTTTAGAAATACACAATCTAAATGCAAAAAACCCTTATCAGTAGAAGGATGATTGCTTTGTCTGAATTCTGTTTAAAACTGGTGACTCCAGGACTCTGAAAGACAAATTAAACAATGGAAATAAATTCCTCATGGTTATGCTGTTGGCAGTCTAAAGAGGTGTGCTGAGATGCTGCTCCAGAATTACAATTTCTGAAGGGAAGTGTCAAGACCGTGCAAGAGGAACACGAGAAAGCAGCGGTCCCTGTGGGTGGCAGGACCGCGCGCCGGGCAGCGAGGTGGCTCTGCGCCGGGCTCGCCCGAGCCAGACAGTCCTTGTCTAGGAATGATAAAAGCAGGGAGACTCCCTTGTATTCTAACCAGCTCCTTTTGATTTTTGTATTCCCATCAGGCACCTCCACAGAGAACGACTGTGCTTTTGAACCAGACTACGCTATTCCGCCACTCCCAGTGACCGAAGGTATGCAGCACATTCGGATTATGGAGGGCATGTCCCGCTCCCTTCCATCCTCCCCCTTACTCACACATCAGTCTATCAGTGTTCGGCTCCAACCTGTGAAGAAGTTAACTGGTAAGGACTTTAAATAAAGTTCAGTGGGGCTTTTAAGGTCCGTTGGTGCAAAACTCTAAGAAAACGCTTTGAACGAGCTTCTGTCGTCATTTGTTTGTTATAGCAGCTACTGTAGTCAGAACCAGGCTGGACTGGATTTCATGCTGACAGAGGAATCTTTCTGTTTGAAAATGATCTAGTTTATAGATTTTATACCTGTTTTCTTGTATTTCAGTTCCACTTTGTATTGTGGTTTATGCACAGTGGAAGTGTTACGTAAATTTTAAAGAACTTTATGCTAAAATTTTGAATGTTGAGAAAATACAGCAGTGATTTTTTTCCATAGCTCATGCATATTTTTAAACTTTTGTTTATCTAATGTGGTGGGTTTGTGGTTTGGACACCTAGAAGTTTTATAGTAGTCAGATTTTCAAAGCACTCGATGAGTCTAACATCCATTTGAAAGCCTGACTTGTATTTCTACTGGTAACGGTTTGGAGGATCTTGCTTCCTGCCTGAAGTCTGATGTCCCTCCGTGCCCATCTTGAAGAATGAGCAGCCCATGTACTGCGTTTGTACTGAGAGAAACCTCCACAAAGAATTTTTACCCGATGTAATCAGACCTAGGCGTGCAAAAGGGAGCTCTGATACACTTTGTCCATTTTGATTTCCCTGCCCTCTGGTGAAAGGAGAAATTGAAAAGAGCAGGAAGACGAGCTTCCTGCATCATAGTGGAGTCACTTTGCAGCAGCTCGTGGTGGTCTGAGCTGGTTCAGTAGCAGTGGAGCTCAAGAGGTACAAGAGAATTAGGTAGAAGGAGATAGAAAAAGACATAAAAATAGTTTAAAAGAAAAGTTTCAGTGCCTTCCTCAGCGGTCTTCAACATGAGAGTCCCAGCATGGAACGTCTGAAGAGTGGCTGAAGTTCTGCCTTAAAACGGGAACCAGCTTCGTAGCAGAAATGAGAGCAGCTCTGTAGCTCAGAGGCTGGTTCTTCAGGAGCACCGATGATGTGACACTTGGAGGATTTGGGGGAGATTGTGGATTTTTGGGGCTTGTTTGAAGCACTTTCCTTTTTAAGAGTATCCTTCAGTTGCCATCCTGCGTCAGGGCTGTGCAGCTGGAGGTTCAGAGCTCCTTTCTGCTTGTCCTTCGGCATTTCCTTCTCTTTCGCAGAGCAGCTGAGAACCCAACGTGTTGCACGTTACCCGAGTAGCTGCTAAAACAAGCTAGACCTTTAAAAGTTCAGTTTTGACTTCTAGAAGCATAAAATTCAGTAGTGGGTTACCAAAGTAGGTTTAAACCACAATCCATTTCCCTTAGTATCTCTAAAACCTTGTTATGGTACTCTCCTCCAGTACAAAAGTGCTGCTTGCAGCCCTTTGCCGGGTGGAAATTCTGTGTTTGCTTTTTTTTTCCCCTTTCCTGTCGTGCCCCATAGTAATGGGTAGGTGTGGAATTCACACCCTTCCTGCCACGAAAAGCATAGGCTGTGAAAAGTGACAAAAATAAGGGAAGGCTATTTTTATTCCTCGCAGCGCGTCTGTACTTGTTTAATGTATTGTGTAACGTATAACTAGTTAGTTCCTGCTTTTCATGAGCTTTCTCCCATGATCCTCATTCATCAGTTTCCTTTTCCTTTTAGTTTCTGAGTTACTTGCAGGGATTTTCTTCTTTGTTTTTTGTGGTGTCCTTAGTAGAGGCAGGTAATATTAGCCAGTTCCATAGATGTCTACTTTTTTTCCATTAGGAAAGGACGAAAAATGTTATATTTTATAAACAGTTTAAAGCCTTTGTAGCATCTTTATCTCGTTCATTATCCTCCCATCCCCTTCATCCCCTGTCATCCTTCGTGGTTATCTGCTCTCCTGTTGTAGCTCCCAGTAGCGTCGTCGTATCTAGTTGAACGGTTTCTTCACACTTCTCTGAAATACTGGCAGAGGGTTTGAGAAAGGTCAGTTTTTCTTACGTCACTGCAGCTCCATTTCTCTAGCAGCGTCCAGCCTGCTCAGCAAGCTGCCTTGGTGTAGATCTGTGGGACTTCTGGCTTGTCAGCAGACATTTCCCTCCTCCCACCTCTCCAAATCACAACAATTCATCCTGTCAGATTGAGCTCCATGTATTCATCCTTGTCTTCTCCAGGTGGAAATAGATCGGCCTCCATTTAGCGCCAAACTCAGAAAGTGCTTGTTGGACTTGACAGGGCGGCCATTGGGAGTGTCCCACTAGTTCCTCAAAAGACCAGAAACCACAATTCCAGGAGTGGCTTTAGCAGAGAGTAATTCCAAGAAAGGGATGGCGACCCATACAGACTTCAGGGCTTTGGGCAGCTCGCTGGAACGTGTGCTCAGACACCCGTGAGATGGTCTTGTAGAGCCATGCTGCAGACGTTCAGCTGGCGAAAATGCAGCCTGGTTTAGAAAGCGTTCGTGGTGAAATCTAGACCTGAAGAAGATGTGTGCAAAACAGGAGGACGTCAATAGAATGCTGATAATCGTTACTACACAAAAGTAAGAGAAGTGTAGGCTCCTGGTTTTGGTCAGAGGTCTCTTTGGGGCCACACGTGGGAATCTGTTGGCAATCGATTGGGAAGGTGACTATGTCTGTCTTCTACTGGCAGCCTTTCCTTTTTCCATCTATTTTAAATATCCTGGTCCAGCTGGACCCGACCCAGTAAAACATGAGCTAATGGTTTGCACGTACATGTCTTGATGACTCCAGTGTAGCTCCTGATAGAATTCTAAGCCTGTTCCAGTGTGTTGGTGGATTAGCAGGAGTTTTTCAATTATTAGTTTAATTTACTGTTGATATTGTAAAAGGAAGGTGTTTCTTTTACATCCTTCTGCAGTCATGATAGGAACTTGTTTGCTTTTATTAAGGTAACATGAAAAGGAACTGGGAAACAAATGCTTTCCGCTCTTTGTTATTCTTAGTATTTATCACATTTTTTCGACTATTCCTTATCATCTGTCTCTCTCATTTATTACTAATCTGAGAGACTTAAAAAGGAAAAATATCCCTCAGCAGCAGAAAGGAATGGCTGTTGAATGACTGACCATATCCTGTATCAGCAAATAAAAACTTGGTTTTTTTCAGGGGGACCTCGACGGGCAGTTTGTAGAGACTCTCCTCGCTTTTATTCATTATTAAACCAGCACGATCTGTAAAATAAAGAAAATTCAGAGTTAATACTAGACTCGTGAAAACAAGTTCACAGCCTTGCACTATTTTGTGATGAGTTTCTCCCGATACCCCTCTCTGATTTTACAGAAATCTTGTAAGCGCCATCGTAGAGTCCTCAAAATCCGGTAGGATTGATAAGCAGCTTGTTCAGAAATCTCCGTACGACAGTGGTAGCTTTCAGATGGAAACAGGCAGGCAGCGGTTTGACAGGGAATGCAGGGAGACCTTCACAAAGGCTCGCGGGCTGGGATGGTTTCCTCTTCTGCCTTGTCTCATCCTGCCGTCCAGTTGTTGATCCCACACAATAACAGCAGTGATTCCTTTTGGAAAGGGCTGAGGGTGATTCTGGGAAACCGCAGTGTTACAAAGAGAGGCTTTTGTCCGCCTGACAGTTGCCACATGCATCTTTCAAAGCGACCTTCAGAGCATAGAAAATTGTTGAGAAATTATCCAATTGTAGGGGCTTTTTCATGCTGTTTGCTTCTTACATACATTTGTGTGTGACTAACCCATTCATGTCATAATTTCCTTATCTGTGGAGTGGTCGGGTAGCAAAATGGGACTATTTGATGCATTAAAAACTTTATTGTCTCTCTTTTTTTTTAAATCAAAGATTTAATTCCTAAGACCGTTTGCAACAAAACGTGAACTGTACCAACTTGCAGATTTATGCTTTCCGAATTCCTCAGAGGTGAAAATTTAAATACAAAAGACTTTTTAGGCTCTTCACAACATGTTTGAGGGATAAAGAATCTTGGGCCATTCTGGATCTGCATGTGTCCGTTCCATGTAGCAGAGAAGATGTGTCAGCTCCCGATGGGGAGGGAAAAGCAGCTGCTGGGACAGCCCTTTTCATGGGCATCAGGGGGTGTCACATTAATTTGGAATTTAACTTAGCCCTTAAAAAGGAAAAGAAACCTGTATGGGGCAAAGAAACTTGCCCAGTAGAAACTGCCATGCTATTTATCCATCTATTTATAATATTATCTTCTAAAGTTCTTCCCCGGCTGGTTTGGAAACAGGTCAGTGTTTCATCCACAGAAAAGATAAAACATCCACTTTTGGTGAGGAGCCGTAGGAGCGTTACGCAGTGCGTTACGTTTCTTTCCAGAGGAGCTGAGGTCACTTGCTAACATGTTGATATCTGTGTGGAGACTTGGCTGGATTCAGAGGCTGATAAATATGCAGTTGGCTGCAGTTTTCACTCTGCTGAATAGTCTGGTGATTCGGAGAAACTGGGGTCATTGTGTCTCTAAAGGGTGAAGTGAGTGCAAGTAATCGGCTCTCCCTCTCCTGCCTGCGTAGCAGTGGCTAAGAACGTCGTTTAGATCCTTGTGTTCAACCTCAGTTTATGCCATTTAATAATTTTATTACAACCGTGACTTTGTTAGCAAGTGTAATGTGAAAAATACATAATAAGGAAAGAAAAAAGAAACAAACCCCCTACCAGTCCAGGACAAGCCTGTAGAAGACACCATTGTGGCTGCTGTCTGGAAAAGAACAACCACTGGGAAGTTACCGTGGGCAGTGCACAGAGAGAGCGACCGCCTTCAAAACCGTTGGGTTCGATGTTCGGCTACACGTCTCAAGTTTATCACTGGTGGTTCAGAGCCGTGGCTGCAGTGAAAACAAGGCAGTTGCCTCGTACACCTTCATCGGGAAAGCGTCGCTTTTCAGGGGGTTCTGGTAGAGGTGAACCTATGGAAATGCTTTCCTGAACTGCTGCCAAAACCAGTAACCCAGCATTGGAGCAGGTTAAAAGATGAGATACTGGGCCGAAAGACTCGGCTGCTGGTGCTGTGTTCTGTTACTGTGGAACACACCATGTGCGAGGGCTTTGCACAAAGCCTGGTGCTGCACCGACCTCCTCCTCGGGAAAGCTTGTTAATTTACATGCTGTGAATTTGTATGCGCAGGGATAATTTTATTCATCGCTGTACTCGGCTATTTCTGTTTTTTCTATTGAATGACAGATTGCAAGCTTCGGGATTCTTTTAGAAAGAGCATGTGTGAGTGCCCATGCACAGAGGGAGGAGGGGAGGATATTACCAAGAAATTCAGGAAATAAAGCATGTTTTTCTAAAAGCAGCCTAGATGTTTAGGTTCAGATTCTCAAAGGCCTCGTTCCTCCTGTATCCAGCGTGAATTAGATGCTTTGGAGTCTTTGAAGATGCAGACCTGAGGAACTGGTTTCATTGCAAATCGCCTGCTTTGAGAATGTTCCTCCCTTGTGCTTTGGGAACACGGGAACTGTCCCTAAGAACAATCTACATGGAGACAAGTAGGGATGTTCCTAGGTGCATTCAGGCCATTAAGAGCATCCTCTCTCCCAAGGAAGTCGTGTAGTCTCTCACTGGATCCTTCAAAGATGGCAAGAGCAGAGCTAAGTAGGCTGGAGACTAACCCTGTGACAGAACTGAGGACCCACCATCGTGGTTCTCAACGCCCTCCCGATCCAGCCAGGCTGGGGACACCCACGGGCAATGTTCCCTGTGCCACCATCACCCGTGTCATTTGTAGCGCTGGGGTCTTGTCGTCAACCCCTCCCTCTGCATCCTCCTTAGTTTCTCTTGGGAATAGCCATAAGGAATGTAATTTCTTCCTTCTGTCTGTCTTCAGCAAATGGTTAGTCTTGATGCTGATGGTAATTGTGGGACTAAACGAGCCGAGATCCCTCTCCTTGAAACCTCTGGTTGTTTCTTGTTTAATGGTGACAAACCCAGGTTGATAATTGGAGCCCTCTGGGACTGCGTGTTCTCTCGAAACTACTGCCCTAACTCAGCTGGGTATGAGCGGGAGAGACGATGAGGCAGCGGCTTTAGGGGTGCCAGTGCTGGGGAGAAGCTGGTACGTCTTTCGTCAAATAAAACAGGGTAAAGAGATCCCTAAATTTAGATTTCAGTTGCTGAGCAAAGACCTCAGAACTGCAGCGTTGTGTCGGCTTTTGGAGAGGTGGTTGTGGTTCTCTTGATCGCGGTGTGTTGTCTATTGGCGCACATGCATTAAGTGAAAAGCTTCTGATGATGATGGTTGAAGATAGCGTGGTTTCCCCTCGGTGTTACAGCGTGGAATACAAACCTGGTCTTGTTTCGAGCTCGCTCTGGCAGCTGTGCGTGTGAGTCGGCTTTCACGGCACTGGAGATGCTTTAGGGACACTGCCAGCCCCTGCTGCACAACAGCGGCTGGTTTACAGGTGGCTGTGGGGCTGCTCCCCTGTCCCTGGGAGGAGTGGCGGGGTCTCGGCTGGGTGGCACTGCCGCTCAGGCAGGCAGCCGCCTGATGGTGCTGCAGTTTGGTTCATCTCAGGCTTCCTTCCAGAAGGACAGAGCTTCTCACCTGCACGGAGCTGCGGGGTGGCCGGGGGGCTCCCTGGGACCCTCGTTTTTCACAGATGTTAGTTGGGGTCGTTGTTGGCATCCTGCCATTTTCCTTAATAATTTCAGTTATTTCAGTATCAGTTATTGAAAACGCTGCAGAATGGTGTTGTTTCATTGTGTTTTGGTACAACGCTTCTAGTGCAAACGAGTCTTGGATTGATGCGATCGTGCATGATGATTTGTGGGGACTGCTTCGGTCCGAACAATGAACCCCATATCCGACCGAGAAGGGGATGCTGCAGCTTTAAAGCATCCAAGGGCTCACAGCCTTTTAGTATAAATTGTTCCCACAATCCATGTCACAACGCCTTATATGGTGCTGCTTTTTTTCTCTTAGTTGCCATGACAACAGCAGCACTGCACCATTCATCAGCTCTGGTCCTGGGCTGCATCGCCAGCCCGTCGGCTTACTCCGAAATGTTCAGGGGAGCATCAGTGAATCATTCACCCTGGTACACTGCGCCATTACGTACCTGGTCTTCAGCAGTTTGCTCTGACAAACGAGCAAATTCAACTGCGCCATAGAAAGAAACTGTAAAAATACTTCATTTTGCCCCCAAGGGAGGCGTAGAGTCTACATTTGCTGCAGCGTTCTGGAAGGAAGGGCTCTTTGATGCCGAGACTTCACGAGGAGAGAAAGCTCCGTGTCTGGAAGCTGCTCCGAGATGAGCTCCGAGCCTGCTCGCTGGCCACAGAGGAGATGCGGGAGTGATGCTTGCTAGGGGCAGAGGGCACCGCAGGGAGGTGGTGGTTGTGCTTTTGGGAACGGAGCTTGACATCAGCAGCGGGAGGTGTCACCTGTAACATCATCCTGACGTTGTGAGCAGCAATATGGAGCTGGCGCTCGGGAGGGGGGTGGACCAGAGGAGGGTCTGCGCCGAAGTGCCGCTCTCAAGGCATCGGTACCCATGAATTCAGAGGCTTGCTGAGCTGCTGCTGCTGGATCGCACGCTCTGGGTGATGGGGAGAGGAAGCAGAGCCTCGTGAGTATCTGGACAATTTGTCTCGCACCGACTCTGATTTCAGTTGTGTTATTAGGCGTTCCTTGGCCTCCTGTAACTGCAGAAAATCAGTGCAGACCAAGGGACTCTGCTCCTGGTTCACAAGGAAGCCATTACTAGCAGGTTTTTAGTGTCAGGGAGGGTTGTGGTGCTTGGGTTATTTTTCTTTTAGTTGTTGTTGCAATACTTTTACATAATCCGAGTTTGCCACCGGCTTGCTGGGATGTGCAGAATTTCACATACAAACTGTAAAATGAACGTGCAATGGAGAAATTACACTTTTCAGCATTGCTGGAATAGAACAACTGAGGAGTAAGTTGAAAAATACTACAGATACCAAGAGTGTTCTGTGGTTAAAATTTTAGAACAGGGGATTGAGATAAGGCTTTTCTTCTGTATTGCAAAATGACCACAAATTAGATTTGAGGGGATTATAAAACCTCTTGTGCTGAGGAAGAGCTGTGAGATGTTTAACTGAGTGCTACTAGAAGAAATATAAATATATAAGCCATCATTTTTAAGGATTTGAGGAAAAGCTATTTTAAGTGCTCGTGTTATATCTAAATTTTGAGGGGTGCAGTGCTTAAAATTCTTGGTGTCAGGACAGACTTTCATCCTTTTCAGGTGTTTTTCTATCGCAGTGTGCTTACGTTTTTTATTGCTGTCTTTAACCGTTACACTGTCAGCATGACATTGATCTGAAATCCATGTTTTTCATGTAGGAGTGGAGGCCCACTGGCATTTCTGAAGTGCACAGTAATGACAAGGACTGAGTTCTCTGTAAAGTGCCGCTGGATTCAGGGGGTTTTCAAGATGCACACTGTATTTTTTCTGGGGGTAATCCATTTTCCATTTAATTTTCCCTGATGTACTGTGGCGATCCAGAAGTTTCACAAGTAGAAAACTTGTATTTCGTCAGAATTATTAAGTTGTTCCTTTTAAAAAAATGATGTAAAGCACAAACACGAGCAACATTTAGTTGTGGTTTCGTCCTGTCTTGTTCTCTCGTGTGGCAACCGCTGATGTCTCCAGCAGCGAGACCTGCTGGGGAAGGAGGATCCTCTTTCACTGCCAAAGACGTGTGCTGAGTAGTTTTTTCCTGTTGTGTCAATTCTTACTATTCATTTTTGGGATGCTTCATCCATTATTTTTGGACTTGCGGTTTGTTTTGACAGGCGGATCCTTAAATGGAAACCAACTGGGCTTGCAGAAGTAAAACAGGTGGACGAACGTCTCTCTGTGGTACCCACATATGTCCGTTTGTCTTGGTTAAACAAACAGAACTCTTTGTGACAAATTGGGATATTTCCCACTTAAAGTTTTGGGGCTTCAAAGCTGTCCCTGAAATTGGTACAGATAAATAGTGTGTCCATCTGTCCCTTCCTGAATTAAACCAAATCCTGTGTCGAGCCCTGTGAGGGCTTTTCCTATGTGGGAGACCTGGCAAACTCGTGACGTTTCTACATTAATTTCAGGATAGTTTGGATGTAACTTTTATTTTTTAAGTGGAGGGAAGGAAAACGGTGGCTTGTCGTATTTATTGGCTTTTGAAAGTCCCTAACCAGTGCTAGTGTGGACTTTCCCAAGTGCCGCTTACAAGACGAGCCCTGTTTGGTCTTGTTTGGCACTTCTGGAGCTGCCTTCCATATAGACAGAACAGATACCATAAGAGAGAGACGCGGGAAGTCCCACATGCTCTCCCTCGCTGTTTGTGTGTCAGAGTCCCTGCCAGCCCTGCTGATCCCTTAGAACTTCTCTTCCCCAGGATTTTTTTTTTTTTTTTTTTTTTTGCACTGGGGCTGTTGAAGTGCTCAGACTTGCAGAAGCTGGGGCAAACGTGTCATCACAGCACCAGAGCTGGGAAAGGGTGAGAATAAGTTTTCATTTCAGATATTTGCACAGATGGTTAAACAAAGGGAGAACCCCAAAGGTTTATGTTTAGTGCAGATAACATTAAAAAGGGAAAAAAAAAAAAAATAGCCCTGAACCTCTATGGCTTTTCAGAAGCTGAGCTAGAAGTCTGTCCTTATTTCACACTGGTGCTGCACAAAATGGAGCATCTGTCACGATTACACTTCTGCTGTGTGAGAATTTTAATTTTTAGGCATAGTTAAGAGGTTTCTATAGCAAGGGAAGGTGGTGTAGGAAGCCTCCTGTGGAGTTAAATCAGGCTGTTGCTCTTCCCTTTGCTGCATCTTTCCTCCTCCTGCTCCTAGAGCATGCCCTCAGAGATGTGTTGGGCACTTGGTTGTGCTGCTCCTTGTGAGCAGCGGGGCCCTCACAGGATACGCTCCTTTGGAGAAAGCCTCATCTCCAGCTGGCTGCTTGTTTTCCAATCCTTTCCTACTTCAGTGAGACAGCTTGTCTTGGAACCTCTTCTTCCTGTGTCCTGCGTGATCACACTGGGTTCTTGGGTTGGATTGCTTGTCCAAAGACCGACCATTACATCTGCAAAAGTTAGTTCCTGCTGCGATCTCTGCCTGGTGCCTCTAATCATCTAGGAGGCTTGGTCAGGCTCACCAAGACTCGCGGTGTTATCGCTAAGTGTGGCGTGATGCCGCTCGTTAATGGTTCCTGCAGCACGCGTACAGCGTTATGATGGGGTCACATCTTGCAGAGCTGCAGGCTGGGTTTTCATCAGATCCCTGACCAATGCCCAGAGCAAGACAGAAAGTTGAGAATGGAGGTTGATTGTTGGCTCTGGACCGGTGCTTTGGCACTTGCTGTCTCTCCTTGCTCCGTGGTGACTTCCCTTGAGTAGCTGTTGGTGCTGTGTAGTTCCATTCCTGGACAGATTGCCGATACCACCATATGGGTGTGATTTGGAGCTGTATCAAAGATGTCTTTGGCCCAACGTTCAAGCTGTATTTCCATATACTTGCATACCTTCTGCTGCCAGAAACCTTCACCAATGGTTCCTGCACCTCAAAACACGTAGTAGTATAATCCATCCCTCTTCCTGGCACTTAATTAAAAAGTAACATATTGTTTGTTACCAAGATACGATTCTTGGGCTATTCCCAAGTACATATTCTGTGTATACATTTCGGAGGGAGCTGCTTTCTTATTCCAGCATCAGCTTTGGTGCTAGTTTAAACAGCAGCCCTCCAAGTACCCAGTTCACTGAACTGTAGCTTTTAGGCGTGAGATTTTTGTGCTACATGTGGAGATGGGCATTTGTTCTGTCAACAAAGAAGAAACATCCTACAGCTAAATGAAATGAGAAACGAAATGAACCCAAACTGTTCTGAAATGGTACTTGGAAGAAAAGAAACAATCCTTCCTTCCAGTATGGGTTTGGTTCAGTTCCTTTCTTTTTATGAACCTTTAGGGTCCTGACGTGCCCTGTTGTAGCTGAATGCCACAGGTCTGGTCCGCGTGTCGCGGTCCATCCAGGCACCTCTTCCCTTGGGACTCTGTCCCACGCAGAGGCTGATTCTTCAGCTTGGCTGAAGATGGCAAGATAAATGCCTGGTTTCAGAGGCCGTTTCGAAAGGGTTCCTGTGGGCTCGTTCAGAGGAGCGATGTGTCTCACAGCAGTTACAGATTGCACCGGACCTGATAGGTTGTTCTTCAGAATGTTTAAACACACAGTTAGAACTTCTTTAACCTCTCCCTTCATCCCCCTCGGCTGGCAAAGCCGCTCTTGGAGTCGTGTTCCCAAATCAGCCTGGTTATACCGGTTAGAGGCATGGCCATGGGCAGGGAGGATTTTCTGAAATGTTAGAATGTTTCTAGAAGCTTTTCTCTGGTCTTGTGTTTTGCACAGGAGAAGTGAGGGATGTGGATCTGTACCTGTTGCTGGTTCTGCGCTGGAAAACAGGCAGGTTCTTGCTGCCCACTGAATCCGAGGGCAGGTTACGTAAGGGGATGAGAATGAATAACTGCACGTTGTCTCCAGGGAAGGAGTCACTGCTACGGAACATATGGGCTTCGTTTTATCTTGCACCATATTTGTGAAAGTTTATATTTGGGCAGGAGGCGTTTATGCATGTATAAAACCATGGTTGTGCTGAACCCTTCGCTCAGATTGCCCCACGCCCGGCGCTGCCGTGCAGTGACCATCCAAAGGCGGCACGCTTGTTTTTTTTATACACACGAGATTAAATTTCTGCTTTCATGTTTGCATCAAAATAGTACTTAGTCTAGAGCATTGTGTTGTAGTTTGCTCTCAGAAATAAGTGGGTTTGCTCTATAAATATTTCATTACGTGATAATCATGCAGTTATAACTCCTCTCCGCGCCGGGTTTGTTCCGGAGCTGTAGTGCCCGTTGTTTTACGCTGTCAGACACTAACGCTGCAGCAGAGGAATCGTATTGGTCAGCTTTTGTACCTCTGGACTGGCAGATGCTAATTTAAACCTAACATTGTTCTCTTGCAGCAAAATTTCACCTCTTAAGAAAACAAAGACCTGTTTACGTACCTTTGTTTTCAGCAGGATTTGTTTGAGTGTCACATTAGTTCAGGCAGAGGTGAAAGATGTGGACTTGCTCTTCTACTTCGTGCTGGTTTTGCCTGTTTTACTCTTTTACAGTGTTTCTGTGATTTTTTCTCCGTAAATGTAACGTAGACAAAAATTTTTGTATACAGATTCCTGTCTACCTATTTCTTTAGGAAGCAAGTCTGCCTCTCTTCTTTCTGCTCAGTGGTAGCATCTTTCAGACCAAGGTCTATTTAGACAAGTTGGTAGTTTAAGTTATTTATGGGGTTTTTTCCTATCAGAGTGTCCAATTTTCTATTTAATGAGCATAGGACTGCAGAGAATGATTTCTGAGAGAATTTAAACAGCCCCTTAACCTTTAGCCTTTGTCAAAAGTTTGCATCTTCATTGTATTTCATGGCAAAAAAAAAAAAAAAAATCCTAAGCTCTTTGCTTCTCGCAGTTCTTCCTGGGGCATGCTTTGAAGTTTCTAGAGCAGTCTGAACAGGTGGATCAGCTTGTCCAGCACTTTGCTTGTCAGAGCAAGAGGAATGTGGATGACGTAGATCTAAAGGAGCTCCACCACTAAGACAGTAAATCCAACCTCTTGCTAAGCTGATCTTCTACTATAACTACATATTTATGAACAAACCAGTACCAGCACTGGTGTGGCCAGCAGGACCAGGGCAGGGATGGTCCCCCTGGACTGGGGGCACTGGGGAGGCTGCACCTCGAATCCTGGGTTCAGTTTTGTCCCCTCACTCCCAGAAGGACATTGAGGGGCTGGAGCGTGTCCAGAGAAGGGCAACGAAGCTGGTGCAGGGTCTGGAGCACAATGCGCTGAGGAGCAGCTGAGGGACCTGGGGGGGTTGAGCCTGGAGAAAAGGAGGCTCCGGGGAGACCTTCTGGCTCTGACAACTCCCTGACAGAAGGCTGGAGCAGGGGGGGTGTCTGTCTCTTCTCCCCAGGAACAAGCGACAGGGTGAGAGGAACCGGCCTCCAGTTGTGCCAGGGAAGATTTAGGCTGGACATTAGAAAAAAATTTCTTTACAGAGAGGGTTGTGAAGCATTGGAACAGGCTGCCCAGGGCAGTGGTGGAGTCCCCATCCCTGGAGGGGACAGGGGTCAGTGGGGACCTGGCAGTACTGGGGGAACGGGTGGACTCGATGAGCTGAAAGGTCTTTTCCAACCTAAACGATTCTGTGATTCTCTCAGCAGTGTTTTTGGAGCTTTTGTATTGAATTTCTGTTTCTCTTTGTCTTTTCTAATTCTGCAAAGTATCAGATCTGTTTTGGGGGTCAGAAAGAGGGCTGTAAAGGCAGCTCGCCCAGCCTGCTTCTCCTGATCTGCTTTGGAGTCCTCAAAAGGGGCAATAGGGGAGTGAGCAGAAGAGGAGAGATGGTGTGATGGGGGCCAGCTGGAAGGTGAAGGCATCAGCATTGCGAGGAGATGGGAGAGTGATCAGATGCTGTGAGAGCTGGCTAGGGAGAAAGTGTAGCTGGAAAAAAGGAAGCTTCAATTCAGAGGGGAGAAAAAGCACTCAGTTTGACAAAGGCTGAGGATAAAGCGAAAAGGGGAAGATAAGGGCGCTGAAGGTGCAGGGAAGAACAAGGCAGATGCGGGCTGGGATAAGGCAGCGCTTCTGAGGCAGGTTACAAAACAAGTGTTTGTTCTGGGAGTTCCTTTGTGGAGCCCAGCACGCTCAGGAGCTTACAGAGGAGCAAGTGTAGCTCTGCTCCTTCGTCGTACCGCCCTGCTTGAAGACGTGATGGGAGGGAAGCTCGCTCAGCGGAGGAAGGAGCAGCAGCAGCTGTGCCCAGTGTCGCCAGCCGTTCTTCAGCTGCCGGAGCCGGCCCAAGCGTCACTCTTGCCTTACAGGCTGGTTTAAAATGGCTTTTCCCCCCACCCCGCTTTGCTCTAAAAATTCTGTACCCAGTGGAGACTGATTCTTACCGCAGACACACAAATGGCACCCTTGGCCCAGGGACGGGTGGTGCGTCGTGGAGAGAGCTGTGGTCCCGTGTGTCTGAGATGAAGAGCGCAGCTCCCCAGTCTGGTACTGTTTGCAGGTTGTGGAAAGCTGAAGTTTGGAATTTCTGCAAGGCTTTTCTCTGCAAAGGTGAAGCCAGGCGACGGAGAATACAGGTTTTTTTCCTCTGTTACACTTTGCTTTTTACCTTGTCAGCCATGGAAGTGAATGGGTGAGAGAGGGAAGATGGTTTTTGAAGGGAAGTCAGCAGTCTGGTGCGTGTCTTTCAGTCAGTGGTCCCTGGCCCTCTGTGCTGTGACTGTTGCTGCTTCAGCGTAGACATGGGCGCTGAGGTCTGTGTTCATACAAATAATCACGTTCATTAGATGTTTTCATTAAATCATTTAGGCATGCCATGTCTTGTCCCCCTTCCTCTGTGGAAGGAAAGGCCGATGAGCAGTCATTGCTTCTCAAAACAGAAAGTTCTGACAGCTCATTTACTTCCACAAGTCAATGAAGAATTTTAAAAGCAAAGAGTAAATGGCTGAAAACTAAAGGTGGCTGAGTGGGAGCCGTTTCCTTAGGTAAAAGCCCACCTTGTAAACGCAGCAGAATGCAGTTTTTCCAGTGTTAACAAACAAGTTCAGCTAATGCAGGCTTCTGTCTGGCCAGATAAGCAGCTTTATTTTAAGGTTATAATATAATACTTTGTGAAGCTCCTACCAGCAAAGAAATGGATCCTAGCTACAGTTTCGTATCAATTGAACAATTACACATCCCTGTCAGTGTAATTACAGGTCTGCCTCTATCAGCTAAACCATCTAAATTAGTTTTAACATAGCAACGTTGAGTGACTGACACATAAATAAGATCTCCTTATCAATTCTCATCTTTTGCTGGCATTTTAAATGCTGTTATCCAGGAATGGATTTATATTAGCTGTACGCTGTGTAGTCCTGGTCACAACAATGGGGCTGGGGAGGGAACAGGATCTGGTCTCGTGTGGGCTTCACCGTGGGGTCACTTGGGCTCCGAGTGGTCGGTGTGGTACAGCTCAGCCTTCTCCCTTGCCATGTTTGCAGTATCTTGGCGTGATCTTAACGATACGGTGGGAGAATGAACTAGGTTTTGTTCATGTGCAGTTGAGGCTCTTTCCTGGCCTTGGCCCCCACCACTTCTCTTGGAATTTAATTGGGCTGTAGAATTTGATGCCTACCTCTGATCGTTTTTGGCTGCTTCTAAAATGCTTAAATATTTCTTGCAGCAACGTCCGGAGTCAGTAATTCCTTTTTGTTCTTTTCCAGAACCCTTCCAAGCCTAGTGCAGTTTTTAATTTTTTACTGCTGTAGTACCAGGGAAGCACTGGAGCTCAGAACAGCCCAACCTCCCAGGCAGCCTTAGCGGAGGCAGCAGGTACCGACCTCACGGGTACAGATGCTGCTGAGAAGGGTTGGCAGGGAGGTGTGTCTGTCTCGGGTGGCAGCAGTGGTCATGGAAACAAACTGTGATAGAGCGGGAGGACCAGAAGGTGTTCAAGGATGCTGAGTTACTGTCCTTGCTGGGTAAACTCTTGTTTATAACTTTATCACCAGGCAGCTGAACAGTGGTTATTACGGCATCAGGTACTGAAAAGGGCTCTGGGGAACCACAGACCTGTTGGCCTGATGTCTGCCTGGAGCAGGTTAATAAAAGAGTTAATGCTCACCTGGATACACAGAGTGTATCAGGGAGGAGTTAACGTGAGCATTGCCTGGCGGCGTTCGGCTCTGCCAGTCTGTCGGGAGGTCTCTGGAAGAGTCATCGCCCACGCGGAGGGGAAGCTGAGTTGATAGTTTCCCTGAGTTTTCAGGAGTGAGATCAGCAGCACAACGCTGGGCAGTGGTTTTCCAAACCGTGAAGTCAGTTTGATGGAAGCTGTGCTGGGAGGTGTGGGTGCTGAAAATCTGTCTCAAAGTGACTGTTATATTAATGGAAGATGAATTTATTGCGGGCTTTAGGGGACACCGCCTCTGGCTCAGAGTCGCTGCATTGCCACGTGCAAGAGACTGTTCGGGCTCTCGCCATCCCCCCTTCTGTGCTCTTTTCCCAGTGCCTGGTGAGCACTGGGAACTGCTGGAACCAGGGTGCTGAGCCCAGGGAACCCGACGCGCCCATCCTTATGGGACGGACAGCAGCTCACAAAGGCACAACCTTTCCTGAGCGCTCCTGCAAAAAACGTTGGGGTGATGGGGCAGGAGATCAGCGGTTCTGAACACGTGGCTTCGCAGCTACCCGTTGAGGTTCAAGCTGTATTGTAGTCAAATCCCTGTGAGTAGAAACGGAGAGAAGAGCTGAGCAGAAGAGGAAAACGTACGCTGCCAGGAAGATCAGCCTGATTTTGGAAGTGGTTCTGTTACACTTACTCTTTCCTTCTGTGGGAAGAATCTTCAGTTAAATATATTTTCTTTTTTCCTAGTGGCTTGAGATAAATGAAGCTCTGTTAAATGTTCAGACAGGTCCCTACAGCCTGACTTGTTCAGTGTGTACAAGTTAAAAAAGCACCACGAACCAAAAGCCCCTGGTTGGGGACACTGTAGCGACTGGCATTTTTTACCCAAGAAAAATACAGAAACGAGGAAAATGTGTTTGCTTTGGTAGTTCTTCAGTTAGTTTCTGATTTCTCTCATGAAGTCTTGAAATCTGATCATTGTGTTTTAATGAGTTGGACTTTGTCTAGAAAATGGTGAGTGGTTTCTTTGTAAACAGTGAATTAACAGGGTTACCTGTGATTTGATTAGTGACCAAGCGCTTCGCCCCTTTCGTTAGATTAAATGTCCTTTACGGTATATCCAGGTCTTCTTCTGGCAGCTTTTCTCATTTTTAGCGCCAGTGCAATATTTGATTCACTGAATTTCTTCAAGAACTCCAGGATAGAAGGAGATCGAATGGGAATAAAGCAATTCAGTGCTCATGTTTTGTTACATTCTCCTCTCATCTGTTCTAAATTTAATATTTAATGAAATAAGACTGTTGGGGAAAAGGATGTGAGGGGTTGAGGAACTCTCTTCCCTCCAGTTCTGCCCTGTTCCGTTTCTGCCATTTGGGAAGATTCTTTGAGGATTTGAGCAGATCTTACGTAGGCTCAAAATGTTGGTGACGTGTTTCATTCCGTGGTCCCAGGTCTTCATTCACTCTGTTTTTTTACTATAACCAAAGTCTGAAAGTTGAAAAGGAAAACTGTCTGCCACAGGAGCTTATGAAAAATGTCAGTAGGGGAATTGCTTATTTTCATTACAAGGTGCCTTGGAAAGCTGGGGCAAGTGCTGCTAACTTCCTCTTCTTTCTTCCTCCTCCTCTTACACGCGAGTTTCCACCTTGAGTTACACAGGAGGAATTGCTACTAAAGAGGCAATTTTAAAAGGCTTCAGAAGATGCTGAAAAGAAGAATTTTAGACTCTGAGGAGTCAAAAACAATTTGTCAAGTTTGAAAGGGAAGATGAAAGGACCATATCCTCCTCCTGCCATGTCTTTATGTTAATTAAATAACTCGCTTCTCCTCAAAGCTGTCTCCCCTACGGGAATGAAGACTTTGTGGCAGCCCACGTTGGAAATAAACTTATCTACAAGGAAAGAGAGGGATTTTTTTTTCTTTCTGGGTACATTAATAGGAGCAACTTTCATCCTAAAGGCTTGCCAGAGTATTCCAGGCAACAGCTGCGCAACAGACTCATGCTGGGATGCTCCAACTGGTCTAACCTAAAACATTTGGGCTGACCCAGGAGAGGGCTGGTTTGCTGTCTGTTATCTCCAGCAGTGATAAGTTTGATAACAAATTCCTATTCCGCTTGCTATAAACGACGGAAAATAGTTGCGTAGTAATAAGCAAAATGGAAATGGAGCTCAAATTCTTTCTGGAGTGCAGACTGCAGAGAGGTTTGTATTTTAGGCAAAATTCTTTTCTTTCTGAATACGCAGATTTATTTTAAACAATGTTGTACAAGCCCGTACATAACTCTTCACACAGAACTCTGAGTTATTTTAATGTGTATATATTTAACATACATATAAGCCTTTCAGAACCAAGTTATTCTCTGCCTTGAAGACTGATCAGGGCTGCCTGCTCATACAGAAGGCGATTTTGATCAATTACTTGGTTTCATTTGGCAGAGATTATAATAATTTAAGTAAGATGAGTCCTAACTTGATTTCATGAAAATACTTTTTCAGAAGACATTCCTTTCTGGTGTCACTGAACATCTTTTTGCGAAGTTCCTGCTACGGCATGCTGCTCTTTTCTGTGCCTGGTACTGAGCTGTTCCTCTGGAGAGACGCGGAGAGGGTGAAATGATTTTCCAGTCACTCTCTGTGTTCCCACAGGACTGCGGAATCCACTCACCCAGTGACGGTTATTCCTCATTTTTACAAAAATCATTTTCAGCAGCAGTAATCGGCAAAACCTTTGTGTTACAGCCGCCTTACAGTTTAAAGAAGCATTTTTAAACCAAGACACTTTTCGATAGTTGATTGTTTCTGCTGTTCCTCCATCGCCGGCTCGCTGGACTCTCTTCCTGGTTTTTTTTTTTTTTTTGCTCTGTTCCTCTTTCCACCTTCATTTCCTTCAATTTTCTTGTTTCAGGACCTTATCTCCTAAACTAAACATGTTTTCTGAAAGTTTTGGAACAAGTATGGTGTTTCCAGACAACACATTGTTCTCACTGTGGTGGTTCTGCCCTACCCACGATGCTGCGATAACCAGGTGATGAAAGGGGAGAGACTTCAAACCTGAGGAAAAAAGCTTCCATATTCTCAAATAACAGAAGGGGAAAAAGTGTTCCAGAGTGGTTTCTGTAAAATAATGCTGGATTATATAAAGAAGGATAGTAACCTCTAATTTCACTATTTTGAGTTTAATTGATTTTTTTTTTTAAAGTTATCCCTAAAAGTCCTCATTCACATAGCTGTGCCTCAGCAAGAGTAGCCACATGGTCGGTAATATTCTCTTTTACTGCTCTTACCTCAGCAAAATAAAGAGTCATTTGGGATCAGCGGCAGCGCTGAAAGCTCCATCTCTCGTGTTCTGGGTGTAGTCCAGCTGTGTCGAATCTGACAGTTATTTGTTCCAGGAGCTCCGTGGATCGATAGCACTGCAGCACTTAAAACGTTTTAGTTGGAGGGAGACTTCAGTAAAGTCTCCTCTCCACAGCATTACGTAGCCGTTGGGCAGCGTCCAGCACGTGACTCAGCCTTTGGCTTCGCACCCCTCGTTATTAACTAAAGATGATGCGTGAAGCGCCCCCTTCTCCGCTCCGTACCGTCGAGGTTTCTGAAGTTTGCTCCTCAAACCGCTGCTCTGGCTCTTCCCACCCCAGCCGAGCCTGGGCGGGGTTTTGTAAAAGCTCGTGCGTTTTGGGGATTGCTTTCTCTCCATCCAGCGTTTCTGTTGTACCAATGTGCTTGCAATATTTACAAATCAATGCTGAAGTGCAGGATGCAGCTCTTCTCCAGCTGCAGCAATCGCAAGAGATGAGTGTGCAGGGAACACAGAGCATTCACTCGTTTTCGTCATTCATGGCCCTCCTTCACCTCTTGAGCCTGTGATAAAACCAGGATTTTTACACAAAGATAGCACGTTTCCTTAGTTCATTCTCTTCTGCCAGAGGAAGGCTCAAACATCATTGGAATTCAGCTGTACTTGTGTATGGGGAGAGGACAAGGCCGGGGAGAAAAGCTGATTTTGTACCGGGCTCCTTGGCCAGGCTCTGCCCAGGACCTGCCCCGTAGGAGCGAGTCAAGAGAGTTGCGGCTGTAGCACGCTGTGTTGTGTTGGTAACGACGGAGCGTGTCAGTCTGTGCAAGAACACGCTCTGGTGGTCTCCGTTAACGCAGTTCAGGGCACCGTCGGGTTCGTTCCTTTGCTTGTAGGGAGCTGGTCCAAGGAGAAGCTCCCTGGGCTGGTCAGTCCAGCGCTCATGCTGTGGAAGAAGAGTCGCTGCTTCCTCCAGCATCCTCCTTGTCCGTAGATAAACTGGTTTCTTCTGTGTCTTTACGGGTGTACACACAAAGGTGTAGGTGTGTATATACTGTAGTCAAACCATGGAGTGAGTTCAGATCTGCTGAAATTACTGCCTGAAAAAACGCTGTTCCATCAGGTTATTAGACGTTAATAACCCGTTTCTAGTGAAATATTCCTTTCAGAGCTGAAACCGAATTTAGTAGATGAAGCCTTTTGCTAATCCATGATAATTTCCTTCCATCAATGCCTTTTAATCTAAAGAAAACCTTTTTTAAATTAAAATGCTAACTCATCTATAAATTACGCGACAATGAAATGGTGACGTAGAAAATACAGTAGGATTGGGAACCTCAGTAGGCTGAACTAGAGCGCACTGGTAATGGAGAGAAAATGAATAAACACATCCGGGGCTGTCTTTGGTTTATTTTTGTTTGGTAGTAGATTAGAAGCTTGGCGTTGATCACAGACAACCCCAGAATTGATCCCAGTGCACCATGCAAATAGACAGAAGGATAAACATCGGCAGCTCCTGATATTTGCAGTGTTTCCCGGGGCAGAGGGGCCGCGCGGCTCTCCCATACCGCGCGTTCCAGCCTCTGGAATGAGAACGTCAGAAACAACTACTATGGGCTTACAACTGTGAGGAATGTTACGAGTTGAGCTGATGGTTCCTGCCTCGGGTGGGTACACTTTCCAAATACTCAGGGTCTCTGTTTTTCAGAAAGCCAGTCTGCAGGATGCTTGACATTGCAGCTTCCATCGAGTATTTTCCCTGGGGTTGATGTAACCAGGCATTGCTGCACTCCCATGGGTCTGTTTCATTCACACCAGGCTGTAGCGTGAGGTGCGAGCCTAGTCCTCTTCTGTCATCAGAGGGAAGAGAACTGGGTGCCTCCCATCTCCGCCGATGAAGCAGCATTGCTGGGGCTCGGCAGGTCTTTGGATTTTGTTGGCTGTACCTTTACTGTGCGGTTCTTCTGGTGTAAGAAGCCACCTGCGGGTTAAGAAGCCCCAGGCAGTCCTGAATCCCAGATCAGGGAATTCTCCCCTTTCAGAAGGGCAGTTTCTCCAAGTGTCTGCTTTTCCACAACGTACATCATGCACAGCCTCGAACATGTCCTGTGTTCCGGGCTGTGTCGAAGACTTCAGTGGCTGGTGACAGTACGGGATGTACGGTGGCTGTGGGGGTACCAAGAGTTCCTGCGGGTGGGAGCTCACCTGTGAGGTGCTGAGCTGCCGAAACATGCAGTTCTGCAGCTTTGACCGACTTCCATGTCCACGTAGAAAGCGGCGTAGTAGTCGGTATCATCGGCCTCCTCTTTGGTTTTTAAATCTCCTCCTCCTCCTCTTTGGGTTAGTAACTCCAGTAATTGTAGTGGTGACAACCCCACCGCGGCTGTTAACATCTCTTGAACAACGACCACCACGTTCCTTCCGTGTTTCTGAACAAAACGAGCATGGCCAAGAGTCACATCAGGTGATTTATGGCTCTAGTGTTAGCCAGAAAGGCTGAAGGGAGAAAAGAGGAGCTCTTCCTAATAGATGTTGTAAAATTGGCTCTTCCTGGGACCGCGGTAAAACATACGAAATGAACACATTTGCAATTACAAATGAAATATTGGAGGATTGGCCCATGCAGGGTTATTATTCTAAACAATTTCCATGCCATAGTAATAATCTCCATATTTATGTGTTTTCCTTACATCGGTGTCCGGCACGGGGTCGTTATGTGATGACTCTTCACTGCTGTTGGCCCACGAGCGAGCCGATGGGACGCTCGTGCTCGTGTGCCTGCGGGGGCTTTGGGGGGTCTGTACATCTGGCTGCTGGCCTGCGTCGTCGAGTCGGGTTGTGTGTCAGCGGGGCTGCACGTCCGAGAGCTTTGTGTGCCGGTGGGACGGCGGCAGGTCCGGGGGGAGAAGGGGGCTCCGGGCTGCCCTTATCTCGCATTCCTCTGGCCAGCGTGGCCCATGTTCCACCCGCCCCGTGGACTCCGGAGGGGCACGTGCTGCAAATACGGCTAATATCCATCCACGATCTGCTCGTGCAGGGTGGTAGTGTGGTCCTTCTATTTTTTTCCTCATCAGCTCCATCTCCCGGGATGGATCATTGCGGGGAGGAGAGTCAGGAGAGCGGTCAGCACCTATTTTTGTCAGAGCGCGGGGTCCAGCTCTGCTCCTATATTCCGCTTTGCAGGGTCTTCCTCTTGAAGACACATACCCTGACCTTGATCTCTGATTGCCCACCTCCCCTGTAAAAATTCCTGTGGTGGTTCAGCTACCAGCTCAGGCAGAGGCAGCCGGGTGTTGGCAGTGCTGCTGGCTCCTCCTCACCGGCCCCGCTGAGCCCCGTCCCGCTGCGGGGCCACCACGCCGGCCGCGCGCAGGCTTCTTAAAAGCCAGAGATTTATTGCCGCCTCCGTCACCATCTGACGGGTTGAGCTTTTATTGCAGGAGATGCATGAGACCAGGCAGCCCCCCCATCTTTAGTTTCAGATCCCAAATTTAATTTGCAGGACAGAAAACCATAAATATAAATTATGTAAATGGAGGCCATTATGCTGAGAAGCAGAGAGGCATGAAGCACGCTGACCCCCGGCACCGTCTGCAGAGCGGCTTTTCAAATTAGCCTTTCACTTGTCATGGGCATCTGAGTTTAACTTTGAAATGCAATACAGTCATCTCCACAGATGCTCTAGTTCTGTTTCTCTGGTCTGGCAGGAATTTCTGTTTAAAATCTTCATTAATAAAAGCGTCGTAGTAGTTATTGTATTACAAACAAGTGTTGCGCAGAGCTCTGTGTCTTTTGGAATTCAGACTGTTAAACCACGCCGAAAAATCCCCTTTCTCTAGCCCTCGTGGTCCGTGCTGCTTTGTTACAGACAGTTTTACCTTTTCCCTGGTCCTTATTTAAGTCTCTTGAATCTTTGCTGGCTTTGCAGGGATGAAAGCGGGACGCTCACTTTTTGTCTTGGACGGCACTAGCTTGGCTCCGATCTTTTGTGTTGAACACCGAATCTGTTTGGTCAGCCGTTCAGAATGTTTTTGAAATTGAAATTTTATGTTCAAAGGAAACAATTACTGAACACAGATTTTGCGTGTTCCTGGTAGAAGTTTATGGTTAAATACCTCAAACCCTGATGGGCTCTGGGTACGTCGCGAGGAGCTCAGCTTTTCTGCAGTTGCTCAATCCAGGCCCATTTGCTTCCTATGAAAAAAAGTGTTTAATAAAGTAGGAAAAAAGGAAGCGTTTCGAGTATCAAGAGTGTGCCTCAACACTCGCACGCTTTTCAAGTAAGACCGTACAGTTTGAAAGCTTTAACAAGAGCCATCTCCTTTGTAAAGAATGCAGATAAATTTTTTTTTTCTGGCAGAAAACCCCCCGGGGTAACCTGATATGAGTCTGACAGTGCCGTTTAGTTAAGTGCTTCCATCTGTTGCCTGCTATTTCCCTTACTCATGACCTCTCTTTCTCTTTCCCCCTCCTTCTCCTTAGCCCCTTTGAGGAAAGCAAAGTTTGTTGAGAGCCCTCGAATCCCCGAGTCCGAGCTTGGCTCGCCAACGCTTTCTTCAGCCCAGAAGCTGGACGTTGATGCGTACTGCCCTGGTAAGCTGCATGCGAAGGCTCGGCCTTAACGGAGGGAGAACGGGCAGCCCCAGCCCAGGAGGATTTTTAGATGTAGTTCGGCTCCTTTTCTAGGTGGTTGAGTGGACCTTCCCCAGCCAGGTTTCATTGACTTGGGAACATGAATAAGATTCTAATGGTTACCCATTTACATCTGGTACTTGCAATGTTGTGCGTGGCCGCTCTCCCCTTAGAACAATTTAGAAGATCTAGAGAGTTGCTTTTCAGACGATAAAAGTGATCCAATAAACATACTCTAAATTTAATTTTTAATGCTAATCTTCAGAGAGGCTGGAATAAAACCATGCTTCAGAAATAACATTAAATCCACTAATGCAGAACTATGGGCTCTCGTTTACCTGCATCCAAGGATTTGCTTTTTTGATTTTTTTTAAAGAAATAGCTTCTAATTTATGTATCCTGTAGTAATTGCTCTTAAAAGTATGCATCTTGCTAGAGGCCTCTGGTTGGAACAGAAACAGAAGTGGGTCTCTGGCTTAACCCTATGTGTGTCTGGCGGTTCGGGCAGGCAGTTGCAGAAATACCGTCGAGCGCAGACAGACCCCGTGCAGATGTGTCAGTGCCGTGGAGCCTTTATATAGCTGCATCGCACCGCTGGCTCGGAATCATTTCCCAGATTCTTCCTAACTTGGAAGTGGCAACCTGGCGGGGGCGGGTGGAGGCTGCGGAGGTGCTGCCCTCGGAGGAGGCTGGGACCGGCGCCGCCTTAAAGCAGCAGCGTTTTGGTGGACTTTTTGCTGAATTCTGCCGTTTCCTCCCCTGGCTTTCCCTGGCTCATGGACTAAGGGGACCCCTGTTCTCTATAGGCTTTGGATGGGGTAAAAGGGTGTTGAGTGTTTTGAAATGGCGTGGAAATACGTGACATCTGCCTCTTAAACCTGCAGCTACAGTCGAAAAGGTCATATTGATAAATGAATCTCTGCAGTCAGGGTATCGTTTCTTTGTGTGGGCGGAGAGCTTATTCACGAGTGGAGGAATTAATTGAACGTTGTCCAGGTTTTGCATGTGGGCTTTCTTCAGAGCGTTGTGTTTGAAAGAGGAGTTGTCTTAGTAAAAAGAAAAGACAGTCCTGCGCTTGGAAGTGCCTCCTTCGAGGCCATAGTTGTGCGAAAAGTGCTCCTTCGTTCTCAATCATTATGAATTACAATTAAAATTTTGCTGTTGCAGCCCTTTCTTCTAACTTAATAGCCTCTACTGTCATGTTTATAATTGTTAGTAATTATAAACTTATTATGATTGCATCTACAGAGGTTTATAATTGAATTGTAAATTTGGGTTAAAAGGTATGAATTCCCCGTTCCCAGGTGTAGTGTCAGGCTCGCGGGCGTGCTTGCACACGTGTGTCTGCCCCTGCCCTGGCACCGCTTGCTGGGGTGTTCTGAAGGGCAGGGCTCCTGCCAGGCCCAGCAGTGGGCTCTGACAAGGAGAGCTGCCTTTCTTTTCTTTTTTTTTTGCCTTTTGATCTCCTTCTCTTGCTGATAGTGTAGTGATCTGAAAGGAAAAGTGGAGTTTCCTACTGCCTTGAAGTGTCATTAAAGAAACATGAAGCATCATTAAGGAAGGAAAAAAAGCAGGAGCCGGGGAGTTGTCCTAGAACATGCTAGAGCACAGCGTTAACCTGGAGTAAGGGTAGAAACTCCAGATGAAGGGTTTCAGAGTGCTGAAATGGAGGAGCCCCTCTCACCGTTGTGTCCACGCGTGCTCGATGCCCAGGACCTCATCTGGCCAGGAAGCCTGTTTCTGCCCAGCTCCA
This sequence comes from Bucorvus abyssinicus, assembly GCA_009769605.1. Taxonomy (NCBI): domain Eukaryota; kingdom Metazoa; phylum Chordata; class Aves; order Bucerotiformes; family Bucorvidae; genus Bucorvus; species Bucorvus abyssinicus. The sequence goes on along the minus strand of CM020049.1, from coordinate 12,367,876 downwards.
GGGACTGAAAGAGCCCAGCCAGGTTTATGTTGGCAGTGTGAGACAGGCGGGTGAAGAGGGGACGGAGGAGTCTGGTGGGGAAGGGTTTCTGAAGCTGCTCCAAGAAGGATGTTGGTGGCATGCACAGTTTTCTTCCTCCTCTCGTCCCCTGACTCAGAACTGCAGCGAGGCGTTGGCGAGCACTCACGCCGTGGATGTTTGCTCATCTGGTCCAGTAGAAATGGATTACGCGTTACTGCCTGCATTTGTGGTTTCTACTGTGAGAACGGTGGTAACATGAGGGCTGGAGGTTTTGCTGGGCTAGAGGGCTGCATCAGAGGAGCTCAGGAGGTGAGACCTTGGAAATGATCAGGTGGCTGGGGAAGGATCTTTGTGTGAAGAAGAAAAGAAACAACAAAGATCTGGACAACTCATAGGGACCAAAGGACTTTGAGTCTGGGTGTGGTGGCCACCTCCTGATGGGAAGGTGGAGGAAGAGGGGCCAAGTCCCACTCTGAACTGCAGCAAAGCCTGCAGGCACTGCCCGTAATCAGTTTTCCAAGGACATAGAGCTCCTTTCTTCAGTGTTAGGCTTATTTTAACCCTCTTCTAGAACATGTGCATCCTGGGAAGGGTGGTAGCACACAGCGTTAAATCCCAAGTGTCTCCAGGAATGATGATGTGAGTTGAAAGAAGGAAAAAAATAAGGCTGAAGATACGCTAGAGCCTAGAAATTGAGTGGAGGTGGAGTGGCTTGTAAAGTGATCCCTGACAAGTAATGTAATTAATTATACACTTAAAGGCAGTTTAAAACACTAAATAGCAACGAGGAGAGAACATTATCTACTCTGCATATAGAAATGATGATTTCAATTTGAGACACCTAGAGATGAAATTTTGCTCAATGCTGAAATGTTTATTTTAAGGCTTCAGGCACATTTCAGCACGTTCCAGGGAGGTGGTTTCCTGAGCAACCACCGTGCCACTGCTTGGCCTCTCGTGCTGCTGCGAGGAATTATTGCTTTTGACATCTTGCAGTGTGAATCAGTGATCAAGGTGATGTGCTCTAGACACTTTAGCTTTGAGGAAGGGGAAGGAAGAACTAGGTGGGTAGTAGTGTCTTCTGAGGCAAGTTCCAATAGCAAGGACATAGTAAAGCCTTAAGCTTGGTATAAATTTTAAAGATCGTCTAGTTCCAACCCCCTGCCATGGTTCCAGGTTGCTCAAAGCCCTGTCCAACCTGACCTTCAACACTTCCAGGGATGGGGCATTGCCAACTGCTCTGAGCAACCTCTGCCAGTGTCCCACCTCCCTCGGTGAAGTACTTCTTCCTTATATCTAACCTAGAACTCTCTCAGTTTAAAGCCGCTACCCCTTGTCCTGTCACTACATGCAGTGCTCTACCATTTAAGTGAAAGCAGAAGTTGGCCCATGTTTTCTAGTTGCTGCGTTTAAGATGATGACAAAAAAGCTGTTTAGTGGCTTTGAGAAGGACATTTCTATCAGCCTTTGTTTCTGTACCATTTTTGTGATTGCAGTGCTCCTTCAGAGTTCAGTCAAGACCTTCTTGACCTGGAGGGTCTGTTGCGGAGAAGTTGTTCCTCATTTCTGGACTTAGTGGTGACTTCGTAAGGAGGGTCTGAGAGGAGTTTGATCCATCCTCCCTCCCTGTCTCTGCTGCAGCCCTGCAGGCACTGCTTGGCAGAGGCGTTTGCATTTTCCATCTGGTGTGAGGGGCGACGTGCTGGCTTCTTGGTTCTGCTCAGTTGTGTATCACGAGGGCACCTTTCTTTGAACTGCTTTTTGGTTTTAGCATGGTAGCTAAACCATGGTTTGACTTACAAATGCTCAGGAAACCTGTTGGAAACGGTCTGAGATGGATGGTGCTTTCAGGTAATTGCCTTTTGTCTCAGATCAATGTTTCCAGTTGCATTTTGTGTGATTTATTACCTCGTTGTTATGTTTCAAAGGCTAAGTGCGTTATGACATTATCTTTTAATTTGATTAAATTCTTCTTCAGAAATTTTGGGACACAAATCTTAAATGTCTGGTCAGGGGATGTTTGCTTGTTCCACATGAGGCTGGCGGGGATCTGTTTCCATCCCTAATCGAGTTAAGTATCGCAGCGGTGCCGCCGCCACGGCCAGCGCAGGGTGATGTACCGCCGCAGCAGCATTTCTGGTCGTCTCGTCGCTCCTTTATCTCTTTCTTTGGTTAAAGAACTGTTGGGGTTGATATTTGCTTGCTGCTGCTGCTTCTTTTCTCTTCATCCTGTAAAACGTGTATTTTTCATTTTGTACAAACCACACCCTTCTCTGGAACACAACAAAACCCTGCTCGGGGGCTTTAACAGGGGATGCATGAAACAGCGTCGGACTCTGGTTTTGCATGGTGAAAATACAGGCAATGAGCCAACCCCCCCTCTAACCCCCCAAACAAATGCAGCCAGCAGGATCCTTGTCCAGCCGCTGTCGTGCTGGACAGTGATGAATTGGGAGGAAGGCCAGAGAGTAATCAAACCACGGCCTGACAACGGTTTTGCTGTTGAATCGTGTGGTTGTCCCGGCGTTGTCAAGCTCACTGACCTGAAGGGAATGGGAAATCGTTGGGATCAGCCCTCGCGGCAGAGAGAAGAGTCGTGGCATTTCGGTATGTCCATCGCTATGGAAGTGATTGACTTCTCTTGCGCTTCTCTTGGGAGGTCAGTGCTGGTTTCTTCTGCCACTCCGAGAGATGGAAACAGTTTCAGAACAAATTCCTGGATTAACCATCCAAAACTTAACCTTCCTTTTTGTTTGTAAAACAAACCAAATCAACCCCCACCCTGGTCTGAAATTCTGATTCTGAGAGGCCGGATGAAGGTGTTTTAGAGTCTCGGGTGTGTATCTTCAGGGATTAGCCATAGAGCACTTGCTCTTGGGTGTGGTTGGGTTTGCTGCAAGCTGAACATTGCAGCTTCGAGAGTAGTGTCTGGATTTACAGTTTAGGGTTTATTGAACCTTCTTGTCAAAGGGGACATGCTCAAGAGAAGAACTGAAAATATACTATAAAATATACATATACTATTGCCATGTGTTTCATCTATTAAATCATTTCACATAATGTGGTATTCTTGAAGCTTCCTCATGTGATCTGTAACAACCAGCTTCCCTTTACAACCTCGGTTTTGGTTTCGCCTATCTGGGGGAAGAATAAAAAGGGAAAAAGCGGGGAGGAAAGGCTTTAAATGATCCAAACTCTGTTTTTGTGAAGAACTGTCCAGCTTTGAGCTGCTGTGGCTACTACCAAAGCGTATAACCTTGACGTCCCCTGACGTGTGTTTCACGGCGGGTACTTCAGCAGCAGGATTGCCTGCAGCCTGGCACCTTCGCCTCCCCATCCGTCTGGATCCCGAGGAGCCTCTGGAGTTGTTTTGCTTCGTCAAACAAGAGCACTTGCTTGCTTCAGGTGGCCTGTTGGGAAACAGGAACTTTTTTGTGTTAATTCTTTGGCTTATCAAATATTTATAGCTTTCTGTCTTGCCGGTGAGTAAATATGTACACAAGCAAACCAACCCTGTTGATTTTGAAACTGTCGGATGGGCCTATGAGGACCAGTGTAAAGCCTCTTTTTCTTCCACATCCGAGCAGGTGTGACTAGGTGCTTGATACGAGACTTTCTTGTACGGATGGAGCATCGGAGCCCTTCCCTGTGCTGTGTGCTTACCCTTTTCATTGCTGGTGGGCAACAGCAGACAAGGTCAGACTTCTCCTTGAGCGAGTGACTCCTGGCAGAGGAGTTTTCTGCTCTAGTATATGATTCTTAAAAACAAGGGCAGCCCGCACTGATGCTCCCAAATACCCCAGCTCGGACAGCGTGGCTGCAGAAACATTATGGTCTTTGAAGCAAGGTACTCCTGAGTTATGGGGTTAGTCAGGAATCACTTGTGTTGGGAGGCCGCTGTGTAGGGTTTGTCTTTGTTACTGGTGTAGGTCCCTGTTTTGCTCCAGGGTGGTGTTCCGATGATGACCATCCATACCACCTAGCTGTCTTTGGGTGTAGAACATGGTGCTTTGGCTGCAAGCAAGGGTGAGGATTAGGTAAGTTCAGGGGCTGTTCCAGATGTACATGCAACGGTTGCAGGTCTTGGACCCTCAGCCCAACGCAGACCTCCAACACTGTCCCCATAGTCCCTGCAGGCTCAAATGCCCTCTTATCACCTCGACTGCAAGTGGCTCCTTCTTCAACTCCTTGGTGGGCCTAATGTATCCATCTGTAAAACAAAATTACCCATTAGGGTTGGGACAAAGATGTGGTTAGTAACGAAACCTGTCACCCTACCTTTCACCAGAGCCCCTGGACCTTCTAATGACCGATAACTTACCTAGCATTAAGTCTGAAGCAGCTTCAGTTTTGGCTCAGGTAGCAGGACACTGATTTATCTCTAACCTAACGTGTTTTGCAAAGGTTCAAAGTATTCCATGTCAGACCAAGAAATGATTCATTTTGAAAAGGTGGAATGGATTTTTTTTTTCTTTTTGCCCTGTAGGCAACAGGTAACAAATCTGTCTCTGTGCTTGCCTTCTGCTTAATCCCTTTTGGACTATTTATTGTGCTTGGTCATCAAAGGCATCTGCTGCTAGTATCATCCCCCTGAAATCGTCAGCTGTTTCTCCACCTTCAGGATCTCGATGTATTGCTGATGGAATGGGTAAAATGTGCCTTTTGACCTCCCAGCAGTGCTGCTCACTTGTTGCTAAAGACTCTGGTGTTTCTCAATGTCTTCATGAAGAGTCACAGGAGCACTGGTCTGCACTCGCTTTTTATAGTTATAAATTCTAGCCAAAACTCAATAATTGCCCCCAGATTTTCCTTTCTTTGGGAGCAAAGACTCTTCAGTACTGGCAATCTGGGGAAGATACCACCTGTCTAATTAGATTTGGGAGATCATTTCAATTTCGTTCGTCTTGTGGTGATTCTGTTTCTGCTCAGCATCTGCCAGGCTGAATTAGCTGTTCAGAGTGCGCTGCCAAGGGCAGCGTCTGAGGGTCCCGGGGCAGCCCTGACCCGTCTGTGACACTGCTGTCCTAGCTGTCTGTGGGCCCCTGCTCGCAATGCTGTTGATGTCTTTACACAAACCTCGTCTTCCATCTCCTGGAGCTATAGATTTCTTCAGGAGTTCTTTAGCCTGAGTTCAATTTGAAGTTAGCCTTCACCTTACGTTTATGCCTGTCCTAAGTGGAAACACTGGGATGCTGAGGGAGGCAAAAAGGAAGGAAATGATAGTTGCTGGAGTTCTTTGTCACAGTTGTGCTGATTAGTCTTCCCTTTTTCCTTCTGGCTCAGATATTTATTCCCAAATACTTCACCGTCTAGGGGAAGTTGTCAATAATTCTGCTTCTTTTTTTCCTACAGTGTTTTGCGGTACTATTATTTTGTCTCAACTCGGTATGGAGGAAACCCCTCAATATTCATTTGAGCAGCTCTAACAATAGGAGGGGTGGTTGCACTTGTAGAAGACCACTCAGTTCTTTTATCAGCCTGGTTCCCATGTCTTAATGCGTACATGAGGCCAATGGAAGCTTTTTTTTTTGTCCTATGCAAAAGTACTTGAACTTCAGTGATGCTATGGAGAGCATCTCATAAGTGAAAATATGCGGCGCTCTGAAAGCCACGCCGTTACTTCTGCTCTCTTACCAGTTGCCTTGACTTCCTAAACCTCCTCAGCACTGCAGAACAAGTGCTGCTTTATTCTTATCCAGCGTGACCATTGTTCCCCTGGCTGTGATGTGTTTTGATCACTGATGTTCCCCCCACCCTTTCTGATCCTTTCCCCAGGCATCACAGCTGCTCTTGTACGCCGGAGAAAGGAGATCAGTTTGCTCCACCTCCTGCACCACCGTAAACCGGCTACTTTATTGAGCAGAATTTTTGACATTTTATGCCACTCATTATTTGACTCCTAATAGGTTGAAAAACGATAGCTTTGAATCCAAACATGAATACTTTGGCCAGCTGCCGGTTTGGAAGTACGGCCTTGCTGGGAAGCATCGCTTATACCACCCTATCTTCACCCTCCTCCAGTGGGCTGTAGGTTACCGCAGGGTCCCAAACTGCTGTGTTTGGTCTGAGGCTGTAGCAGCTTCCTCTGACTCCTCCACTTGCTGTTCTTCTGTTTTCTGAGTCGAGTCTCCGCTAGCTCCTCTCTGCGTTCCCGTGAGGGGTCCCTGTCCCTCCGGGGAAGCTCTGTCCTACCATGTCTGTTGGCCTTCAGCAGATCTCCAGTGCTGATCCCTGCTCCTGGCTGCCAGCGCAGCCTGCCTGGAGAGCGGGTTAGGCAGCGGGCCCTTCCTGGGCTCCCTGCTGCCTCCCCATCCCTTCTAGGCATCTCTTTTCCTTGCCTGGCAAGAGGAGATGGGGTGATGCCTGCAGTTACCCGTGTGGCTGTCGCCTGGGCCTCCCCCTCGGGGTTAACTTCAGCGTTGTATTCCCAGCCAGGTTATACAGTTGAAATTGCAGATCACGCCCTGCGAGGACGGTGGGGTCGATTTTCTGTTGGAGTGGTGTAAGATTTTCATGCATATGGTTTATGCTTTGGAGAAAGAAGAAGTTTTAAATGGATCTCATCCAGATGGAGGGTAGAGTCTTCCCCCTCGTTGAAAGGATGCTAGTCAGGAGCAGCCCTGGCTCTTGGTTCTGTTGGCAAATAGCACTGGAAAGCTTAGAAAGTTCCCTGCTACCTTTGTGGTTGCTACTGGAATCCCCTCGAATAGTTCTCCCGAAGTCCCTGTGAGTTCTGGAAGTGGTGGGGTTCCTGCATCGGAGCCCAGGACTGGATCACCTCAGAATATGGCAGGTTGCAGTTGCACCGCAGACCGGCGTGCCCCGTCCTTCACTTCCGCTGCTGTGAACATACCGAGTCCCAGCTCCGCAGGACTTGTTAATATATGCATAAAAGTTCTTGCACAGAAAGTAAGAGTCATCCAGTAATGTTTTATGCTCGGTATTCTAATAAGTGGTAACAGAAGCTTATTACATCTCTGCAGTAATTTTTGTATCCAAATGGTACTTCGGAAATCTTACTTAGGTTTATAGTAGGTTTTAGAGATTAGTGTCAGTGTCGTAAATGCAAAGGTCATGATTTCTTCTGATTTGCTTTTAATACAATTTATTGTGAGCGTGCTGATGTATCAGATCCGGGGAGGTCAAGGCGCTTACACTGTCGCCTCTTCTTGCTCGGTTACAAACCCATGACCTCCCGTTTAACAGTGGTTAAAGGCTGCTGTCAAGTGCCATCACTTGCCTTCCTAAAGCTCTGTCTCATTGTGTGTTAGCTGCGTTTTCACCTGGCAAAGCTATCTTGGGAGAAGAGAAGGAATCTGTGAAAATTGCCTTCTGTGTGTTTTTTCTCCCCAAGAAACTCCAGTGCTGAGGTTGTGACTGGGTGCTGACCTGGGTGCATGATACCAGGATTCTCAGCAGCCTCTGACGCTGCTGTAGCTGGTGGGGATTTTGCGGGTGAAAACCGAAATTGATTTTATACGGCGATGGAAATTCCTTCAGAAATGGGGGATTTTGTTGGTTGAGCAGAACGCGGTACCGAGGTGGCTGCTGCCAAGGATCAGCCAGCTTCTGCTCTTCGTTGCTCCTTGGCTCTTAACCACCATGGTGAGATGTGTGTCAGGTTTGGGACGTGAAAAATGGTGAGAGGAGGGAATGTGACAGGGTTTGAAAAACAATCCCTGAAACTAAAAAACCTGGTTTGGAGGGATGCTCTGCGACATGGCTGATATAGCAAAATAGATGTCCAACATATGGTTTAAGTGTTTTGACAGATTTAATAAACCAATAGTATTTGAAGGGAGTATTTGTTCCTTTTTGATTGTGGATCATATTAAAGAAACCCCTCTGCATCAATAAGAGGGTAAGATGCCATCCTCAAACCCGTCTGGAATAAAGGTCAGTTCAAAGAGCTAAAGAATAAACAGGCAATGCCTTACTCAAGAGTCAAGGCCTTTGATCAGTGAGTGTTTGGTGGGGGGGTTGTGGGTTTAGAGCGGGGAGCACAGACCCACGTGTATGACCGGGTGATGTTTTAGAGAGAAAATGCCAAACCCGGAAGGGAAGAAGGAATTTCACCTCTGCTTTCCATCAGTGAGGGACTTCCTGCCTCGGTCACCTCGTCCTTGATCTGTTGAAGAGCTCAGGAACTTTTCGGGGATCCAAGGAAAAGTTCTGCGTACCAGGCTCGTGTTTATGATAACTGTGGCCTTTTTTCATGTATGTGCTCAGTGGTAAGGGCACTGAATGTCCCCGCATTTCCCCCATTCCCTTTTCTTTGGTACTTAAGTGGGAGCTGAAATGCAGGAAAATTCACCCCCAAATGTGCTCGCAGAGGGTTTTTTAAAAATCTAGAACACGAAATGCATTGGATTAGATTTTATGATAGCATTGAAATTACATTTACCTACCTCTGGCTCAGTGTGTTTCCGATTAAAAATAACTGTCTTTCTGCCAACGGACCCGAAGGAATATTGAAGGGCAGCAGCCGCGGCGGTGGGAAGGACTGGTCAGGAAGTGGTGAGAGGAGAATTGCTTGTGTTTGAATTTCTCCTTAGATGAAACATCTCTGGAAGTCATGCAAGAGACTGACTTAGTGGAATTAATGATGGGAATTTTTGTTGTACCTTACAGAAATTATTGGCTAGAGCATCAACAGCCACTAAAGCAGCAGAGCTGGAGCAGAGCACGGGGCACAGGCTGAGCCAGAGCCGCACTTTGAGCATCCTCAGAGTTCAGGGTTCGAGTTTGGGCTGGCGGGAGGGTGTCGGTATCAACGCCCAGGGACAACCCCTCTACTTTGCCACTTGTCCGTGGTGTGGTTGAAGCTGGTGGGACTGTTTTCCGTTGCTCTCACAGAACTATGAAGTATCCAAAGAGCAGCAGTACAAAAATAGACATTCAAGGCAGTGTGTGGGGGAGCCTCGTCCCTTACTGGTCACATTTTAAAAATCTCTTCTGGATGTAAACAAGACTAATGAAAAAATCTTCCATTAATTCTGAGATTAGGGGGATATGCAGAAATGGTCAAGGGCGTTTTCCAAATATAGCTCAAGTGTATCCAGAATAATTTAAAGCAGATGTATGTCGTAACGGGACAGATTCAGGTCGCATGGAGAGAGGGAAGTTGTTAGATAAAACTCTACAGTTACGTAATCGAGGATCAAGATCCTGAATTATATCATTTATTTCTGGCGTTCCATAGGTGCTCACTCTTTGCATAGAACGATTCCATTTTTTTTCTTTCCTGGTTTAAGAACTTTTTATTTTTCAGATAAATCAGTTTCACACTCAGGCACGTTCTGCGACGGGTGCCACTGGGTGAACTGTTACCGGCTCTTTCTGTTAGACACTCGCTGAAATAGATTTCAGATGTTTTGGAAGTAAAAGTATAACCATTAAACCAAAAATATTCTCTGGAGTAAAGGCGCATTGTTAGTGTCTCCCAGGGGCACTCCCCTACATCATTCATCTGAAAGATTAGACGGTGGTAGCTATCAAACAAGTCACCGAACTACCAAATAAATCATAAAGAAATTTCATTTGCTTGTAAGCAATTGCAGCTGAAACGTGGCAGATTTCATTATAGGAATTGAAAGAGCAGAACAGAAACAGTATTTTAAAATTACAGTGTTCAGAAACACGGTACGTTTGGAATGGTTTCTTGAAAAGAGCAAACCTAATAACTGTGCTTAGAAAATGATAGATTTGATTGTCAAGGAAATGCTGTGAACATTTATAAGCACTTATGAACTCCAGCCTGCTGCATGTGACGTTAACAGAGGTGCTAGAGTTGACCCCTTCAGAAATCCAAAGGGTTTCTGTAGGAAAGACATCTGAGAGAGCTGCCGGCATCCGTAAAATCGCTCCTGAAGGGCCTAAATCAGGTAAATTCCAGGGTGAATTGCAGAGGTCCTCTGACGTGTTTAAAGTGGGTTGAATTTTTTGAAGGGAGGAAGGATTAGAGCTATTAAATTGCTTGACAAGCTCAGGTTATAATGTTTCTAATTTGCATTTTTGCAGTTCAGTAAAAAAAAAGTCATTAACTTAAAAGGCTGGCCGGGGTAGCTGGAGAGCACGGAGGTGTGCGCTGCTGGGATCTGCTGCCGCTCTGGAGCTAAAGGATTTAAAAAAGAAAAAAAAAGCTGTATGTGTGTGCCTTAGGTACCGACACTCTTTTTGAAGCTTCTACATCATTGGGTGTTGGCTTTAATTCTTTATTATTACTAATTACTCAGGTGTAATATTTGAAAATGGTTCTCGCATAGCAAAGGAGCGAAGAGCGCTCTGGCGGGTTGGTGGCAGGGGGATGCTCTGTCGTCCCCTGCCTCCGCCCTGCTCCCCTTCAGCCCCCGGACCCCACTGACCTTATTGCTCAGCCAGCGCTCAGCCCCCGCGCTGGCCCGCTCCCCACCCTCCTCCCGGTCGATGGATCGACGGATCGATCTCACCCAGCACTCCAGTCCTTGCCTCACCGGACTGTTCTGCCCCGCAGACCGCCCCGCCTGCGGCCAGGCGGGCTCTCCTCAGCGAAATGACCTCCCCGCTTCCAGAGCCTGGAGCTAAGTCACCTCCGGTGGCTCTCCCTGTCCACCCCCTGCTCTATTACCCCGTAATTCAATCCAGGAGCAAAGTGAAAACTCAGGCGCTGCTCCCAGGGGCCAGGATGGTGAAATCCCACGTCCTCCTTTCCTTGGTGCTTTCACTTTGCTGCTTTCCGACTAATTAAGTCACATTTCTGTTGGGTTTTTGAATTTCTTCCCATTGCCATGGGCTTGTCGTAGGGCAGCGCGGGGTGCAGGTACCGAAATCTGAGTGGCCGCCGCTGCTGTGGGATTTTCTTTCTTCCCCGCGGCCACGTGCTGGGCAATGGAAGCTCTTGCCCTGCTGATTTTTGCTTCTGTTTGTTCCGCTCCTGCATCGCTCTGTGCCTCCAGCAGCGCTGGGGCTTTGGGCTCTGATTTAGTGTTTCGAGCATTCTTCTGCTCCAACAGATAAAGCCGCCGGATAGGCTGGGCACGAGGGGGGGTTTAATCTGAGGGGACAGCCTGTCTCACAGCTCCGCGGGAGCTTATATTTATTTCCATCGTACAGTGCTGCGGTTACCTGGCTCTTCTGCAGAGTAAGGATTAAAGGAGAGAAGTGTCCTTTAGTTCAGCTTTCTGGTGACTCTACCGAAGATTCAACTGCGTGTTTCATGTGGTCTTTTGAATATTAGTCTTTGACTCTTGAGAAGATACCCTTAATTTATGTATGGCTCACTACAAAAGCATCTGAATGGCTTATTTTCGAGTTCATTTGTTTTTGCAGTGCAAAGTAAGGCTGCTTGCTTACATTTTTCTTACCAAAAAAAAAAAAATCCCTGTAAGCTTGGACAAATTACCTCCCCTTCCAGCCAGGCTACAGCTTTTGAGACTAATCTATCTTGGAGCTGTTTGGGGATTTTTATTTATGTTATTAGAAATAAGCAGTTCACTGCAATGTGTTTGTACTCTGCCGGCTATTTCTGTGATGAAAGTCCTTGGACTAGTGGCAAACATCTAGTAAATCTCTTGGTTTTGACTCGGGCTGTAGAACCTGAAATGCTGACTCCAGGTTTGGGGCACTTGCCTTGAAATTAAACACAACAAACTCCAAGTGGGGAAAAGTTGCTCTATTGAATTCTTGGGAAATAATTTTTAGTAAGGTTCAGAAAAGGCATTTATCGTGTCATGGAATCACAGAGTGGCTTGGGTTGGAAGAACCTTAAAGATCGTCTCGTTCAACTCCCCTGCCATGGGCAGGGACCTTCCCCTAGAGCAGTTGGCTCAAAGCCCCGTCCTACCTGGCCTTGGGCACTGCCAGGGATGGGGCAGCCACAGCCTCGCTGGGAAACCTGTCCCAGGGCCTCACCACCCTCATGTGGGGACCAGTAAATGCAACAGGGTGTGCAAAGATGATGTCATCAGAAGTAATCTAATCTCTGGCTAAAGCTGGCTATAGGTGAGATGGGTCTGTGAGGGTGTCCCAGCAGTTCCTGGCAGGTCCCAGACGGGCTGGCACACACCACCGCGGCTCTGCCGTTCTGCCGCGGCCCCTTCGCTGCAACAGGGCTCATCAGCACACAGCTCTCGCTTGAAACCCAGCGACATGGAAACTACTGAACCAGGTAGCTAAAGATGTCAGCTGGCATGGAGGTACAAGTGGAAGGTCTGACAGCCACGGGGAAGCTGACGGGAGACCTGGGCGGGTGCTACCTGCCCAGCCCAGCAGCACGCCAGCTTTCCCTCCTGTTGTTCTTTGTGCGTATACATACAATTATAAGGTTTCTGCTGGACGTAAAGGGACATAAAGTTACACAGTCTCTAGAACTCCTCAAATACTCACGCACATGCCGTGAATCGAGGAGTTAAATTTTTTATTCTTGTTTAAAACTCCTGGCCCTGAGCGCTTCGGTGTGGCTTTTAATATTACCAAATGTTCATGCAGAAGCCCGTGAGCTGAGGAGTGAGTGCAGCAGCTTCAGACTGCAAATCCGCTGTTGACTGCAGGTTTGCTCGTGCAGAGCTGGGCGGTTGGCTCCTGTTTATTGAGATACTAGAGGTTGCTCTTCCGAGCTGACTGCAGCGTGTGTATGTTTGAGCTGCGGTAGTTCCTTACAGGAACCCCAGGCCGGTTTTGTTACCAACTGCGCTCAAATTTCACTGGTGAGACTGGGGAGAACGAGCGCTGCAGCGTCAGGTGGATAGCACACATGGCAAGGGAAAAGAAAACCAGGTATGGCCTTTCACTGAACTTAGAGAGGCAGTATTAGGTCTTACTGTCAACCTGGAAAGAGAAGTTACAGCTTCTTTCCGTAATACCCATTCACAGGTGTCTCAGAGCTGTTGTGGCTCTTCTTTGACGCTCAATTAAATACCTGCACTTATTTTTAAAGACCTAAAACCAAAAGAGGGAATAATCCAGTTCACTGGGGCTTTGCTTAAGTTCAAAGTTATCTGTACTCTGAAAGCCATGTTCTAATAGAGTAGCTGATCCTTCTACGCTAAACGTGATGCTCTCGGAGCTCAGCTGCTTCAGCTGAGGATACCTTGTGCCATGAGCAGCACCGCGCAGGTGAATTAGAGCTGATAGCAGAGCAGACCATTATTATCCTCTGTACCTTCTATGGTCTTATGCAGTGACCTGGGATAAGCTCGTAATTGTCTTTATTTGGAGATGTAAGGCAGCTCCGTGCCTCTTGGGGGTATTTTAGGGGTAGTATAGAAGAGAGGAGGTTTAAGGGCAAGGTTAAACCCAGCCTGCAAGGAGCAGGTTGTTCTGTCTGTTTGGGAGCGGTTCCTACCGCGGAGCCGAAGGAAACCAGCTCTGCCCAGTGTCCTGCACCCTGCCCCAGCGGAGCCTGGGCGCTCTCCCTAAATCCCCCCTGGGTGGGCAGTGCAGAGATAGACCCAGCTTTTCGGTTCTGCTGAGACGTGTAAGTCAGCACAGTTCGGGTATTGGTAATGTCATGCGTTCTGAAGATAGAATGGGGAGTGCATAATAAACTTCTGATAGGAGTGAACGGAGCCACATCCTAGATACGGGTACCTAGGATAAACTCTGAAAGTCTACTTTTTAGAAGAAAAAAGTAACCTTGGTAATAAAAGTCTCTATAATTTTCATTTTACGTAAATGTATGTGTTCTGGATTTGACTCCCAGGGATAGTAAATGCCCACAGATTGAATGTGGGTGGTCAGCAGTTCAGGAAATTGGGCCATTCGTCTAAATTTGTCTCTCTTAAATCTACCCGATTCACGTCAGCGTTGGTTAAAGCAGTACAATAGGGATTCAATAATTTAAAGGCAGCTTCTATTATCATTCGATACAATCCGTTTTCAAAACGGCGCAGTCACCGTGCAAGGACTGCTGCAGGTGCTCATCTCCCAGCGCTGGTGGTGCTTGTGAGTGCAGACAGGGCTGCGTGTGAGATGCTCCAGGGTTTTTAATTTGCAGGTGAGACACCGAGAAATTGCTCTAAGCTTCCATGAGATGCACATTATGAGTTTAAATGGGAGCTTCTGGAAGCAGCTGTCTCAGGTTTTCTGAGGTCCCGTACGTATCCCAGGTTCTGAGATGGGCGGTTTGCGGTACAGTTACCAAAAAGCAATATTTAAAGGAACATCTTTTTACTGGAGCTTCAGGCTGAGTGCTGGAGCACCCCCCAGCCAGGAAGGAGCTGGAAAATAGAGATGGGCTCTTTTCCAAATTGTACATTATCAGATGAATAATTAACTGTAGACTAATTGCAAATCCTAATTAGTCTCCTACAACTGCACTAAACACAGTATTGCTTCAGCGTAATGTGGAAAGAACTTGACCTTCAGGCCTTAATACCGCTGCTGGTGTGAGCAGGGAAGACCTTGACTTTCAGAACCCAGCTGGCCTTTATGATACTACAGTCAAAAACCTCCACAACTTTTTGTTTTAAAATCAAAAAGATAACGGCAATGCCAATAGACATGCCAGGCCTTTCTCCCGGTGCGTATTGCGGGCTGGAAGCTTCTCTGTGTGGCTCTTCCTAGAGACAGTGGGAAAAAATCAGGAAAAAATACCTGGAATGTTGTTTTTGACCCGTTTTCTAGACTTGTTGGGGAACTGGCAGGTGGACTTTGCTTTGTATCGTGGCCCACTGTGTGACTGCTCCAGAGGTTTGGTGTCTGGAGAGCAGTGCCGTCTGCGTAACCGAGAGTGTGTCGGGAACAGCCGATGACGGAGGAGGATGCACGCGGGGTTTCTGTCCTGTTCCTTGCTGCTGGCCACTTGGTAGCACAGGCTGGCTGCTCTGCAGCTTGTGGAGTGCTTTGCAAATGGCACAGGTAGCCTCTGCCAGTAACTTGGAGGTAGTTTTGACGTGAGAGAAGAGGGAAGGCTCTCCCTTCTCCGTTGTCGATGCGGGAAATCTCATTCCTCGGTGGCTCTGGTGTGGGTAAAGATGGCAGCGTTCGCTTCTCGGGAAGGTGCTGAGAATATAACGAGCAATGAGAGGAGAAATAACAGCTAACATTAGAAGAAATGTGGATCGGCAGCTGGAGCAATGCATGATCTAAAATTAATGACCAGCATGTAGTGTTAAAGTGGACTTGAATAACGTGAATAACCTGAAAACCCACACACTGACATTGCGGCATGAAGAGTTAGCGATGTTTTGTTGGTAAAAACGCTGAGCCGTAGCCAAGGTAAACAATTCCTGCCTGAATCTGTTTTTCTTCCTGTTTAGGTGACGCTGAGCAGGAGCTGGGACCCCCTCCGTCCGTAGATGAGGCAGCAAATACACTCATGACTCGCCTGGGCTTCCTCCTCGGAGAGAAAGTCACGGAGGTACAGCCAGGGCCCCAGTACAGCATGGAGGTGCAGGACGAGAACCAGGTACGACTCCTCCGGTCCTCCCTGCCTGGACAGCGGCCACTGCCCGGGTTACCATCCAAGCGCAGCATGCGGCAGAGCGGTTGTTTTCTAATTAGGTGGCTTGAGTGCCTCGTACCGGTGAAATAATTGTTCCGAGGTAAAAGGTTGTATCTCCTCATTACACAGTGAATCATCGTTACGGCGCAGCAGGACGTGTCGCTGCCGTGTGAAACAGCTTCTGTTGTTTTTCTGTTTCGGCAAACGTCGTAGGAGTGGGTAGCATCTCTGATCAGATTATAGTGACCAAAATAAGCTGTTCCTCTGTGGCATCTTATGTGCAATATTTCAGGAGTGCTTGAGCAGCGTTACATAAAGGCTCGCAGTTTCTCCGGGCAGGAGAGGTAAGTAGTAATAGCCTGATTTTACAGATGGTCACAGTTTTTGCTCAGGGTTTGCCGAACAAGGTGATTTCATGCTTGAAAACAGATACAGAAAGCAAATCATAAAATCTTTATTGTGATGGAGTTGGTTACATCCCCTGTGGCTGGCTGAGGAGCAGAATAGCGAAAAGCTCAAGGCTACAATGCAGTTTTTGTGGAAGCTGCCTGAGTTTCTTCCTCCTTCTCCTCAAGCCAGTATACCCACCCCCAGCAGCGCTGGTGAGATGAGAATGAAACTAGGAGACAGGGTTTTCTTTTTTTTTTTTTTTTAATTGACAGCTGGGTAGTCCAGGATGTAGCCGAAGAGCATGAAACTCAGAAGCCCAGTTCTAATTCTGTCTCCTTTTAACAGAGTCATTGCATGACTCTGCAGAAGTCACTTAGATATTTAACAGCCTGGATTCCTTAAAAAAAAGTCAATGAAAAGTGGCAGCCAAGTAGAGTCCTGAGCACAGCAGAGACATGGAGCTGTTGGAGCAGGTCCAGAGGCAGCCACAAACATGACCCGCAGGCACAATGCAACCCCTCTGCTGTGAGGACAGGCTGAGAGTTGGGGGTGTTCAGTCTGGAGAGGAGAAGGCTCCGGGGAGGCTTTAGTGTGGTCTTTCAGTGCTTAAAGGAGCCTGTCAGAAAGATGGGGACAGACTTTTTAGCAGGGGCTGTTGGGACAGGACAAGGGGTGATGGGTGTTGACTTTTGCAGGTCCCTCCCCACCCAAACCAGTCCATCTATGAAGGTGGTTTCTGCACATTCAAGCTGAACGCCCATCGTAGCCCTGGTGGCACATGTGACTCTCTCTCCCACCCTGTGCCCCTTGGAGGGAAACTCGGAGACAAGAGGCTCCGCCGAGCCCAGGACTGCTCCCAGTGCAAAGCAGGGAGTGCTTCTGGCCAGCAGGGTAGAGGGCAGCAGGTGGGGCTCCATCAGTCCCACGCTCTAGACTGAACCCAAAGGGGTTTGATTTTCTGCATGCGCTGAAGTACGCTGGAGAGCCAGGCAGTGTGGTTTTGTCAAGGTTTTACCTTACATTCATTAAGCTTTTAACACTTTCATTCGATGTTTTTGTGCAAGTTGGGGTGGATTTGAAATGTACTTTACTATACGTTGTGCTAGAAGACGTACTGTGAACAGGCACCTCTTGAACTGAACGCTTCAAAGCCAAGCAGAGCTTTCTGCTATAAATGGGTCCTTTTGTTGTCGCCTTTTGACAAAAATTAAAATCCCATCTTTTCTCTAAAGCAAAAGATGTCTTTGGAACATAAATAAAAGAAAAATCTGAAGAGAAACAGCAGAGAGTTGTCCTCTAGAATAGATTGATATCTTGGGCCGTGTGCTAATTTTTGCATGAAAAACTTTTACAGGGCTTTGAATGCTCTTCATATGCTGGTGAAGATAAAGAGAGGCGAGTTCCTCAATTACCAAGTTAATTTTTTTCTTTCTTTGTGAGCATCTCCTGCCGTCAGCACTTGCCTTGAATCACAGAATACTCGAGGTTGGAAGTGACCTCGGGAGGTCATCTCATCCAAGGGCCTGCTGAAAGCAGGGCTAGCTTCAAAGTTGGACCGTGTCGCTCAGGGCTTGTCCAGGCGAGTTCAGAACATCTCCAGGGATGGAGAGTCAACAGGATCTCTGGGCAGCCTGTTCTGGGCTGGACAACTCTGATTGTGAAGGAGTTTTTTACTTCTACCTATAATTGAAAATTTCCTCGATACAACCTGTGACTGTAGTGTCTTGTCCTTTCCCTTTGCACTTCTGAGAAGACCGTGGTTGTGTCTTCTCTACAAGCCCCTGCAGATGGCGGAAGGCTGCAGCCACCCCTAGGTGCAGTGGAGCTGTCTTCTCCAGGCTGAATGAACCCCCCCCATCAGCCTCTCCTCCTACATCCTGAGCTCCAGCCACCCAGCAGTCTTGGTGGCCCTCCCTGACTTTGGCCATCTACCACTGGCTGTCTCAGGACAGGAGCCACACACAAATCCTGTCCATGCTGAAGATGCTTCTGAGTTGCAGCAAACCTCGTGAAAACCTCTCCAACTCCCCTTCCCAAGCTGAATTGCTTCAGCTACCCTACCTGAAGTAGTGTTGGGAATCATGCAGCGAGACGTTGATGAGATTTGCAAAGATTAATTCTTCCATTAATCATCGATTAATTAAAATCTGATTGACACTTTGACTAGTTTGCACTTGAATTTAAAAATGAGAACAATTTTCTAGTTTTAATGCGTTAATTTACTTGGCCCGAGCAAAGAAAACGTTCTTTATAGCAAAAGCTGCGAGTCGGCTGCTGCTTGTTATTCTAACCATGCTTTGCCTTCTCAAGCGAGAAAATAATTATTTGTATTCTCACCAGTGCTTGAGCTGAAGCGAAGATAAGGAATAGAGGTGTTTTCACTAAAGCTGCCCCGATCCGTGAATCGGCACATGGCATTTTCATTCAATCGCCTTATTTTGAGTATGTCGGAGGACACATTCTCTAATCCAGATTGCTCTGAAATTGCATGTTCTATGTGCTGGCTCTTTGTTAATCGTGCCTTCCTTAATGAGAGATCGCAAATGCTTCTCCTGCTTTTTGGGAAACTGTTTCTTAACTGCACTAGCTGCCAGAGAAGCACAAAGGACAGTGAGACTATGACAGAACAGGGTAATTTTTCAAAGCTTAGTGAAAATGTGACAGATGAAACAGCAGCAATAATAATACAGAACGTTCTGTCAATGGAAATTTATATTTAAAACTTGCACAGAGGAACATTTTTCTATATCGATACAAAAATAAAACATGTCAATCAATGCCAAGTGATATACCGTGTTATTTAGTAATTTCCAGTGGCAAGTAGCTTGTTCGTAAGGAGCCGCATTGATAACACTACAAATAAAAGAGCTTATAAGAATATCACTTTTGGCATTTCATGATAACTGGTGTTATCAGCTGAAGGGAGGATGGGTGTACCATTCTCACACGGAGTTTTAATTTGCTTTAAAGTGTAATTTTTCGGTGGTTTAAGGTTGCAGATGTTATTTTCTTAGTACTGAGATAAGGGCTATTGAGTTTAAACTAAAAGAGGGAGATTCAGACTAGAGAGAAGGAAGAAATTGTTGACGCTGAGGGTGGTGAGACCCTGGCCCGGGTTGCCCAGAGAGGTGGGAGAAGCCCCATCCCTGGAACCATTCCAGGTCAGGTTGGACCTTGGGGCTCTGAGCACCCTGCTCTGGTTGCAGATGTCCCTGCTCCCTGCAGGGGGGTTGGACTGGATGAGCTTTAAAGTTCCCTTCCAACTCAAACCACTGTGTGATTCTGTGAGTTGCAACAAGGACATAGAAAAACCTCACCATGAAGAATTTGTAATAGTAATAATGCTTCACATTCTGAAAGATCCCAAAAGTGAGCTGATTAAATTTTTAGATCCTGTAGTATGAGGGTTTGATGCTACCTGTGCAGATGGTCCAGTCCAACCTGCCCGCTCAAAGCAGGGTCAGCTCAGAGCAGGTTGCTCTGGACCATCTCTGGTTGGGTTTTGAATATCTCCATATCCCCTATGTCAGATGCTCCAGTCCTTCAGTCATCTCTGCGGTCCTTTGCCGGATTCACTCCAGTATCCCCATCTCTTCCTGTACTGGGGAGCACAAACCTGGGTGCGGCACTCCTGGTGTGGTCCCACCAGAGCTCAGCAGAGGAGAAGCATCACCACCTTCACCTGCCAGCATCACTCTCCCCAGTGCAGCCCAGGATGCTGCTGGCTGTCTTGGAACCTCAAAAATAATATTCCCTTAAACGTTACACAGTTCATCGTACTGTCAGTGAGTTAAAGAAAATGAATATTGGAAAAAGCTGATTTAATAACTCTGGTGTGCTGGTGGAGTCTAATCAGCCAGTCCCACTGTAGTGGGTACTCGCTGAACACAGCTGCTAGATACACGGCAGTGATCCAAAAGAGCCTTGTGTCAGGTTATATGGAGAAAACCAGAAACCCCAGTAATGTTAAGGGGGAAAAATAATGGGGTATTTTCTCTGAATACTGACACACAAGTAGTTTTAATTTGGCCACTAGAATTAATGATTTAGGAATAATTTTGCAAAATTGAAAACAGATTTTCAAAAATCAGGGTGGTATTTAGGCATCTGAAAGACTGTAGTATGAGCAAGGTGGAGTCAGACTCTTCTGCCGTGTAACAAGGAACAGGACGAGAGGAACTGGCCCCAAGTTGTTCCAGGGGACGTTGAGGTTGTCCTTGAGGAACCATTTCTGTCCCGTTGGGGTTGTCCAGGGCTGGCCCAGGCTGCCCAGGGCAGTGGTGGAGTGCCCATCCCTGGAGGGGTTTCCCAGCCGTGTGGAGGTGGTGCTGAGGGACAGGGGTCAGTGGGGACCTGGCGGTGCTGGGGGAACGGGGGGACTCGATCTTAAAGGTCTTTTCCAACCTAAACAATTCTGCGATTCGCTGAGAAGATGAAAAATTTCATTGAGAGAGAAGGCGTGTGACAAGGGATGTAACAAATGTGTGAAACCAGAATATCCAGGGAGTCAGGAGTTACAGAGCAGCCAACTCGCCTGCAAGTCCTGAAGGCTACTGGGAAAAAAGAGACATATTCGTAAATACCTAGAAAATAAAAAAAGGAAAATAACAGTAACTGATCCACTAGTGGCACTGCAAATTGGCTGGGGGGAGGAAGGCGTTGGTTTGCTTCTCCTGAGTGCCTGAGAAGCTGACGATGTGGTGGCAGCTGTCTCATTCACTGCTGAGATACTTTATCTGGATACCGGAGGGAGATTATAAATTATCATGGAAACACTCACACGGTTCATTTTCTACTGTGCTGCAGTCTCTGGGTTTAATAGAAAAAGCACGCCGGTGGAGCTGTCGCATTAGCGCTCTGTCGATGCGCTAATCCACGGCTGGGGTACTCTCATTAACTTGGGGTCGATGCAGTCACACTGGTGTGAAAGCAAAGCGGGGGGGGACACGCCTGCCTCGGCGCTGCCCCGTCCCACCGCTGGCAGGGATGCTCCGGTTCACCTCCAGCGCCGTGGTGGTTACAGTCCCAGAAGGGATTTTTACAAGCCCCACTGGGATACAGTGGACAAATTAGATCCCTTCCCAGTAGCTGCACGTGGGGATCTGCCTTCTAATTTAAAACCCAATAAATCTTGCACGTGTTCCACTTAACAGAAGTCTGTCCCTGGCATTTTCGCAGCTTCAAGTATGAAATTATGAGGAAGAAAAAAAACGGTGTCAAACTTGTTCTGCAGGTTGCAAGCGCAGTGCTCTCTGTGGTCACCTTGGGTTCAGATGACGCGGAGCAGGGAATACAAACCCATACAATTATCGGGAAGAATTCACACAGAATAAAAGAAATCTCGTTTAAGCAAATTCCAGATGGGGAATTAACCTCTGCTCCTCCTGCCTTGGGACCAGCATCACTTTACAACAGGGAGTACAGTACTCTCCGCAGAGGCTCGCTGCCCGTTTTAAACTCGTTTCCAGGCGATTGCTCCCAAGTCCGGGGTGAGGGTGATGAAGTCGCGGTGTTGGGTAGGCAGGAGCGTCGTGGGGGTTGAGCCCCCTCCTGCCTTGCTGTCCTCCAGGGACCGCGCCGCAGGGTTTGAGCCTGCCGATGCTCTGGGACATCTCTCCAGAGACGAGGACCTTTTGCCGGGGAAGCTTCTGTATCCAGTAGCCTGTGGTTAAAAACTGAATTCAGGAATGATTTTTTTCTTAATGAACTGACCTCCATGCACAGCATCATACGTAGGAACTCTGCCAGGTTTCGTGCACACGGTGTTTTGTAGGGTCTTTCCAAAAGAACTTTTAAAACACCAAGTTTCTGCTGCTGCTGCTACATTTTTTTGTTTTGTTCTGCCTTTGGAGAGCAACATTTTTTCCCTGTTAAGTTTCTTTTTTTAAACTTTATCTGGTGGGGAAAGCATGTCTGGGCAGGGAAGGACTCTCCCGTATCCAGATAAGGGATTTCAAGTTTCCGGTGTAAAACCACCGTTGTTTTTCTTGAACGGAGGAAACTTTCACAGAGCAAAATAAACCTTGCAGCCCCATGGAGGTTTCTGAGCAGACGGAAATGGCCCAGAGGTCTCTGTAGGATTTCCTGTATGGGATGTTCCCTGCTGTAAGAGAAGGTGAGATCATGCCGTGTACGTACCGCCCTGGGGACCTCCACTTCAACGGTTTTCCTCACTCCATCATAGGGTCTGCTTCTTTGTGCTTTTATTTTTGACTTTCAGTTCAATACTAACAAAGTGATCAAATTTCCTAACAAAGTTTGGGATCAGGCTGTTGGTAAATACCTCTTTATTTATGCTTTCTGTTTCCTATTGATCGTGGAAGCTGGACTCTCTTAAGGCATGAAGTGGAGATGGGAAGTCTACAGCAGACGTTCTCATTTTGACCAGTAAAGCACTTTTTTTAACTTCACCATCCAAAGCAGATCCTCAAGCGTGAGCTATAGAGCGACTTTCTTTCCCCTAGCGACTGGCTATGGTGAGTGATGTGTTCCCGGTCCTTGTTTTTCAGAGCTCGGCCGTCACGCAGCGCATCAGCCCCTGCTCCACGCTGACCAGCAGCACGGCCTCGCCGCCCGCCAGCAGCCCCTGCTCCACCCTCCCCCCCGTCAGCACCAGCGTCACCGCCAAGGACTGCACCTACGGCGCCGTCACCAGCCCTACCTCCACGCTGGAGAGCAGAGACAGCGGTATCATCGGTGAGTGCCCTCACCCTTCTTCTCCTCGCCCTACTGCTGAGCCAGGCAGTTGTCCACTGGTGGTGGTTGAACAAGTGTTGTTGGATAATAGACATGCATTTGCTACTTGATGGGATGGTTTTGCATTGTTCAGGTCAATGCTGCAGTGACCAAGGGGACTTGTACCTCCCGTCTTCCATTTGACATGGGTAGAACTACAAAAATAGGGATGCATGAGGTTGAGAAGTAAATCAGTTGATGGGAAGTTTTGGAACTTGTTTAAATGATGAAAGAGGAAGAGTTTTATGTTTCTTCTTCTATTTTTGCATCCCATCTTCACCTTCTTTCCTCTTGCAACCTTTCTTCCCAAACACAGTTTTGACTCCTTTAATTCTAGTGAGCTGGTTGAGTTTTTTCTTGTGTTCCACATCCTCCCCTTCAGCGACTGTCCATGCCCGTTTATGAACGTGGAGATGCTAATTTAGAGAGACGCAAGCGGTTTGGTCCAATACAGAGGAATGGGATGGTCTCAGTGGCAGCCAATGGCTGTTACTGGGGGCTGCCATCCCCTTCTACTACCTCAAGTCATTTTAGAGGCATCTATTTTTTCAACATTTTCCTTCCTTTGATGTTGTATCATCCATAGCCACTGTTGTTTGATGTCAGAGAAAAGAGAGTGGATGATGGCATCATGTTTTATTGTTCAAATACTTTGGATTATAAATATTATAAATATCAAAGACTGATTACCTTAAACATATACAAATATCAAAGACTGATTGCCCCCGTGACTGTCACTGCCACCTTATCAGTGACTCTGTGCCTCACAAATGACTGCTTCTCCTAAGCTCAGCCTTGGGCAAGACCCAGATTAACTTTAACCTGGATTTCAGTGCATTTCTGTAGCGGCTGCAGCAGGTTTTTCATTCCAGCGATCTGTAGGTTGCAAGTGTAAAGGATCTTGAGAAAAAAATATACCTGGATTAATTTTTGTTCAATAACTGTCAAAGTGCAATGGGAGAAAAGTAACGTCTATAATGTCAGGCAGGATGGTCCTCGCTTGCTTGTCCTTGGCACGTGTTTCACGTTGAGTATTTCTCCAGCTGAGAAGATTTCACTTTGCCAACAGTTTATGTAATGCTTAAAAAAACCAAAAAAAAAGGGGAAGAGGTTGATAATTTAGGGAGGTGAGTTATACTGGTGATGCTCCGCTGATCAGGAGAGCTGGGCTGAGCTCAGCTCCTGTATGCCACAGCAACCTTTGTAGCTCTTCTGCCTGCGTGGTCTTAAAACACAAATACGTCAGCTATTCTGAGCCGCAGACCGAAGTAGGTTAATGAATTCTGGGAAAAGGCATTGCGGTACCACACACCCTTCGTTCCCTGCTCACCGTGTCCCACAGTCAGAGCTTCACCCTCCCCAGCAGCCGCCCCTTGAGGCTTGGTTGGGCTGGAGGATCCCGGTGAGTAGAAGTGGATGGATTCTGGATGGGTCTCCCCTCTGGCGGAGCTGCGCAGCAGGTCTCACACTTGAAGGAAGCCTCAAGTGGAGCAGCAGAACAGGCAAAGAAGTGTGTGCTCTGCTTTTCCGGGCTGCTCTCGCTGAGGAGATCTGGGGGTTTGTGCTGCGCTGTCGCGTTGGGCTCGTCCAGCCGTCGTGGTCATTGTGGGTTGGTGCAGTTTGATTTCATCTAGAGTTTCTTGTCCACGTGAAAGGCAGCGGAGGTGCAGGTGGCCTTTGTGTACACCCCTGTGTCAGAGGAGCATCGGTGTGATCCTGGCTCCTGACGTGAGGAGGTGTTCAATCTTTTTGCTCACGCTTTCTACCCTGTTCCTTCCTCAGCAGGTCTGTAGCAATTCATTTTTAAGTCTGAAACGTTTTTTTTTCACCCCTCACAAGGAAGATTCTCTCTTAGAGGTCTTTGTCAGGAACTTTGATTTTTCCCATGGAAACTTTGGCAATAATGGAAGGTGGCTTATCTTGAGGCTGCGTTAATGTATCCCAGATGGCAAAGTCGTGTACAAATACGTTTGTGTGAGTAGGGGAAGAACGTTTCAAGGCTTTCAAGAGGCAAGACTTTCCTCTGCTAGTTTTCACACTCAAAGGAGAACTTTGAGTTCTCCTTTGAAAGAAGAAAGGCCTCTTTCTCCTCTTGTTTCCTCCCCCCCTTTATTTTGACAATAACATTTTCAGCACCTTCCTATTCTGGTATTTGATAGAAGCTGAACAGCTGTAACAAATTGGGGGGGAAATGGTCCTCTCCAGCAGTGAAAAGACCTGGGAGGTTTTTTTTTTCTGGACCTCTGGTGTCTTCTGCAAGTGTAAGGTCATTCTGAGGAAGGGGAGGCTGTTTCCCGTCAGGACATGGGTGAGCAGTTTGGTCATTGCCCTCCTGTTGGGATGGGAATTGGGTGTGCAACAACTTTGAGAGGTGCTCTCTGCATGACAGCAATTCCCTAGAATTATTTTCACTACACAACAGAGCAGACAAATTGTCCGTGTGTGGGAAGCAAAGCCCACCTCCAGCTTTGCTCTCCGCTTTAGGGACACATCAGCTCCTTTGTTTCTGGAGGATCTGGGATCAGGTTTCCCTTTTGGTTGCATTCCTCAATTACTGGCTGCAGATCTTCTCTGTGTATCCCTTGCTCTGTTTGTTCTCTGCAAAGATGACTGTAACGATGTGGCTTTTGGTCTGAGCAGCTTCATGTGGTTCCTCAAAAGTGTAAAACCTTGTCAAAGCTACTTAACATTTTTATGCCTTTTTTTTGTGTAGAAAAAGAGTAACCATTTCCCTAGGTACTTTACCTTCCCTGACTCATGGTCCCCCTGCGCCTCCCAAATAAGTGGTTTAAACTATCAGCTCATTACCTCCAAGAGGGTGAATTTTTGTAATAGGCAGCTCCAATGTATTTTTTACTCATCTTGATAAGAGTTATGGTTTGGGGAAGATCTCTTGATCTTTGCCACCGATCCATCCTGAGCTACAAAGAGCATCACCTCCAAATCTCACCATCATGATTTGCCACTGAATTTTTTAAGAACCGAGAGGCTTTAACGTGGGCCCCAGGAGGTTAACATGCTATTTGTAAAATACTGGAGGTGACAAAGTCAATCCTGACACCATTATGCATAATATTTTCTTTCCATGTGATCTTGCTTAGCAGAAAAAGGCTTTTGTACACGTTAAGCTGATTTTCAAGATCTGTGTTGGTGGACACAGCATTAATTTGCCAAAGTTAAATCAGAGTGTGGCTCTTTAGACTCTGATTTACCTGCATTAAGGGCGTAACTGTCCACTGAGGTGTATCGAGTGGGCATGTTGGTGTTCCAGTCTGGATGTAAAGACCAAGCGTTAACCAGTCAGGTTTTCTCTGATGACTTGTCCTCTTGGAGTTATTTCTGTCCATTTGTGTGTCACCTCTTACATGATTTCAATTATTAGAGAACGAGTGTGTCATTTCTCTAATCTCCACAGCACAGGGACTATTTCATGCTTACTGATGACGTGAGTAAATGCATCGCTTGGGTGGCTCATTTTGAAATTTTAGATCCTCTACACCAAAGGGAAGTTCAGTCTACTGATGTTGAAGGGGTAACAAAAAATGTTACAGGGTCCAGATCGTCAAATTCAGACACCTATTTGTCAAAAAAAAAAAAGTGTGTGGGGGGGGTGGGCGTTGGGCTAGGAGATGAGCCACGAGGAGAGTTAGGAGCAAGTCAGCCCTTTCTCCTGGAAGCTACTAAACCCTTTTCGTGTAAAACCGAGTGGCTGGTGAAAATCCTGACCTGACTTTAACCTCTGAATAGCTTCCAGAATTTTTTGGCTCTCACTATGTAAAAGCAGCCAACTGTTAATGTTCAAAATCTGCTACTGAAAAGTGGTCAAAGAATCACATGCTGCTGCGGGTGAACTCTGCGCTTCGTATCCCCCCAGAAGTGGACGGTGAAGTTTTGCTGCTTGAATGCATCAGAATATAACAAAATCTCCAGTGGTCTTGGCAAGCCTGCAAAATAAAAGAGAAGCCGTTTCTTGCCAGTGTGTAAAGCCTACCCAAGTGCTCGTGGTGTTCGTGTCGTTGAGCAGCAGTCTCCCACGGGTGCTGCAAGAACGGCTGTGTCCGTGCTCAGTCTCCCCGTAGAAGTGCTGTAACTTACCCCGATATGAAACGGGGCCACTTTTCTCCTTAACGTCCCGTCCTGTGGTGATCTGCACCGTGTTCCTGCTGCATTGTAAGGGGATCATCTTGAGCAGGGAGATAGGTCTGATGGTAAAGCAGCTTAAAGGGGAACCAGTGAGCTGTGTAAATCCTCTTGCAGCGCTGCTGCAGTGCTGTAGGTGGGTCTAATCCCCTGTGGGGCAGTGGCCCTCTGTTAGATTTGGTGGATTTTTACATGAAGAACAACATGTAAAGGACCCCCGTCCCCTCCTGGAGGTCCCTGGCACATAGCTTTTTTCACTTTCTTTTTTTTTTTTTTTTTTTGCTGTTTTTTACCCCGACTCCTGAGCTTTTATCAAGTTGCACTTTCTACAGATTTATGTGTTCGTGAGTTAAAAATAGGTTTGCTAATAAATTCATCTAGAACATGTGCTAAGCAGAGTGGATGCTGCTGACAATAAAACAAGATAGAGCTGTTTGCAAGCCTAACTGCTTTGAGAAGGGCACAAAGAGTGGCTCAAAAGGCACATCAAGATAAATCTAACTCAGGTTAAATGTTTTTGTGATCTTACAGCTAAAGCATTTGAATTCCGACATTCCCATCAGTATTATGAAATGCTCTCTTAATAATGGATAAGATTTCTAAGAATTACAGATCTTTTTTTAAATCTAGCTAGCTTCCATTTGGACTCCTTCCCCAAAGGAGGAGCTCCCTGGAAAACGTCTAATCTTGATGAATAATGAGCTTTTGTGCACTAAGGCATCTGCATATTGCAGGTGACGGGGCTGACAGTTTAGGGGGTAAAAAGGAGATCATTTATCAGGCATCTCATCAGCTCTCGAGCGCAATTAGTGGGGTCACAGAATCCCAGCCACACCAAGACCAAAGGACACCATCTCTGAATCCCAATCCAATTCTTCCTCCATTTCATTAAAAGGACAAATTAAGCAGAAAGCAAACGCATCCCCGTGGGACGTGATTCATGGTTGATGTCAGGGTGACAAACCATGAAGTCATGAAGCAACAGTTCTGCCTTCCCCCAGTCAAGCCTCTGAGGCATCAAGGGCTGGGTTTGGCTCCACAATCTCACCTTTCAGTACTGGACAGATAATGGGTCAGCTGCAGGGGTTCGTTACTTCACTGCGAAAAAAAAGGAGGAAGAGTGTTTAAAGCTGAAGGAAGCAGCACGGAACAGATGTTACACTCAAACTGTGAAATTTGCTTTGGTTTATGGTCCAGCCTGGTAGATGGAAGAAAAATTGAGTGAAAAATTGAGAGAAAGAATAAACTGAAACGACAGATCAGAAGACGGCTAGAGGAAAATTCACCGTTGTCAACTCCCACGGTGTTATTTTGGATACTGTGATAAGTGACTTTTCTTTAGCGTTTTAGCTGTTGATGGCAAGAGATGAGATGGGACGCAGCTTTTATTTTAAGAGCAGCAAGATTTTAACCTTCATGGTTGTGAAAGGCTCCACAATGATCCCAAAAGCTTGCCCCAAAAGTTGATGCCAAGTATACAAATAACTTCCCTCCCCTTGAGCAGACACCCCCAGACAGGCCTCCTTGTGTTTAAATCTTACGGTTTTAAAACCAGTTTCAAGACTGGTGGACTTAAGAAGGAAAATGGTTCTTGCTGTTGCTAAAGACAGGCGGCGAGGTGAACTGATGTTGAGGAGACGGGCAAACATACAGCAGGATCCACGGTGGTCAAAGGTGGACGCTGCAGCGAGGGCGCTGAGCCAGGCAGGTGGTGGGAGTTGAGAAGGGATGAAGGGATGTGTCTGTGCATCTCTTCTCACGGTTTAACAGCCCCACTGTCACAGGCCAGTGGTTCCCTGTGGCTGACGTGTGCAGCGAGGGGCAGGATTGTAGAGGGGAGCACAGCCCGGGGTCAGGTTGGGCGAGGAAGTTAGTGTCCAGCCGCTGGCCATGTCGGCAGTTGGGTAAGTCCTTGTGCGTAACAGAGGTGCTGCTCCAGATGTGCAGGGGTGGGGATTTAAGAGGGATGTGTGGAAGGAAGGAGCAGGTGGGGTTTTTATGGTGCTTTGGTAGATCAGCCATCAAGATCACTACCTCTGTAATAGATTTGGAACTTTTTTACAGATTTCTTTAATGTTTACAATAGCCCACTGTGCTTAAAAACACTCCTTACCTTGTTTCTGCAAGCGATAAAGTGAAGTTTATAGACTGAAGCTGTGCTGACCTGTTCTGGCCGGCGAGCAGGGTACTGGCAGGGAGCTGTGCTGCTGGTGGGGGTGTCTCGCTCAGCTGAAATGCTGGTTTACCCAGGCCTTACATTTCTAGTCCGAGAAGCACGCAGGTACGAGCCCTTCGAGGCATTCAGACCGTTCTTCATCCCGCTTGTCAGCCGGTGCAGCCGGGGATTCAGATTTAGAACAGAACGAATACAGGGTCAGCGCGATGCTACCGTCAGGGTATTTTTCATTATGTTTCAAGGCCTGTTGTGTGCTCGCTGTGATTTATAATACCTCGAGGCTTGAAACAGAGAGGGGTTTACCTGTTTAATCTCTGTCTCCTTACAGGATTGTTTATATGAATTAAGCCAGTGATTTATTTTTTTGCCTCCTATTCGAGACCAACGTTGAAGAGGAGTCAAACATACAAAGAGCAGTGCGGATTTTGACCTCAAGCCTTGAGCAGGGCAGACTTAAGGGTTTGGGTTTTTTTTTAATTTGCATGGAGAAGCCTTAAACTCACTGGCTGATTTGTCCAGCAGAGAATAATGTTCTTCTAAAAGCACCGAGTGCTCCGGGGGCTGTTGTGGCATGGGCTGCATGTGAGTGCCCGAGGCTGCCGCCGTCCCTCGGGAAAGGTCTGGGCTTCTGCTTGCCGCCTGCCGAATTTTCCGGTGTGGCAGCCAAGCGCCCTGGAGCGCTCTGGGGCAGCACGGCTATATTTAGGTGTGTCCCTCGCTGGCTGAGTTTATGAAGGCTTGTGTAGATTAGGGTAAAAAATTTATTTTGCTCCTTGCCAACTCGTACGCGTTGGCTGGGACATCTCTGCTGCGGGAAGACCAGCTGTGTTGTAGTATGTTACTGGAGACGAGTGGAATGAGGTTAACTTGCCGTTCACAGGAGTGCTTTTAGGACCTGTTTCCGTGCAGCATATGAAGCTCGCTACTTGCTGCAGTTAGCTCTTTAAAGCAAGAAAATCCCTATTTCCTACTGGAGACATTATAAAACTTTACTTGCAATTAATGTTCCAGCTGTTGGCCATCATAAAGCGGTAGCTATAGAAACTGCTTTCTCCTGCAGTTCCATCCGAAGGGTGAACGTAAAAGTTGACGTTTTCCAGGCGTGATCTCAGCCTCAAGGAGAATTGGATGGATGGTGAAAATCCCCTCGCGTGCTTGGCTAGAGACAAGACGGGTTGAAAGCCGCGTGCTCCAGGGCATAGGCCAGCTTGCGGCTGAGTCAGCAATAGCGTTTGCTGTCCTGTAAACACACGACGCCCGCTGAGAACTGTAGTCCTGGCTGCGGTGGCACCTGTGGTGCTGTCTTGGGTGCGCTGCTGCTTTGATACGGTTCTGGTTTTTTCCCCAAAGAAATACAAATATTTAAAACCACTGTTATTTGCAAAAAGTTCTAACCAAAATGTTTCACCAAGGGAAACGAGCCAAGTTTAAAATGAAAGCTTGACATAGGCAAGTGCTCTGCCAAGGAGAAAGCAGGTGTAAATCCTGAGTACTAAAAGCAAGGTGGAGTTGTAAACCACCTCCAGCCTCTGGAGTGATCCCTGTCTGGCATCAACATCCACGTGTCTTCAGAGACACTCGGGCTGTGCTGCTCGGAGCTGGAGCTGGGGCAGGTTGTGCTGTTAGCGAGGGCGGGATTGACATTCTTGCCGAAAGAGATAGGGTGGGTCCTGGGAGGGGGCTGCGAAGGGCACGGCGCTGCCTGCATCCTCGTTCGAGGTATTATTCATTACTGTGTTTCACAGGGCTCAGATGTTTTAGATGCCTCCAATTCTGTCTGTGTTTGTATTAAATAGTGTGAGACCCTGTGCCAGCTGAGACTGCAGACACCTGTATTTATTTTTTATATATATATATATATATATACACACGCACCTCTGTGTTTATCCACGTGGTCTCACTTCAGTGCTGTAGAGACCATCAGCTCTTTCTGCGCGGCTGTCGGCTTTCTGCTGTTCGCTGTGCCACTCGCGTGGCTGCCCCTGTGATAATCCTCTCCGTGCCTCCACGAGGCAGCGACGTCTCCGCTGCTGCCGCCAGCCCCCGGCACACACCGTGGTCTCTGTGACCGCAGCCCGCTGGCTCCGGTGGAGCAGGGCTTGGGCACTGCAGTGTTCCGCTGTTCTTCACCAGGCTTGTGCTTTCTGGCTGGACTCAGCGCTGGAAAGAGCCTCATGTAAATGCGTGTTCTCCCTCGCCGCCTCCGCAGCCCTTCTCGCATCCCGGCAGGTTCCTGTCGTCACACCCCAGGTTGACAGGTCCCATCGCATAACCTGATGCGCTGGGTGCCGTCTGTTGGAGACTGGGGGTTGAAAGGTCTGCCTGTCAGCAGATGGCTTAGGGCAAAACTCCCTGCTCTTGGATGAGTTTGAGGTCGTCAGTTCATCGTCCCCAAATTTAGAGCTCACTGTCTGTTAAGAGGCTGCATTCTTTGAGCTCTTGGTTCAGTAGGTAGCCTTGGGTTTAAAAGTTGTAGAATTAAAGAATGGTTTGGGTTGGAAGGGACTTTTAAAGGTCATCTAATTCCAAGCCCCCTGCCATGGGCAGGGACATCTTTAACTAGACCAAGTTGCCCAAGGTCCCAACCAACCTGACCTTGAGCACTTCCAGCGATGGGGCTCCACAACTTCTCCGGGCAACCTGTGCCTCACCACCCTCTTGGTAAAAACAGTTCATGGGAGATGTTCTCGCAGTGTCTGAGGGACCTTTGGTTCTTTTTTAAACCTTGTGTTAAGAAAGTGTTAATTCCGCAGGCCATCGGCTGGGTTAGCCAGGTTGTGGATTACAGAGCAAAGAGACTCCAAGGATGAACACCAAGTACTTGCGTTGTGGTTTAGACGTTCAATCTAACCCAAGTAGTAATAGCAGGAGGAATTGTAACTTGAGGGTCAATTGTTAGTATAATCTGATATTCTGATGCTCTCCCTCTGTATTCTGTGTGTGCAAAAATCCGCTTGGCGCCAGGAGCGTGGACAGCGATGCTGTCTTAGTTTGTAGCTGCTGTTGCCCATCTCAATCAGCTTCTCTGCATCTGGATTAAGGCCCGGAATATTTTTAACATGTAGATATGGTTTAGGTACATTAACGATGCAAGGAGAGCCCTGTTGTTGGATTCATCCCGAGGGTGGGTCTTCATTCCCCCTGCCTCGCTCTAAAGAGATTATTGCTGTAAAGCACAGTTAATCCCTGCGGGGGCCGGCGCAGGAGGCGATGGGGAGATGTGCTCACGCACCCGCACCAAATGAGGCAGACCCTGTCCTGGGATACCCTCTGCAGCTCCGCGGGGTTTCGGGTGTGAATGTGGCAAACCTGTAGGTGTTCATGGGCTTGATCCTATCAGAGACTGACGTGAAGGTCTTTCTGCACAAGGAGTAGAGTAGAACAGAATATTTTCAGTGGGAAGGGACCTGCAGTGCTCCTCTGGACCAGCTCCCTGACCACCGCAGGGCTAAATCTTTGAGCTTCCTTTGTATTTACCAATCTTGCGTTACCCCTGGGTATCACCCTGCATCAGTAGCTGCAGATAATGTGAATTTTCTGAAATTAGATGCTGCTTTCTTGGATTTCGATGCTGAAGTTGTAATTTCGGAGCGGCTCCCCAGGTCGCTGCCCATCCCCCGGGAGACGAGCTCTGCCTGTCGGTTCTTGTTGCTGGCGTGTAGCTAACCTCACACTTCTGCCTTTTAAATAAAGTCAGAATTGGTTTGGTTTGAAAGCGCTCACAGAAGAGGTGAGGTCCTGCGAGCACTCGCTTCCAGCCCGTGCAGCAGTACTTCTGCCATCCAGGGCTGTTCGGAAGGTAAATTAATCCACAGGGAACAATCCTAAATACCTGAATCAATGGGGAGTTTGCACATAAAACAGCTTTAGTGTGAAACAGTGAAAATTGTGTTTAAAATGAACACAAATTGACGATTAGAAAAGGAACCAGCAGGGTTTATTAGCTCTTTTTTTTTCTTTTTTTGTTGCTTCATTTACAGAAAACGTATTTTGTCACATAGTTATTTTGTTTTTCCTCAGTTTGATGTACTGGGAGATGGCTGATTTCAGCTGCTGATGTGTTTCTACAAAGATTAATCAGACATATGCTGAGATAGGTTTTTAAAGTTAAAGGATTTTAATGGAACAGTGGGCTTTGAATGCTTTTTCTGTAGACAGTGTAGTATGTGCAGACCCAGACTGCGAAATTTTCCAGAAAAAACATTTCAAATGTATTTCTCAATATTAAAAAATTTGAGGGAGCACAAGAAATCTGTGAACATCTGTTTCTTGTTTTTCTCTCATTTTCCTCCGCTAAGCGTACATGTGTTTACCTGACAGCAAACCTATGTTTAAATGCCAGCAAACAAATACTGGCTCTTCGCAGTTGGCATGTGGTGGTTTTAAATTTCAAATTATGTGACAAACAACCCGATTTTGTAACACTTGATGGGAGATGAAGATATCGATCCCCCTGCGTAGCCGAGAAACCTGATCCTGGGGAACAGAACAACAGCACTAGGGGGGTAAAGGCTGAGGCTGCGTGGAGGCACAGGAGGAGTCCCAGGGCTTCCAGTTGGGTTTGATGATGATTTTGTGACTTTAGATGTAAGCAGTTAATTCTGGATCCCGTTACAGTGTCACAGAACACTTATCATTAAGCTATTGGTCACTGACTTCAGTCCTTGGTTGTTGAAGTTCCTGGTTTTGCGCTGGGGATGGAGCCCAGCGGTCTGCTCGGCCCCTGGGCGGGAGTTGCCGAACCGAGCCCCTGGCTTGGAGTGTCCGTTTTGTCAGGTCTGTGTGGGTGTTTCTGAGAATAAATCGAACACCTAGTGTTAGGCAGTGAATTATTCCTGTACTCATCGTGCAGACAACTGGCTAAAATACGTATTTCTCTGCTTCTGGATGCATTTAGAAAACCAAACAAAATAACATTTGCAGTTAAACTGCACCTTCCTTTAGGTGACTTTGGCTGGATCTTCTTCCCCAGGACACTTACTCTTAAAACTTGGCATAGAAAAAGCTGTAGCCTAAAAGCATGTGAGTCTTTGGAGTAATTTGCTGTTTGTGTTTATCAATATAAAAGTTGATGTGGTGCCGTTTGCCAGAGGCAGCATCCGCTTGGTTCAGGGTTGGGCTGCGTGAAGGCAGGGCAGACCAGGGAGACCTCGCAGGGTGGTTTGTGTTGCATCCACGAAGCGGAAGATCCACACTCTTGTGGCCAGGGACAGACGGCACAGAAATTAGAGAGTTTGGACTGGGAAAGGTATTTACCACAGCTAAGGGAATGTGACGGATTTTGGTGGATTTAGCAAGTAGTTCTACAAGCACAGGGCACGTCCAGGGCTTCAGAATATTCAGGGTCAGGTTGAATTTCAGGGGTTTGAGTAGCAGTGAAAGGGTGTGTGATTGGGGCGGTGAGAGGATAGTGAGCGCTGGTTTGGGATCTCTCTCTTTTGTGTTTAGGTTTGGTTTGGTTTTTTTGTCTATTCTGGTTTTTTTCTCCCCTAAGTTCAGGTGCAGGCAAGTTTGACACGCTCAGATAAGCTGTACGTGGGCGTTGGGCCCTTCTCTCCATGACCAAGAGGTCTGATTGTGACCTTGAACAAGTATGTGGGAGACTAAAGATGAAAGGGAAGTCAACATCCCGGAGGGAGTTACAGCCAGGGGATAACTGCACCCGCGTCCAGAAGGGAGAATACCAACGGGGAGAAGATGTTCGTGCTGTGGATCAGTAGTGTCGCTTCCCCATGTGAAAGTCAATACAGCAACAGTCCCTATCTGTAGAACGAAATAATTTAAGGGAAGATGTGTGGATTACACTTAAAGCTTCATAAAAAGCTGCTGTCAATCAAATGAGAGATTGGATTCAGTTTCTGAACCCGACTAATCCAGGAGAGCTGGTTGTTCATGCAAGTCAGGTGGGGGCTCTCTGTGCCCACGACTTGTCGGTGTCAGACACTGCAAGGTTATAAAATTCTGCAAACATTGCCCGGAAAGGTGGTAGCTGCGATGCAAATTAGAAGATGTGACCAGTGCTGATAATGGGTTTTTGTTAATAGTTTCTGCTCTTTCTGGAATTGTGTATTTGAATGTAATGCTGCACGTAGTTTTTAATACTCTTTGTAATTACAAATGGCTTTTAACAGTATGAGCCAAATCATTACAGCCCAAATGTTCTTTTAGAAGTAGTAAGCAGAAACAGTATCATTAAACCAAATTCCATAATCTCTGATTTACGTGAACGTGGAAAATGTGATGAGCATCATTCTTGGCTCTTGCACTGCACAACTCGGCGCGGAGCAGCGTGTGTGCAAGCCCATCTCTTCGTTACTCACTTTGTTTGTAATTTCTTCCTTCAAGCTACTTTGACGAGCTACTCTGAAAATGTGGAACGCACTAAGTATGGAGGGGAAGGCAGTAAAGAGCTTGGCTCTGGAGGAAACCTGAAGCCTTGGCAGTCCCAGAAGTCCAGCATGGACTCCTGCTTGTACCGCGTGGATGAGAACATGACGGCCTCCACCTACAGCCTGAACAAAATCCCCGAGAGGAACCTGGAGACGGTCTTGTCCCAGTCGGTGCAGTCCATTCCTCTTTACCTTATGCCACGGCCAAATTCAGTAGCAGGTAAGAAAGAAATGGTTTTGCCTTTTGGACAGAGCGAGACGCGGTACCTGCACGTCACAGCCTTGTTGGTGTTCTCATTATCTGAGGGGAGATCTTTCCATAGTCATCATCACTAAGCATTGCAAAAACTGTCCTTTCATTTGACTTACTGCTTCTAAGTGGAAAATTCCTGTGGGGAGCGCTGGTGCTGATGGTGTTTAATGGTTATTTCAGCAGTCTGTGGTCCCTTTTTTAGAAAGTGGCACAACTGTGAGATTACTGGCGAATAGGTTTAAAAAAAACAAAGATTCTTTGCTATCGTTACACTGCAAATAATCTTGGGTTTAAAGTACCACATAGTTCCAAGCCATTGCAGCCACTTCTTCTGTTGCGGAGGATTCATTGCAAGTAAAACCGAGTGTCTGATTGCCCCTGAAGATCTTAAGAACTTTGGGGTTAAGAGAGTTCTGATACTTTCTGTATGCCGAGGAGTTGCTATGGATCCATCCCTTTGGAGGACTTCGCCCCGAACGTCTCATCACACACGTGTGCTGGTTTGGCTTTCGCAGCACCTGGGGTCTGCTCATGACTGAAACTTCTTATTTTGGCTTAACACCAACATTTTCTTCATTTAATTTCACGTCCGCTGTTCGAAAGGTTTCTAAATGATGCTGTGACATAATCTTAGTGATGTCTTTTAACAACCCGCAAAGTTTTCCCCTGAAGTTGGTAACAGCAGGACAGAAACAAGAGACAGGATTAAAAATATTAGAGCTTTACTGGAAAGCTGCTTGCCTGGAATTACTCTCCCTTGCTTGGCTGCCCCATTTTTTTTTCTTGCTGGGTAACTTCTCTGGGGTTAACCATTGCGTTCGGGTGGTCTGTAGGTCTGTCTGCAGAGACACGGGGAGGACAGCCTTTGTCCTTTTGGGGAGCCCCCGCAGGATTCACCCGCGGGCTGGCAGCACGGATGTTGCTCCAGGAAGTCGGGGCTGCGCAGAGCCCGGGATATTGTCTGTCCAAACAGCAGCATCTCTTGGCAGCCCAGGCCGCGTTGCATAACTGGATTAGGTTTCCTTTTTAATCCCACTTTGGATAGCACAGGCCTGAAAGCGATGTAGAAATGAGATTTTATAGATGCTGCAGAACGGGCACCCAAAGCACAGAGCTACAGCACCACAGTCTGCGGGACGAAAACCTGGGATTTCAGGAGAGAACTGGGGAGTGGGAAAGAAGTGGGGATCTGCCCTTGCAGCGCCTCGAGGCTTTAAGCTCGATTCTGGCACGGCATAAACCCCTTCAGAGGAGAACGGGGAGGCCAGGTACCCTAACTGCAAATACACACGTGGGGGGGTTAATTGGCTTTGGAAGGCGTGGGCTTGCTTGCTGCTTTTAGAGGCGAATACAGTTTCCAGAGAACTGTCTGGGAACACCTTTTCCTTCTGGATGCTTTTGTTCTGTGGGGTTTCGCTGCTTTGGGGCAGTATGTGAGCTAACACAGTTCGTGCCCCAGGATAAATCGTTGTGGTAGTGACTATGGACAGTACAAGATCCGGCTTAACTTTCTGTCATCGAATGGTGTTACCTCCTGTAAATTTATAGCACCAGAAAATTGTTTGCTAGGTAATAGGTTTGTATGGGTTTTTTCCCCAGAGCAGTTCACGTCGTTATCTATGTACTGGAGTGATGGGAGAGGGAAACCAGATGTAGTTTCTTGGTTGACTTAATCCTAACTGCAGAATGTGCCATTGCCCGAAGAGTTAATCCGGCGCTGTCTGCCAGCTCCATGCCCCTGCTCCAGCGCTACTCGTTGCATCGCCATTTGATAAAGCGGATCAGTAGACTCGCCTGACTGAAAAAAACCCTCTGGAACATACGTGTATTAATTTTGAACTTCTGAATTTAAGTTCGTTAGGGTGGAGGCAAGCGTGCCTGGCGGTGGGGCAGAAAACTGCCTTCGCTTCAGTGGTATTCCACGGTTTAGGGTAACC
Source organism: Bucorvus abyssinicus (assembly GCA_009769605.1). Lineage (NCBI taxonomy): Eukaryota > Metazoa > Chordata > Aves > Bucerotiformes > Bucorvidae > Bucorvus > Bucorvus abyssinicus. The sequence goes on along the minus strand of CM020049.1, from coordinate 12,330,414 downwards.
ACTGCTTTGCTAAAACCGACTGTTCTTGACTTGTGTTTTTCCAAATACAGTTGGGTTTATATACAGACAGTCTATTCTTGGGAGCCAAAGCGTGCCTGCACTTACACCTTGTGGCTTTTTTTTTTCCATTTTTTTTTTTTTTTTTGGTGGTTGTTAAGATTATCCCTGAGTATCTTCCAAAATGGCACAAAAATGTTCTTTCTTACAGCAGCACTCCCTGCCCTCTAACACATCCCTTCGCCCACCGCACAGCTCGCAACTGGGAGCGGTTCTCCCGACACGTGTTGACCTTGTCTTGCACTTCATTGCATAATTTTTCTTCAGAAACAGTTAAAAGCACTGTTTTGGGTAAATACTTCCTCCTGAAAAGAAACCCAACCGACCCAGCAGGCTCTTGCGTTCCATCAGACGGCAGGGCGGGAGGTTGGCTTTGGTGGAGCACGTCTGGGTGCTGGAGAGTCGCCGAGAGTCGCGGCTGTGATGCGTGGCTGCGCGGTAGGAGATTTTTCGAAGCCCAGCTGTGACAGCAGTGGGAGCACCTCTGTCACTTGGGCTCAGCGGGAGAGCGTGCGGTGACAACGCTGGGCGAGCTCCGGCAGCGGGTGCAGAGGTCGTTGGGCGATTTTAGGGGCTGAAGTCGGCAGCGGCTGTGCGGGGCGCTGCTGTGTGCCGGGGCAGCAAACAGGGCAAACGGAGAGGGGGCAGTGGTGCTGAGGGGTGGGAGCAAAGTACCCTCTTGCGGGAGCAGAAGTTAAAGCTCTCCGGGTCACACGTAACTTAGGACAGCAGATTGCTCGCAGCTTGGCTGCGGGGCGAAGTACTAGTAATGGGTTAGCAGCAAATGAAGCAGAATGTGAGCAAATTTCTATGCACTGATTTTGAGGGGAAAAAACTTGAGGAAATGCAGGGAGGGAGCGGCGGGTTCTTCGCTCCCATAGCCCACGTTAGCAGCTCTCCGGTATAGTTCAATGAGAGGCAGCACACCTCAGAGCCAGCCCCCTCGGAAGGCAGCGGAGCAGCCCGGGCGCTGAGCCCATTCCACCTTCAAATTTCCTCACCTTCCAAAGCGAAAACTGCAGCTCACCTCCTGAAACTGCTTTTGTGCACCGCTCGCTGTCCTCATCGCTGCAGAGAGGAGCCCAGCCTGCTCCCAACTGTCATCTTTGTCTTTTCATACTGAAAAGGCATTTTTGATCCCCGTAGGAATCTTCTAAAGACCTTCTTACTGAGTTGTCATTTCTCTCACACTTTTTTTCTCAAAGGTTGGTGGAGCTTAATGTTCTTTCAGCGTTCTTTAGTTATGTGTCTCTGGAATTCCAAGGTTTTTTACAATCTCAAGATTTTTGGTATTTTCTAGATTACACTATTTCTGCCACTTTACGTACAAAGCCCCTGTCAGTTCAGCAGAAGTGCTTCCCTCGGCGTATTCCTCTCCCCTTTGAGAGAACACTTGGTGCCACAGCACAGCCTGAGAAATTCAGGTTGTCATCAGCTAAATTGCATAAAGCCAGCTGGAATGAAACGGCTGTGTAGCTTCCATCCTGAAACGGAAACGTACCCCGCTCCAGGGGGTGCCAGGAGCCCTTCATGGGTACTGGCCTCAGTTTCTCTCAGTGCCTTGGACTCGGCAAAGATCTACCTGCATTTAGCAACAATTTCTAATATTGTGCATTTAGTAGCTTATAATTGTCACGAAGTTTCTCTGCTTGAATTCAGAGTTTTAAGGTCAGATGGCTGAATTTCCTGGAAAACTTTAGCATAACCGTTCAGCCGTGTTGGATGTGAAGATAAGGGGGCTACGCGGAGTTTTGCTGGAGGTGGATTCCTGTGCTCGCTGAGGGGTCTCAGCACCGCCAGCTTTGCCCCTTGGGCACAGCTGCATTTCCACGGTGTTAAACTGCTTTTGTTAAACCCCTCTTGAGGGTCTAAACCGGAGTAAATTCTTGTAATGGTGCTGACTTCAGTGGTCTGAGACAAATTCATTTACATGATGATACTATTATTGGGGAAATAGTTCTAAAATCAATTTTAGCCCTGGTAGGCTTATACTTAACTTGAAAAGTCACTGTATTTTGGTGAGCTCCAAACCCTATGTAAAACATGAAGTATCACCAGGTTAGAACCAGCACCGGTTGCAGATAAGAAAAACTCACGTTAGCATTTCGGTCACATTTTAGAGCAGGGTTTTAAATGTTTGCACTCAGGGAAGTGATTATATTTTCTGTTAACCTCAAGTTCTAGCTCAAATCCCTTTTTCTTCTGTTTAGCCAGTGCTACATTATACTCTATTAACTTAATGTACGTGGTGGGGGAAACCCACAAAAAGGCAAATTAAAAATTTTCTTCATTCTATCAAAGGAAATCCCCTTCCCTTTCTACATAGTCAAGATAAGGGAGCGTTGGGTGGTTGCGTTACCTCCCCTGAGCACGGCTTTGTAGTGCAAAGAAACACTCCTTCATTCTTGCAGTGTTAACTGCAATTTTTCTGGCTGTGTGGCATTCAGAAAGCATAACCCAGTAATCACCAGTTCTAACCGAAACCCCAGTTCTCAAAGCTTGGAAAAAATAGGCAGGAAATCGAGAAGAACAGAGAAATAGAGCCAGGGTAATGAGTGTCCATGTTGGGGTGACGAGACGGAAAAATCTCGGTGTTTGGATGCGGCACTGACACAGGCTGCCCAGAGAAGCTGTGGCTGCCCCATCCCTGGCAGTGCCCAAGGTCAGGTAGGACGGGGCTTTGAGCCAACTGCTCTAGGGGAAGGTCCTGCCCATGGCAGGGGTTGGACTGGGTGAGCTGTAAGGTCCTTCCACCCCAAACCACACGGTGATTCTGTGATTACATGAAGACACACAAAGCCGTGTCTGCACCGGTGGTGGTGCTGGCATGGAGCAGTCGTTGCCGAAGGCCCTCGTGGTGGCAGTGGCAGAGGGTCCAAAGCCAGCATGGACATGCTCCGTGGTTATGCCACAGACAGCAGCAGCGAGTGCCAACAAAGCCTTGGAATTCCCTTTTCCATTGCATTTACCTGTTCTCCAGGCATTTGGGTGACAGTTTCAGAAAGACAGGAGGAAGTTGCTAGCAAAATTCTTTCCAAAAAAACCCAGAAGCAAAAAAAACTTATCTCTGCTTCCGTGTGGTGCAGAACTTTTTACCTGTCAGGAGAGGTGATGTATGCTCCAGCCTGGGAGAGGGCTGCCATGGCAGGAGGTTATGATCCCAGGAAAAAACTCTTTGAAAATAATCCTGGGTCTTCCAGTAATCTTTAAAACGCAGTTTTACAGTTCAGCCCCTCATGAATCCGTTTGCTTTGCTCTTTTATTGTTCCCAGAAATGGAAACCTTCAGCTGCGTTTTCTTCCTGTCCCGTCCCCGGCAAATACGCACAATAATTCATTTTATATGCTTCAGCATTCTTCATGCTCGTCGTCAGAAGACGCTTGGCATTGGAGGTGGGCATTCAGACTTGTGAATGAGCACAAATTTCATAGGAAAGTTCATTTCTGTACACAGCGAACGTCACATTCTCTTTCCATTACCCTTGAAATCTTGTGTTACTCAGACCACATGCGTGGTTTATAAGGTCTGTTTAAATGTTAATAGAGGATTAAAATGCCCTTACGTAATACTAGCTCTTCTCTTATTCCTCTTGGAGAACATAAACCAGCAACAAATATATTATTAGTTATTAACTTTAAATTCTTTATCCATTAGAAAAGAGTACTGTTGAAGGTGAGGGCAGGGTTTGTTTAAATGCCTATAAATGGTGTATTTTGGAGAACAGGGTGAGCAGTGGTGATCCCTGGGAGCATCCTGTATCCCGGCACCTAGCGGCGGGTCCTCTAAGGGTGTTGTTCCTGGCAGAGGGCTGAGGGTCTGGCAGAGCTGCCTGCCTCTGCCTGCAGCACGCAGGAGAAAGCACAAGCTGATTGTGCGAGAGGGGTTATAAACTGTGACTTGAAAAGTGTGACTTTCAGAAAAGCAAATACCTCTCTCCTAAGGTCAGAAAAATACAGTCATAAAAATACGAGGTCAGGCAGCGGTGTTTGAGCAGGCGAGGAAAGTGGTTGGAGGAAGCAGATCATGAAAATCCGTTTCTTACTATAGAAAGGTGCTCATTCTTTCCTCTGTCCCATGGTTTCCCTGGAGGAGTCCGGGAAAGGTCACGTAAACGGGGTGAGAGCGGTGATCCCGTCTGGAGTGACCAACCGGCGAGCTGTGCCAGCGCAGCGAGCCCGGCCGCGGACCCCCGGGAGGAGGCAGAGCAGAAGCTTTGTAAGAATGCCTTCAACTCGGCCCGAGGGAAGGAGAACTGGAACAGAAATAGCACCGAGAGAACTGCGATGTTAGACGAAACGCCCTGCACCAGGGGGAAGGAAGCTCTAATTAGATCGGCCGTGGGGCGCGGGCTTTTCCGCAAGCCCTGCAGTGGCACCGCGTTGCAGCGTGACAAACATTTGCACCGTTTTTCTTTTTTTTTACTTTCATCGTGGGGCCTGGATAAAGTCTGAATTCGATGCAACTCTGCATATGGAGAGCAGTGAAATGAAGATGCTTCCGATAAACCCAAAAAACTTAGCATTGTCCTGTTTGTGGTGGGCCGTGCCGTGCTAACTTAGACCAGATACCACCCCAAAACTGAGTCGTTAAATCTGGAGCAAATTTGTTAACGCAGCTGTGAGGAGTCTGAATTTGGGGTACGTGGAGAATACCTTGTAATAACACAGTCTGAGCCGCGGCAAACTGAATGCACTGGCTCAGTCGAGGGCAGTAACACACCACCCCTCTTCCCCATCACCCCCAGAAGACCCAGTCTGCAATCCCACCCCCTCCCTGGGCTGCCAAACACCAGTTGCGAGGCAGGTTGCTTTCTGTTTGTTCAGATAGCACATGGAAACTGAATTATCTTCCACGCTTTGTTTGCCGTTTCCTCAGGAGAATTGCATCTGCACTGTGCAAACACTATCTCTGAGGAGCTATGGTTTTTTCCTCCCATGCGTTTCATCTGCAGTCACTGTGTCTCACTACGCAGACTACGGTTCAGGATTGAGGGGAAGCTTTCCACAGTTTAATATTATATTTTCTAAGATAAATTGATCTTGCATAATTTTTGAAGTACTGAAGCATATTCTCAGGAAAAATGACTTCTAGTTCCTCTGGCCTTAGATCTCTTAATTATTCCTCAGTTCTAAATCAGGAAGATAAATCTCGGTTCATCAGCCTGAGAAATGGCAGGATAGTTGTACCGACAATTGCAGAGATAACCCGTGGCAAAATGTGAAATGGATCTGGCAGCTCACGCTGACTGCAGCTCATCATGGATGAGACTCCTCGGCTGTGGCTGTAGAAGATGATGACGATGAAGGTGGGAAGCAAACCTGGCTTTGGGCTGCTGAGGAGAAGCTCCTCACTTGTAGGACCGACAATAAGTCAGGGCACTGGCCATTGTTGTGCTCTTCTCTGGCTACGCCCGAAGTCCACCCCTGCAAAACATCTGGGGTTGCAGCTGCTTTCTTGTTTCATAGACAGGACAGTGCAAACTCTTCAAATAAAAGAAAAATAAAAAATACTGCCAAGATTGCAGTTCTTCCCAGGAAGGGAATTGATTCTTCTTCCAGAAGGCTGCACGTGAATTGTACGGACTCAAAACAGTATTTCTGAAAGATCGTTCAGCCCTTTGCATTAGAAAAGCTTTTTAATTACACAACAAGTTCTGGCAAAGTGGTGCTCCTCAGAATCTGTGTAAGTCCCAGCATCGCTGCCCCTCCTCGTAGCTGCTGCCTGGTGTGGACACGGTCTAGAAACCGCAGTCTAAGGATGTCTCCGAAGTCTGGCTCTGCGGTCACGGCTGTGGTGACCAGCTGACCGTCATTCAGGCTGCAGAAATCTTGGCTTCTTGTTGAAAACCTTCCCCTGAATCCTAAGGAGGCAAACCCTGCAGCCCGTCAGTAGGCGGTGAGGAGAAGGGAGAATGATGTGTATGAGGCAGCTCTTTATCTGTTCACTGTGGGTTTATGTAAGAGATGAGGCGTTACAGGATTCCATTCATCTGAAGCTATTCTAAAAGCTGCTTTTGAGGACTTAAAAAGGAGAGGAAACAAAAGAAAAAAGAGCAAGAACAAAACCTCTTAAAATCAGCTTTCTGGGAAGAAAAAAGTAGAGCTGCCAATATTGCAAAGTGAAGAATATCCATCCCCGTGCTGGTTTTTAGGCTCTGTTAAAGAGAGCAGCGTGTCGGGTGGGAGATGCCGTGTTTGAGAGACCAGCCAGTAGAGTTGGGAAACTGGCCTTCAGAACCTGGGCAATCCCGCACGGCGAGTCCCTTCATGAAGGGTTTTCCACAGAGACCTAAAAAAGCACAGCTCCCCCGGGTTTGAGGAAACCACGCTGGCCGTGGAGCTGCCACTGGCCAACGCTTCTGAAACAATCAACTGCACCAAGTCCCACCCGTTTGGAGAGTCGGGTTGGGTTTGGGCAGCACCGGTGGGGTATGACTTGTGCTCGGTGGCTCTTCAGAACAGCAACGGGGCGTTTAAAACCCTGAACCATTACCGGGAGGCTCTGTGCTGCCCCTGAGGATTGCAGGTCTGGCTTCTTGGGCGTGCAGCGTGTTTGGTGCTGTATTTTCTTGGTGTGGATGGGCTCGTTTGAGGGTGTTTTCCTGGAGACTGCAAGTCAAAAAACATCTGATAATAATCACATTATAAAGCTGATTCTCTGTTCAAGGACTAATGTGAATTGGGAAAAAAAAAGTTATGTTAGGGTTTTTTGATAAGTAATTGGGGAGGAAGTAGTTTTTTGGAAAAATGAGCTTTTATCAGTTTCTTTCTACATTGAATGGTCTTGTATAAAGAAATTAAATTGCCAGCAAGAGTAGTGTTTCTGGTCATCCTTGATGGCTCCGTGTGTGCTTGATAGAATTAAAATGGGACTGGAACAGGACTAAGTGGAATTTAGAGGGAGGAAGTGTTGTCCTTCACAGCTGATAGATCTATACAGAGAAATACTCATCCATTTTTCTTCAGAGCAGCAGAAGCAGCTTCAACAGGGTGACTTGACCTGAAGTCATGAGAAGTCAGCAAAGAAAAAGTGTGGTGTCTTCCCAAAGAAACAGTAGTTCTTTGAGCCAGCAAGTTTGTTGGCTGTGCTCGCTGAAGCCCCGGCCCGGCCGAACTGCTGAGCTGTGCGTTACGCTTTGGTAGCGCCCGTTCCAGGGCAGGAGATGTGCCTGGGAGGGGTGGTAATCCTTGTCCTGATTTAATGGTCTGCATAAGCTACTGCAGCGTCGTTTGTATAAACGCAGTGTCAAATGTAACAGAAAAGCATTCAGACTTTGATTGTTTCTATTACTATTACTATTTTTAAAAGGGAGTCTCCCTTGCATGAATATTCCCTTTCCGCGCTCTCCCAGGATCGGTTAGGGCTGTTGCCGAGGGGATTTTCAGCGTGTCCCAGGTGCACCAGCCAGTGCTAGTTTCCTAGCACTTGCCTGACAATCCATTGAAGTGAAAAAGGGTTTTTCTTTAACAAAGGATTATCCGTTAAGGACCTATTTTTCACGAGAAAGTGGGCAGCCACGTGTGCGACTGCATCAAACACGTGGGTGCTCTGCAGCTGCCGCTGGCCTGGTGGCAGGGTGCTGGGATGAAGGACTGACCTGCCGGACCTGGCAGCGGGCTCCTGGGCCAGCCTGTGGTTTGTGTCCCTGGAGGAGATGCCCCCAGGACACCTCGGGTCTGCCTGGGGTTGCTGCAGGAACATCTGCTCTTCCACTGCAGATGTTCTGGCGCAGTTACATAAATCGCACACGGTTTTTGAGCACAAGGCACATTTCTTTGGCCTGTGCCACTGCAGCAGGAGGAGGACCTGGAGCGGGCTGATGGAGGCGCTGCAGGGGGCTGCCGGAGGCGCTGCAGCGGGCTGATGGAGGCGCTGCAGCGGGCTGATGGAGGCGCTGCAGGGGGCTGCCGGAGGCGCTGCAGCGGGCTGCAGTGCCTTCAGTGCTTACGGACAATGACCCGCATCCACGCTACGGCCACACCGTTCTAATTGCAGCGTCTCAGTCTAATGTGCTCCTTCACAGCGAACATCTAATCAACTTTACAAGAGTAGAAGAGCGTGAAGGACTTCTAAAAACAGACTTTGATGAGCTTAGCTCCTCATCTTTTCTCACTCCTGTTGTTTACCTTTGGTCCTTTCTCTGTCACTCTCTTACTCTTTTCCTTACAACTGGCACAGGGAGTTCAGGCAATTTGAAGAGCAGCGTTCCGAAGTGCTGCCGAGCTGAGCCCCTTCTCCCCACCCTTGGTTGCAGCCTCCAAATCTTGCTTAGTTTTGACTGCAGCACGACTTGGCCAAGATCGTTCCACGGGCATTAGGCACCGGACAAAAAGAAGGTTCCTCTTGGTTTTGACACGTTCTGCCTTTCCGTGGTGTTGAGTTGTGACATCTCGTGTTGGGTGGCAGGGAGGAAGGGCTCCAAGCCTGGTGCCGTGAGCTACTCTGGAGAGCTGTATCAAAATATTTACCCGTTTCACAGCGAGGAATTAACGTCAGCTTCACAGGCAGCCTTTGCAGAAGTCATTTAATGAATTAGTTCAATTTAAAATAATAATCTTGTTATGGTAATTGACCAAAAACAAACGAAAAAAAAAAGAGCGGTATTGGATGCAGACAGTGAGCAGCCCGACGCTGAGCTGCGTGACTTCCACGGGTAAATGTTTAATGGGACTTGTGGAACGGCGAGCAGAACAGAGCTAGTGATCTGCAAAGGCTGTTTCTAAGTTTTTCTGTTCATAATTGGGAAGATGATTTCCTGCAGTGGAGTTTTCAGTGCAGATGACGTTTTTCTCATTTATTTGTGTATTTTTGCTGGTCTGTTGGAAGTTTAATTTTTCTGCCACTAATTCTGGCTTTATGAACAGATAAATGTTAATATCCAAACTAAATAGCTCTAAATTGAAGAGGACATTGTGGGCTTCAGCATAAAACGCGCTGCTGGGTTGTTCTGTACGTAGTGGGAGATGTCGGCTGTCTCTGTCAGCCTTTGCTCACACACGGCTGAGTGAGTTTACGACTGGCAGAACTTAGGTAAGAGACTCTGCGTCTCCGTTTTCCATGTGTCTGTTTCATTTGTGAGCATCAACCCGAGAGCAAGCCACAGCAAATACCAAAGGGCATGAGAAAAAGGTACCAACACACTCCTTTACTCCTTGCTAGGGGAAGTCAGACTTGGTTCACCTTTGCTGTGTTTACTCCAGGTAGTTACAGCTCCGTGTATTTTGTTTAAAAAACCAAACAAATGCAATAACCAGAGTATTGGATCTGCAAGCCCGGTGTGATGTAGTTGTTTGCTTTCTCATGGCAGCCACCAGCTCAGCCCACTTAGAAGATCTCGCTTACCTGGATGAGCAGAGACACACTCCCCTGCGGACCTCGCTCCGAATGCCACGGCAGAGCATGGCCGGCGCCCGCACGCAGCAGGACCTGCGAGGTAAGAGCGGGCCGGAGGCTCCGGGGCTCGTGTTCCTCAGGGCAAACTGGGGTGGGAGCTTGTACTGCAGCCGCTTCACCCGTGGCCACCTGAAAAGGCTGGAGCAGGACTCGTTTCCGTGCAGGTATTAAACTCTGCCTGTCCGTGAGGATGTGAAGCAGTCTCCTTTATTTCCAGTGTGCTCGGCGGCACAGCCGGGTCAGAGCGGAAGGAAGATAAATGATATCATGAACTAAGTCCTCCTGCCTTCTGGCTGGTGGCCGCTGGACGGCCCCGCTCCTCCATGATTAGTGAAGTGCCGTCAGGGAAACGTTTTGGGTTTGCCAGATGCACACTCTGCGTAGCCGTGGTGTAAAGATGGATTAAAGAAGAATCATGTTACTGAACTGGCCCAAATTCTGAGCAGCCTCATTTTTCAGGAAGACATGTACATTAAAACCGGCGTACGGCACTGCAGCCCCTACGCCGCCTCCCATTGCTGCTCTGCCCCGAGGCGGGGTGATGGCCATCTCCTTGGCTTGCCAAGGGTGAGCACGGCAGCCACGTCCGGGGTGATGGGATGGGCTGTGCGTGCCTACGAACAGCCTGGGGCTGAACCTGTGCATCCACCACTGCATCACGTAAGGATATTCCAATAAAAGATCCCCAGTTCCTCTCCCAGATTGCTCCCCTACCAGCCCTCGGTCAGTCTCTGAGCCCTGCAAGGCTTAATATTTTGTTAGTTTCTTAAAAAATGAGAAATTTTGATGAGCTACTCTATTTTTTCTTCTTTTTTTCAATAAATCGAAGGATTACAGCCCCACTTTGCAGTTTGCAGTGTGCCAGTAGCAGTAGGGAGAGAGCCAAGCGCGGTGTACGCGGCCACCATCCCGACGCGCCCCTCTCACGGATGCTCACAATGCCGGTATTCAGGCAGCCCTTTGACTTCTGAAAGGCCTTTTGAGAGGGGAAATTTTTGTGGTTCTTCCTGGCAAATTCCACAAAAAAGACGTTAGTGATGAGAAGAGGAGCCAGGGCTCGTGTTTTAGTATTCTACGTTTTTCCAGGCAACTCCAGCCACATTCACTCCCTGTCCTTGGGGTTTCAGCCCACCCTACAACTTCCATCCCCCTTTTAATGTGAGCGTGGTCTTTGGCTGCATCCTCAAGCGATCGCCGTGATGGCCCTGCGTCTGCAGCAGATCGCTGGGTTAACGCTTCATCCCTGCCGTTTGTCATGGCAGAGGTAGAGTACATGGCCAGGACCACTCGTTTGGGATTTTTTGTGGTCGTTGCTGTGCTACGAGACTAGTTTGTTCTCCCCGTACGTAGGGAGGGCAGTTCTGTTGGTGGTACATTAAACTTTCCCTTTCTCTGGGTTTTTTTGAGCAAGCGCCCACCGTCCTCAGGGGTGCAGGAGGGCGGCAGGTCGGGTTTTCGCTCAGCACGACCTGTTACAGCCTGGCTGGGTTTTCCACCAAACGCACGAGTCCCCGACTGGGAGAAAGAAGTGGGTTTGTGTCGCTTTGGTTCTCAGTCCGTAATGAAATCATATTGGCTGGTTGAGGCAGTTATAAAAATGTATTAACAGGCAGTAAGTGAAGAAAGCAAAGTTTGACAGACAAAATTTCCATATGTTCGGAGGGAGCAGCTTGCCAAGGCTTCGTAATTTGCAGTGATTGCATCCAAAACATTAAACTTTATTGTAGGAACAGGATCAAATTGTTTTCCAGACACGCTTTTAAAAATCTTGTAGCACTACATATTTTCTTTCTGCTTTTTGTTCTTTTTTGGTTTTCCTTTTTTCGTGAAGGTTGCGTGAGAAGAGCAGGAGGGTTTCAGGTTTTTTTTGGAATTTGCTGCTGATCCTGGTTGAGGTGCTGTGCTGGTTTTAAAGAGAGGGAGAGGAAGACAGTGTGAAAAAACCAAACCACCACTATTTGGAAATATTTTCATTCCATTGAATATGTGAGGGGTTTTTTTCCTCCCCAAATGCTACATGTTCCAGATATTACTGTGAAATCGCGTCGATCTGGGCTGTTATAATCACCAGCTCTGTGTTCCAACTGGAAATCCTAAACTTGGGTTTAACTTTAATCTCTCTAGTCTTGGCACTGGGCTGAAATAGCGAAGCAATTCCTGGCCCTGTATCAGGGGGACACGTTACAGCGCGCTGATTTGTTCCCAGTGTTGAAGAATCCCAGTGCAGAGAAACTAAATGGGCGACCGTCCCCGCTCTCCTGTTCAATCAGTTATTTTGAAGAGGGCAGTAACGGAGCGGTCCCGGCGGCTGCGACCGTGACGAGCGGTCGCAGCAGTGGTGGGTTTTTAAGAGGGTGGTGAATGCAAGTTTTGCTTTCCCTGTTTTCAGCCAGCGGGTTCAAAGCCGTTCGGGGTCGGTGTAACCCACAGTGCGAGGGGACGGCCGTGATGTGCCGTGGAGCAGGAGCCAGATGGCAACCGCGTTATTGTGGTATTAAACACCTCGGCTGTTGCCATCGTGATTTTTTTTTCTCCAGAAAGGGGCTCTCGGTGCTGGTGCAGGGTGTGAAGCACCGTGGTGTTTCGCTGGGGTGTGGAGCATGGCCCAGGCTCCACCAATACATTGTTCACCAGTATCAGCAGCGTGGCGGTAGCGTGACTTCCTGAAATTGTCTTTTACGGTTTTCTGGGGCTTTCTGTTTTCCTCGGGGGATGTGTTTAATGCTGTCACCTTTCGGGTAAGAGAGTTTCACACGCTTCGTAAAAACACTCGAAAGCAGTTTAGCCTTTTCAGGTACGTGGTCTGTGACAAACGGGCGCTGGTGTCTTCCTTGACTCGTCGCAGTCTAAAGCAAGTAAAGGAAATAAACTGGGACATTTGGCTAGTTTAGGGGTTCTTATTCAACAAAGCACCCGGCAGATGCTGACGGGTACTGCGTTATTCAGAACCGCGTTTCGCTGTAATAAATACTAAAGTTCTTCTCACCTGGGCTTCCTCTCGGCGTACGGGCAATATCTGGGCAGGGCAGCTCTGGACAGCAAGATGCATCTTCACCAGGAGGTAGGAAAACGGCAACAAAACGCGTCAAGAAGAAAACGTAAAGCCATTAATGAGCTGTGGGTGCTGATTGCCAACGTAGCTGAGAATTCCTTTGTGAAGAGAGGGGAGTCTGTAAAACAAGACATTTTAGAGTCTTTCAGCAACTGGAATCACTGTAGCAGGGGTGAGCTGGGTGGTAAAACAGAACGAGCCTTTCTCTGACTTTGCTCCTGCTCGTTTTTCAGCCCAGTGGTGCTGAGTCAATCGTGCACATGACACAATCAGCTTTGGTTTGATTTAACTGAGTTTTCAGGCCCAAACCAGAGCCGGGGCAGGTATGGCAGGCAGGGGTTTAACTTGGGATTTGAATTTATTGCCTGAGCTCCACAGACGTTTGCACAGTATTTCATCAGCTGTCATGAAAATTTTACGCTACCAGACCTCGTTCTGTCCCGCTCCACACACTCATTGCCAGAAAAATATGGATTTAATTTATGTTAAGATATTATCAGAAGTTCTGGATATTTCTGTGGTACTCTGGCTTAAGGTCTTTAAAATGCTTCATTAAAAAGGAATATAAAACCCAGCAAGCCTTTGACAAATTTTCAAGGATGGGAGGGCAGCTTATTCACATCCTTTGGTTTTCAGCAGTACTAAAGTCAAGTGGCTGATGGGGTTCACCCAAAACGTGTGCGCACATCCTCACCCGCTACTTCTGAACCTTCTTACCCTCTTCTTCAGAGCCCTTTCCATTCGTTTTTCCTTTACTTGATTTCTGCACCGAATGCCGACGGTGCAGCCTTCCTGCGGTCTGGTTCTCCTGTCCTTGTGATGTGGGGCAGTTTTTCAACTCCTTGAAAAGAGTTGGAAAAATTCCCCTAGGGCTCCGGGGTCTTCCCCCGGGTTCATTCCTTGCCTGCCTGTGCCTGGGGACCGCTTGAGGGTTCGAAAGTAAGTAGTAACGGGGGAGGATGTTGGTGTGGTTCAGCAGATGGTGTCGGGGATTCATGAGGATCTGGCACGTGGCTTGCAATTAGTCAATGGCAGTTGTAAATTATTATAACCATTTTCAACATTCCAGCTGCAAGAATGTTGATGCTGCTTTCGTCTTCCAAAGATGGTGTGGTGAAATAAAATGTCTTCTGCTGGCACTTGGAGGTGGTTTTGGTGGCTGGTGGGACAAAAACCCTGTTCTCAGCACTCGTGTCCAAACTAATGTGGCACCAAGGCTCATCTGGATGGCAAGGGGCAGCGTCCCCTGCCCTCCGTGAGCTCTGAGGGTACGAAGCCTGACATGGTGAGATGTCCCCCCAGGCTGGCAGAAGAGGTTTGATTCGCTGGGGTCAGGGACCAGTGGTGGTGGAGGGTCTGGAGGGGCAGGAAGGTCGGAGTTAGGTAGATGAGTGAGTATGCTTCTTCTCAGGGTGTTGTGAAGTGTGGTTTAGGACGGGATGTGCTATGCCTCGATGACAAGCAAGAGGTGTGTATCCATGTCCGCTCGGATAAAGACCAATCAATGAGCAGCATCTTAATGGATCCCACAGCTTTTATATTTAATCAGTCTTGTCTCTGCATTAGAACCCAAGACTATTTGGTACCTGTTGGAGTTCTGGCTTTCGGAAGAGCATTATTATGCATTTTCATTCCCCAACACGACTATCACGTAGGTACACGCACAAATAGAGAAAAGCAGTAGCTCATCAAGCACAAATCGTAGCTTGATGTTTTCCAAGTGGAGTCTTTTGGGGTTTTAACTTGGTTTTATTTGATTTTCTCTGTGTAGTATCAGTGGCATAATGCAAACAACAAACTTCCCTCGTCAAATGCAGTGCTGGAATCCTCAGTTTGTATCAGTCAGGCCACTACAGCTGGTTATCTCGGCCACGTCCGTGTGCGATTGCTCGTGCCACAGGCCATCCCCTGGTGGGAAGTCCATCAGCCCCGCTGACGCCAAGAGCCCGACTGGTGCTGCCACAGCCTGGAGCTGTGCTGGGGACTCGGGGGCTGCCTCAGCACCACTGGCTGCAGCAGCCCCACTGCCTTGTCCCCTCCCACCACCTGCGATTTTGCTTCTCCAGCGTCTTCCCATGCCAGCACATCTTGCTGCGCTGGCGTGACAGACCCCAGCAAGGGGAGTCAAATGAGCTGCTTGTGAGCTCATGCAATTCAAAAGGCATCTCCACCCTAGGATAAATTTAAAGCACATTCATCATTTTCAAGTGGGAATAAAAATACAGCTCCTGTCTGCAGCATTTTCTGTATCAGTTAAAAAAAAGGGCAATTCAAACTAGCTAACATTTTTAAATGCAAGCTGTTTTCCTTTGACGTGTCTGATGTGACATTAAATCCCAGCCCCTTTATCAGCTCTGGTTCAATGGATCAGCTCTGAGATCAGGTCTGCGAGGGATGTCAAGGTGATTTGAGCCATGGGCATCAGTTCAGCAGTGCCCCGGGGAAGGTCCCTGTGCAGTGATGGAGTCGGCACAGGGATGAGGGAACGCTGGGGGCAGGGGCAGCAGAGCCTCGGAGTCGGGGGGAGCATCTCTTATGCTGCTGGGCTGGTTCAGAGGGAGGGAGGGAAGGCTGGGGAGACTGGGAAGGAGCAGGCATCGGCGTGGCCAAAGGGGTTCCTTGCCCGGCCTGGGAGTGGAGCTCGTCCCAAAGCGCAGAGCTGGACAGAGCACACTGGTCTGTCCAAAACCCATGGGTCCGTATTTACAGTAAGATCTGCGGGCTGGTAGCACATGTAGAACCTCTTTCCGTGTGGATAAAGCATCCCACTGTTGTAATTGGATAAACTATGTTCAATGAGTTTAGAGCAAAGTCTGGTGCAGCAGCGTTATCTGTACCCCGGGGGCCTTCAGACCAGAGCAGGAGGTCTGCGTAGGGGTTGAACCACCACCCGCGTGTCCACAGCAGAGGATGAGCGGTGAAGAAAGGACAGACGTCAGCAGTTGCTGAATGGTGTTTGTGCTTTTTAAGTGTCTGAGGGCTCGTAAAACTTCAGAGAAGCCAAGCGGTCTCCACTGGCACAGCTAATGTAAATGATGGGAGTGTGGTCGTGCCAAGAGACAACACTAACCAAAGCAGTACTGTACTGAAATCCCTCTGCAGCCCTGCTCGGGGAGCTCCTCTTCTGCAGCCTCATGGGGTTTCTTCTAAAATACACTATAAAGGCATCTAAATTTTGTGTGGTTGTTTTCATTTGCGTGCTGTATGATCTCAAGACAAATTAAATCCAACTTCTGCGATCCATAGCTCAAATTTTCCAGTTTACCACATCAGCCTAGATGTGTGTGGTGAATGTCAAGTACAACGCGGGTGTTGCATTGGAAGGTGTGTTCAGAGCTGCCATCCCAGGTCTGGAATCACGTCCTGTGGATACAGCTCCATACACATCACTTAGCCCTGACTTGAAGGAATTGTGTTCTAAAATTCAGAGTTTGCAGCCAAAACACGATGTGACTAACACCCCCCTGAGTGGGCATCACCTGCTGTCTTTGTGGCCACCTTCCGAAAGTTTTTAATTAAAGAACCGTTTCAGTGGGCAAGTGGGAAGATCCAGCGACTGTTTCTGCCGGCACAAAGTGCTTCCATCACTTTTTAGATTTTTTTATAGATTTATGTGTGTCATCTCCCAATTACAGCTCTCATAGGCAGGACGCACCATATGAGTCGATCTTTCTAATAGCATCTCGGCACCAGATCTGCGCGGAGCCGTTACTCTTTTTAGGTGTGCGCTCCCTAGATAGCTTGTGCCAACTGGAAAGAACGGCAGTTGCCCTCTGCCTCCACCCCCAAATGTTCCTGAAAAAGTTTCAAGGCTGGTTTGGGTTTAGTTGTGATTTTGTTATAACCAAATGCATTAAAAAATGGGGTCAGTAACAGGATCACTACCTGTGTTTTAGGTGTCAGTGTTGCCGTGGTGTACGTGGTCTGTTGGGGCGGTGTTTCTCGCACTCCTTGTTGCCTTGACGTTGCACCGCTTTTCCTCATGAAGGGAGGAAACGTTTTAACTGCCGTGCAGGAGCAGCCTATCGGCAGTCTGGTTTCATTTCTGTACGTTAGAAGACTTGGAATCACTTTGCTTAGCTTGATTTAGCCCTTCTAAGTGGACGCACGCGGCCGTGTCGCAGGGGTAGCTCCCGGGCAAGCCGCTCTGCCCGGGGCAGGGCCTTCCGTTACGGGGACTTGAAGCAAGAAATTTCATTTCTCCACCCACACTTTCCCTCGCTGTAAAGTGCCTCTTCCGGTGAAATTCTCTGAACTCCTTCGGTGGAAGATGCTGGGAATAAACCCGGTGCTTTTAACAACAAGCCCACACGTAATAAACAAGCTTGTGTTTTTTTTGACCTCTCGCATTGAAAAGATTTCATAGGAAGATGAACCAGCAATTCCCAGACTACGGTTTTACTGTTAGCGCTGGTGTTTATGTTCTTCCCCTGTGTGTCTTCTCCACAGTACGCTTCGCACCCTATAGACCTCCCGACATCTCGCTGAAACCGCTGCTCTTCGAGGTGCCCAGCATCACCACCGAGTCCGTCTTCGTGGGCCGGGACTGGGTGTTCCACGAGATAGACGCGCAGCTGCAGAGTTCCAACGCCAGCGTCAACCGGGGCGTCGTGATCGTGGGGAACATTGGGTTTGGAAAAACCGCCATCATCTCCAGACTGGTTGCGCTCAGCTGCCACGGCACCCGTATGAGACAGATTGCGTCCGATAGCCCCCACGCCTCTCCCAAACGTGAGTACCCAGGTCTTCAAAATGCAGAGACTTGTTCCCTCAGCGTTTAGAATGGTTTGGGCTGGAAAGATCCTGTTCCTCTTCAGGCCCAAGAGAGCAGCTTAGTCTGTGTTGCCAAGCAAAGGAGGCACCTGTCAGCAATATTTATACTGCTCCTGCTCCAGCTCTAGGTTTTGAAGAGTCAGAATAGTCTGTCTCTTATTTCTCTGGCTGAGAAATGACTGAACAGATTTTCTCTGACTGGGAAGTCTCCAACTTTCATTGCCAATGTTCTATTGTTACAAATCCACGCTGGTGCATTCTCCTTCCCATGTAGTTTGTTCATCTCAGTTTATCGCGGCGCCAATGCTCAGGGTGTGGGTCCCAAGCGCACGTCCGCTCAGCACCCAGATTGCTCTACCTCTTGTGGCCCCGTCCAGCTGACATCACTCTGTGCTGGTGTGTTTGCAGGTGGGGATGACAACATTTTAAAGTCATTCAGCTCTCAGGAAGTGAACAGGACTAAAAATACTGGCTTGGTACCTAAAGGTATCTTCAAGGATCTCGGTCACTGTATGTCAGTGAAAGTGCAGTTAAACCTGTTTACTGGAACGCTGTAGTCTAAGCCGTGTCGAACACCTGAAATGTCACCGAAGGCTGGCATGTTGAATAGTGTCACTTGTCAGAGCGACACGAACAACGCGTGGTGAAAGGCAGGGCTCATTCCTGGATTGGAACTGCAGCTCTGCCGTGCACCAGCTGTACGTTTCCTTAGAGGGGTTGTGGAGATTAAAGTGGCTATCGGACTTCACTGTTTCTGGCCTACAAGCGTGGGTATTTCAAAGGAGAAGGTGTCCTGCAGCTTTCATGCCCAAAGGACGACGGTCCTTGGTCACACCTAACGCGCTGTTGCTCGGTTCGCAGTCGGGTTTGTCCATGAGGTTGAAAGCTCAGTGATTCCCCAGTGTCAGTTGTTGGGCTGGAGACCTGCAGAGTCAGTCAACTCTCTTGACTTGATTTCTTAAAGAGATCTCAAGTCCTAGTCCAGCTACAGAAGATAATAATTATCCTGCCAGTTTCTTTGATTTTTTTTTTTTTTTTACATGCTGAAAAAAAAAGATTTTATATTATGCTTAGTAAAACCCATGTATAGTAGTAACTGCTAATCGGGTGACCTGAGCACAGCGCAGCAGCTGTGCTGTCAGCACTAGTAAGCTGGCAGGAATACAGCCCCGTCCTCTGAGTCCTGTCCAGGAAAGAATGCAGGTGGAGGTGGGGGTGCCTGCTCAAAATCAAGAACTAACCCATTCCGGGTTTAATTACGTAGGCAGCAGTCGTCGCCCCTTGTTGTTTGCCGTTAAATGGGTCATTGTTTGCATGATGCTTTCAAGTCAAGCTCAGGGATGGGTTGCAGCGATCCGTTCAGGGGAATCCTCTGCTAGGACAGACTGCGCTGACGAGGACTGTTTAAAACGTTCCTAAAATAAAGAGATCAGTAATTAGACGTCATCAAGTACGGCATGTCTTAGTGTCATTCAAAACCACTCTGTGTCAGACCCGTGAGTGAAGATAGGAGTGGTTTGAAAATGTTGTCCACAAAGGCCAGGACTGTTGTAGCAATCTACTGGTAAAGCCAATTTCTGCTTTGCCAGGCAGAAAAAACGGCTCAGACACAACAGAAAGCTATTAAACTTGGCAGAGATGGTTCCAGTGTAATTCATTATTTGCTTGCAAGCCTTTTCCAGATCCTGGTGCTACTCCTGCTTCTCCCCCTCTGATTCCATTAATGGCCTTCAGATGGGTGTGTTAGCGGTGGCTCTCCATTTATGTATGGTATAAAAAAGGCACAGAATTCGGGGGAATCGGCTGTCTCCGCTGAAGGAGGACTTGGAACCAATTGAACCAGCGATTGTTCATAGCAAAGGGAGATCTGTTGGTAGAGCTGCAGAGTAGGGGAGCGCTGCGCTACAACACACCAAACGTGGAGCCAGGGCTCACCTTTAAGAGCGCACAATTCACTCGATTATTGTAATTGTTTTGAAGTCAGAGAGATTACAGTGGAGAAGATGAATAAGACAAGTTCAACACTTTATCTCAGTGGTCCTTCCCAGCAGTTCCCAACAGTTTCCTGAGGAGCCTCTGGCCTGGCTGGACAGTGTCCCAGGCTGTTGCTGCCTGAAATCCTCACCACGACCTGCTGGAAAGCAGCAGCTGCCTAGTCTGTAATAATAGATAGTGTCGGTCATGCTTGTCCTGTAGCAATTCATAACCTCTTTCCTTGGACAGATGTGGATGCAAACCGAGAGCTGCCCTTAACCCAGCCGCCTTCTGCTCACTCGTCCATCACCAGCGGGAGCTGCCCGGGGACTCCCGAAATGCGCCGGCGCCAGGAGGAGGCCATGCGGCGGCTGGCTTCACAGGTACGGAGACATCCATCTCAGCATCTTTTTGGTCCTTGGGAAAATGTCCGTTTTCATGGCACCTGTTGGAAGGTCTTAGTGCGCTGGAAGATGTGTGCGTTCAGGGGCTTGCTGGACAGTCTAGGGAAAAAGGTCTGGAACAAGTTTTATTACCGTAAAAAAGTTATTTCTGTAAAATGAAATTCCTATTACACCATGTACACTCCCCTTCTGATCTGAGAATTTATTTTTCCCAGTCATTGTACAAATTTTATGACATGACATAGATATCAGAATAATTGTAATTGTTCTTCAGCAGTGAAAACAAAATTGCCGAGTGTTTGAGCAGTGTTTCATTCTGAAGAGAGCAGGTACCGTGCCATGGGAAAGGCACAGACGTGAGCGTTACTGCTGTGGGTGCTTAGGCATTTTCTGGAAATTCCACAAGCCAGGTCGTAGTCCTGTGAGTGAAACGCAGTTACGGCAAGAGCGGATGGTGTGTAACGCTATCCCTTACTGTAGCTGAGATTTACAGCTTGAATTTTATTGTATTGCTGAGATTTAGCCCTACTTTCCTGGTGGTGGGAAGGTGCCATTATATCGCTTTGAAATCCGAGGAGCTTGCTCCTCCTACACCTTGCGGAGAGGATGTGAGTAGTTAGTGCTTTTCTGTTGCCTGCTCCCACTTCGGAGAGGAAAATGCCAAGCAAAGTCTTTGTTCTAAATTACTGCCAGGATGTGTTTTGCTTGGCTTTTTGTGCCAGATACTGTCTTGTCCTATCTGCTTTCCTGCTGCACCCAGATGGCGAGGCAGAGAGCGTGTGATAGCCGCGTAAATGAATACTGAGACTTGATCCTCTCCTCTTCCACGTGGAGCTGTTGAGAGGAATGCAGTGGCCGGGTCTGGTTTCGTTCAGGACACGTTAGTCATCGTATTCCTTGCAAATCTTAAGCATTACAGACTAGCAGAAAGGCCAGTGAAGTGTGTTATCTCTGCTTAAAATACCTCATCTGTCTCGACTTTCTTCCCCCGAGTGCTTCAGTAATCCTGCTGGGTACGTCAGTGATAAATGGACACAGTTTTAGCTTCGGTTTCCTCCTGGAAAAGGTAAGGGATACGATTCCTTCAAACGGTCTGTCACATCCACTGCCTAGATCATGCACTGAAGCTTTTTTGCATCTCTGATCACTGGAGAAAAGAGCAAGAAACAATCCATAGCCAAAAATAACATGAAAATAGGTTGTTATACCTTGGCTGCAGACTTCAGGAAAAGGTTTTAAAGCTTTTCTCATCCCCTAGCCAAAATTTTTTCAAAGCAAATCCTGTGTTTTGCTGTCAGAACGTAACAAACGAGTTAGGAAGATGGACTGCCTCTTGTGCTCGCAGCGGGATTACAGACTTTGAGTGTGAGTGGTAATCTCCCAGTAAATCTCGACGACTGTAAATGTGGACAGATTCCAAAACCAGCTGCCACTGGCTTCCAAACGTGAGGCCTTCGTGGGAAGATCAATGCCAAGGCTGAGGAGTTGACCTTAGAGGAGTTGCTGGAGTGCTCCCCGAAGGCTGACACGGCAGGCAGAACTTCTGAAGAGCTTCCCAATGTTTAGCAAACAGCTCCTGGGATGAGTCAGAGCAGCAGCGGCACAGCTTGATTCGGCAGGCGGACCTTGAGTCTGTTCCCAGCTTTGCCGTCAGCCTTGGGGGGGTCCTTGGAGACCAGCGCCTCACTGCCTGCCTCCATGTCTCCTAGTAAAAGAGCGGTGACCCATGCGACTAATGGTCCTTTGGTAGCCGGTGCTGGAAGGAGGATGTAACTGGGTGCTGGTTGGTTTTCTCCATCCAAAAGAGCTGTTGTCTTCCAGGTAGAACTGCAGTGTGTGCCTGGGTGAAGCCACACCCTTAAATCCTGATTCAGAGCTTCATTTCCTACCACAAAGGGAATTTTTCTGAAAGTATAGTGGGTTTTCTGTTGGTTTTTTTTTTTTAATTCCATGTTCCTGCTGCAGATTCTTTGTCATAAACAACGATTCTGGTTTTATTGCACCAGAGCCTTTTCCAGAGCTGCTGTGCAGCACGCTGCAAACAGTAAGTTTGATGGGTTGTCAAGCCTCAGGAAGGGAAATAAAGGCAAATAAAATGGTTTAGGATGTTTGTCAGATTGATAGCTGGAAGTCGTGTGCCTAGTGCACTCTTAGTAACCTCCTGAGTTCCCCGAACTCAGCATCACCGCTGATGAATACTTGCTGTCAACAGCAGATAAATGGATTTGCTTAGAAAGAGCCGTGCCGTGCGATGTCCTCCTAGATAAAACAAACACTGACTGTTCCCCCCAGCTGTGGGTTTTCAAGTCTCTGAGTGACACTGGGAGAAAAGGGATTACTGACCTGGCAACAGAATTGAAAATCCATTAAAATAACAGCGTTGAGCTCTTTGTTCTGTGTGTGATCGCCTCATTCAGAAACTCGATCACATGCATCTAACTTGCCTTTGAGAGATGATGAGAATTTATTGTTCATAAGAGGCTTTGTAGATGTTGAGCTCTTAAACAGGGCAAATAACACTGAATGTCTTGGTAGACAATAGTAATAATAATTGGTTAAAATAATCTCACTGCCTAACCTGAATGTCTGATACCACGTTCTCCAACTGGCGTTTTTGGGGACAGTTTAGGAAAACCCTCCACACAGATAAGCTAAAGGATCTCCAAAGTCTAATCCAAAAAAGGACAGAAGGAAAAAATAAAAGTGGAATGTCCTTTGGTGCAGGAGGAAGGGAGGGAAGAGCAGCATATTCCTGTATCAGTAGCTGTGGAATAAAAAAAGAATTGCTGATGGCCTACTTAGCGCAGTTTTTGTTCAACTGGCTGAAGAAAAAAGAGCCCAAGGAAGTGAAGGAAAGTCTGACCCGTGGGTTAGTCTGGTTGGAAAAATAATTCTTGGACATGTGTGTTTTATAGTGGCATTAAGACTGGAGTCAGAATTGAAGCAGGGATGAAAGTGTTGACAGTGATGGACAACCACAATTGTCAGGGATATTTTAGGAGATATATGAAACATATGTGAGGAGTTGGATCAAGCTCGGTGCAGATGTTCCACCTCTGCTTGCACTGAGCAGAGCAGGGTGTTCTTCAGCTTGTGCTGTGGTCCTTGAGCTAGAGAAACACAGATCATTATGAAAGCGGATTAATAATACACTAACAGGCTTAAGTAATGGTTGGCGCAGGCTCCAGAACGCAAGTGGGAAGCACGTCGTCCCTCTCACCCACTCCGTTCCTTCTGCAAATGTCACTTATCCCAAAACTCAGAAGTTGCGTGTTTGTGATGACAGAAATGAAAGGTGAACAGTTGCTTTTCCTCCTCTGGATTATTCAGGGTTGTACTTTTCTGCCTGTTTTTCATGCCATAAGTTCTCGGGGGCAAGGGTTGCTTTTAGCTCTCGTTGTCAGAGATGAACAAATCATTAATTTTAGAAATAAGTGACTGGAGACTGCCTGGCAGGAGTTCCACTCAGCCTTAACATGCTGGAAAAGAGCATTGTTTTGTTGTCTTCTTAGGGAGCAGTTTGACATCGTCCACGATTTCTAGTTCCATGTTCATCAACAAGTTAATGGAGAAGAAAAATGCTTAGAGATGAGGCAATTTAGAAAACAGGTATCAGGTTTTTGTTCTCAAAAACTGACAGGAGAACTGCATCCAAGTGGTTTAGGAGTGATCTGAGGTTATCCTCACCGGTGGGTCCTAAGAGGAGAAAAACATTGAAATCAGGGGGCCAACTCCCCTTCCTCCCACACCCTGGTGGGAGCTGTTGGGGTTTCTCATGCCTCAGTCCCTCTTTTTGGTCAGAAATGGGTGTGAGTACCGATGGCAGTAGGAAGGGTTGGAAGCTTTTCAGGATTCGCAGTAGTTTCTCCTGAAGGAATGAGAGAAAACAAGAAGGTTAAAATGGAGATGACTGTTTGTTTTGTCATTTCTCTTCCCAACAGCCTGTCTTACTCAGGGTGATGCTGCCTTGAGAGATTAGTGGAGAAAATACGGGACGTACCATAATGCCTGTGTGTAATGTACCCGGAGCACCACCCCAGCCTGCTCTGCTCCAGCGCCTGGGGATCATTTTGCCTATGTCAAGGGAGAATATTTTTAAAGGGAAAGTTCAAAGTCTTGCTGTCACACCCGGGTCACGTTCGAGGCTGTGGTTGGCATTGTGCTGAGGACATTATTTAGATGGGGATGAAGAAGCGTGCCAGGAAATCTGAGGCATCAAGAGGTGAATGCCCTGTCTTCCGTCTCCGTGCAAGGAGAATACTCGGTATATGGCAACGTTAATAACTCCTGAGCAGAGATTTCTGCGAATCAATTTCCTGATTTTAAAGATAACATTAATCCCCTTGCCAGGAACTGAGTTGGCACAATCCCTCTTCTTCCCTTTCACTCACGGGCTCCTCCTGCCTCTGAGGAGGAGCTGGGGCAGCAGCTGCTGCTGGACTTCCCACCGGTCATGGTGTGGAGCATGGGGACGTGTGTCGGACCCCAGCTCTCAGCAGTCGACTGCGGAGTGGTCCTTGCTGGGGAGGTTTCTCTGCAGCTTTTCCTCCATCCCCTGTCTCAGCAAGGCTTTGTACCGTAGCATGGAGTAGCGGGACGTGCAGGGAAGGAGGGCAAGAGCGGTCATCTTGCCAGCTCTGGCAAACTCTCAAAAGCCGTGAAGAAAACTCCTCACACTGCAGCACCCATCTTGACACTTGCAAATAAAACATAAGCATTTCTGGCAAAACTGCTGGGTTAGTCTTTTGTTTCAATATCTATGCATGTGTTATGGAAATAAGTTTGCAGGATTGCTGTATTTATTTCCAGTCTGCCCTCCGACAGTGAGCAGGCTGCCAGTTTCTCTGCAATGCCAACGAGTCAAGCTAGACTGGGCTCCTTCGCTGCCGTAGATGGGTACCAGCTCTCCTGGGGAGCTGGCCACGTGCAGCTGAATACGCAGCTTCGTCTAACTGTAACCCACCTACTGCTGTTGCCCTTGTAAACGTCCTGGCTGATAGCACGGAATGACTGGAAGGTGAAACTGGAACAAAAAAGTTGTGAATATGAACAGGAGGTTTTTAAACCTGAGATGCCATAAAACGGCAGCCCTCCACACCCCTCCCGTGGTGCATCTTGCTTTTGCAGCCTTTTTACTGTTTAATCGTTTAGCCATTAAAATACTTCTCAACTTTACTTCCTCTGGCCAGAGGAGGTGAGTGACCATCACTAAGTCACCACGTGGCTGTCCTTGTAGTGCCGCCTTCCTGTCTCCAAATGATGCTGGGCAATGTATAACTTGGGCTGATGCATCTCAGCTGGAGCATGACCTTAGGATCACAGAATCATTTAGACCCTTAAGATCATCAAGTCCAACCCTGAACCCAGCACTGCCAAGACCACCACTAAACCATGTCCCTCAGCACCACGTCTACACATCTTTAGGGATGGTGACTCAACCTTGCTTGTCCAGAGCTGGTCCTCCACCCCAGAGAGGTGAAATGAGAGGCTTGCCCACCAACCCTAGCCTGTGCTGAAACATACTGACCCACAAATACGTGTTCTAGGTGACCTTTGCCTTTCAGCAAGAGGCGCCAACGCCATTCAGAGGTACGATAGCCCAAGGTGAGATCTGTTCAGCTGAAAGGAAGAAGCCTGAACTGTGTCTCCTCTGGTTAGGGTCACCTTCCCCATTTTCCCTGAAGGTTTAATCCTTCCCACGCAGAGGATTTTTAATGGATTGGCCTCCCAGTTTTAAATAACCCATTGAACAGCTCTAGTCTTTGGGCTTCTGGATGCTGTGTGGTTGCTTGTGGTAGCAGCACTTAAACAAATGGACCTGAAAGCCAGCTCTGCTGTGCTAATGGGTCGTGCCCCATGCAGAGCAGCTGGTGGAGGAGCTCTACGCCCACTGCATTAGCACATTCAGCGGATGCTGAGCACGGCTGGTGGCTTCAGAGGCTCTGCTCTCCACCCTCCGAGCCATAGGCCAGAGTGCCATTATCGCTGCTGCAGGCGTGGGACAAGAAAGGGAGTGCTCCCACCTTAGGTGGAGGTGGAGGGATTCGTTACTTCTGAGCCTCAGCGCCCTGCGACACTAATGAGTTTCAGAGGGCATTTACTGGCATACTCGGCTGTGTAAAAGTAATGAACGTTCCCAATAAACTGGGTCACCACATGCATGCACCGTGACGTGCAGCGGATAAAATACAGCAGCGCCGATTTCCTGGTAAACGGCATTTTGGCAGGTATTTTGCATTTATTTGGAGCTACTTCATGTGGGCCAAAAAAAGATAAATCTTATGAGGTGCAGAAATAGGGTGAAAATACAATGTTGAAGCCCCATAAGGGCGCTGGAGGAACTGGGGTGTTGCTGTGAGCTCGGGGGTCTGCGAGGTTGGTCCTTTTGGGGGGGGTTGGAGGAACTGGGGTGTTGCTGTGAGCTCAGGGGTCTGTGAGGTTGGTCCTTTTGGGGGGGTTGGAGGAACTGGGGTGTTGCTGTGAGCTCGGGGGTCTGTGAGGTTGGTCCTTTTGGGGGGGTTGGAGGAACTGGGGTGTTGCTGTGAGCTCAGGGGTCTGTGAGGTTGGTCCTTTTGGGGGGGTTGGAGGAACTGGGGTGTTGCTGTGAGCTCAGGGGTCTGCGAGGTTGGTCCTTTTGGGGGGGGTTGGAGGAACTGGGGTGTTGCTGTGAGCTCAGGGGTCTGTGAGGTTGGTCCTTTTGGGGGGGGTTGGAGGAACTGGGGTGTTGCTGTGAGCTCAGGGGTCTGTGAGGTTGGTCCTTTTGGGGGGGTTGGCAGAATGGCCTCCTTGCACGACAGGCTTATGGAAGGAAACCGAGACAAATCACACCAGCGGCGGGATGTCAAAGGAATGCTTCTCAAATAGGATATTCTTTTTCACAAATAGTGCCAGAGAACTGCTTAAAATTGGCCTGTCCTATTAAGTAAAAATAACTTATTTCCCCTGGGCCATCCTCAGCCCCTCTTTCTCCTTTGATGTTCACACTGTCCTTCCAGCCTTTCTCATACTCCTGTTAGCTCCTCCCTCTCCTGCCGTGTCATTTTCCTCCCCTTCTCTCTCCTCTTCTCCCCCTTCACAGTTCAGTCTCTCCTCTCTCTCTCTCTACTTTAGAGGTGAGACGCAATCTCTTTTGTGCCGCGTTATTTTCTGCTCGCGGTGCCCTCTCCAGCCAGCTCCTCCTGCTGCATTCCTGCAGCGCTTCCCCTCCCCTTCCACTGGCGTTTCCCATTATCCCTGGAGTAGCAGTTTTGCTTTTAACATGCACACATCTTCCTCTTTCCTCCAGCAGCTGGTTTCCTAGTCCTGCCCTATCTGAGGAAATCTCCCCCTTTTTTTTTTCTTCTGATTTCCTGGAATTCTCCCATACCTGCTCAGCTGAGCTCAAGCCAGGTGAAATCAGGAGCTTGGCCTTGGAGAGCTGGAGCACAGTCTGCATGGCCGTGGTTTAGAAAAGCGTTTTGGTGCGGGGAGGAGAGCTGCAGGACATACCTACAGTGCGGGCACATCAGGATGGGACGTTGTTGCCGAGTCCTGCATCCAGGAAAGGGGTGGGTGAAGGAGAGAACCCCAGTGGAAGGACAGCAGAAGGGGAGGTGGGAAGGTGAAGGGAGAAATGGGCAGTGGTCCTGGTGGAAAGGAGGGAATAGGGTGGCTGGTCTGGAAGGGTTGGGAGAGGAGACTTCTGAAGACCTGCTGGATTTAACACCTAAAGGGGATATGAATGCCGTCTTTCGTAATTCTGCTTTACAGTTAAGAAGATGAAGTTTGTGTCATTTCTGAGTAAAATGAGGGGTTTGGTGCTTCTTGACCTCGCTTCAGGAGAGAATGGGGTCGTGTTGAACACCGGCCGTGGTCTGTTGGAGGCAGAGCTCTGCCTTCGCCACATCTGGTGTTTCTCAAGCCTTATGATGCGTAATTAATGTTTAAAAAAATTGGCTACCAAATGCTCATGATAAATGTACTTCTCTGGTGAGTAGCCAGCTAAACTCTCCAAGTCGTTTTAGGAGAGGGGGTAATCATTGGAGAAAAAATACGCATCACACAAAGTGTGAGCTATTTTGAAGCTTCCTTTCAAGCAAGAAAGGAAATTATTCAAGTTCATAACTTCTGGCATTTGATATTTAATACAAATAACAAAATGCCGTGGTTTCTCAGCACGGAGTCAGTTGGCTTATCAAAACTGCGTTCTCAGCCCTTACAACAATGACATAAACAGGTAGTTTGAACAGTTCTCTTCATGTGGGTGTTCCTTTTCCCACCGTCATCCACTTCTCTTGCGTTAGGGTCGCTTATAGGCTTTGTATACCGGATGTTTGAAATCCAGTGATTTAAATTTAATCAAACTTCAGAGCGAGAAATTTGTCAGCTTTGAACTTTGTAAACGTCATTTAGCAAACCTGACAGCTGAAATAAAGGTTTAAAAGTTTTGGAAGTCCAATTTAGTGTTTATAGTGTTTAGTGCTACGTGACAAAGCTCAAACTGAAACTATGATTAGAAAAATTATGCCTTAAATCGTATCAGACAAAAAAACGTTGACTGGTACAGCACCCAGGCAAGCCCTTTGGAAGAACATGCCGCTCCCTGGTTTCGTTTATTGTAGCACAGTCTCTAGGTAAGATTAAATGTTTCATTCAAGGGTTTTGTTTATGACGAGGGATGGCCAGAACTTCTTCAAGCAGTTTTTTAAAGCAAATTAGTTCAATTTATGGAATATAAAGCTTTTATTGCAAACACACCTTTTTCACTGAAAAGTTCTTTGCCAGGTGATACAAGTTCGTTTTTTTTTCCCCCTCTTTCTCTTGGATGTACTTCTTGGCTTGTCCAATCGAGCAAAAGCAGGGGAGTCTAATAACACCCCAGAATTGCACCTAGTGTATGGAGTGGTCGTTTCAGCTGCGGAGCGAGGTCTGGACATGGCCTCCCATACCTCAGCAGAGGATGCTAAGCAGTGGAGACGGTAACCCATCCCTCTTGCTGCATCTTTGTGGAATTAATGGTGTGTATGAAGTGAACTAACTGCAAAGAGACCTTCCCCAGAGCGTTAGTGACCTGGTATTAAAGATGTTCACCTGACACAGGGGAGAACGAAGAGGATTTGGACCTGTGTGGTGACGAGCCCCGTCAACAGCAACCCAGTGGTTGTCCTGAAGCAGGGGGTTTCCCTTGAAACCTTTCAAGTTTTACCGGATGAGAAAACTCTTTCCCACCCAGCTCTGATTGTGAGAGCGAGAAGCTTGGTTTCTAGCACAGGCTCAGCTTGCAGCGCTGGCTTTTGGCGGTCTCTCTTTGATTGGACGATCGAGAAAATATCACGGAGAATAAATAACATCAAGATGAAACTGGGCGCAGTTGCATTCTGAGAACATGGTGATGCCTTTCCTTTGGTTGCCTGTCCTGGGTCTTCGGTGCTTACTGGTTTAGCTTCAGATGGACCTCTTCAGCACTGCATTTATCCTACTGTTCAACAGTCAATACACCAGTACATCCAGCCCGAGGATCAAGAACGTACATGAAGGGGCTTAAATTAATGGAGCTGTAACTGTGTGTGTGTCCCAGTACCTACCAGTGGCCATTCCCTTCACGGGTGTGTCTGCTCTTCCTTGTCCTGCTCTTTAGATGCCTGGAAGAAGTTAATTGGCCTCTCAGAAAAAGACTTATTTTTGTGTCTACACACTTACCGTGTAGGAAATACGAGCTCTGAGCACAGCGATTTGCCTTCTGTTACTCGGAACCTGATATGAGGGAACAGCTGCTTAAGAACTTTATACTGTGGAATCCACAAGTTATAATCCCCCAATAAATAGGATTGTTGAAAAGAAATCACTACCTTTATTATTACTTTCCCCAGTGCTGTTCTCTAGGGGAATACATTATATTTTAGCTGGCTGGTAGGTAAATTCTGTTAGGAATTTGGAGGTATCCATTAAAGCTTAAGCACATGTATTAGGGCTTGGTGCTTGAAATAACGGCGTGGCTTTATCATCACCGTGTGCACCACACCTCGTTTTGACTGCGAAAGGAAATTATTGCCTTATACCTCATTGGTAAATTCATATAATTCTATTTAGAATTGAAAGCCAGTGCTGAGCCAGCAGTGTGTGAGGACCCCACAGCCTGATGTTGTCCCTTCGGCACCATCCTTCGCGGCAGCATTGCTCAGAGGTGGATCCGCCTCCCCGTCCGCCTTGCAGCCTGCCGCGAGCCGTGGGCTGACGATCGCAGGTGAAAGGCCAGAAAGCCT
This sequence comes from Bucorvus abyssinicus, assembly GCA_009769605.1. Classification (NCBI taxonomy): domain Eukaryota; kingdom Metazoa; phylum Chordata; class Aves; order Bucerotiformes; family Bucorvidae; genus Bucorvus; species Bucorvus abyssinicus. The sequence goes on along the minus strand of CM020049.1, from coordinate 12,300,520 downwards.
TAATCGCGGCCAGCAGTCACGGCCCGTGTTTCATCCGAGCTCCCACAGCCTCCAGAGGGGCCACAGCAGCCTCGTGTGCCCGGTGTCCGCACTTCTATTGTCCTTCCCAAGCTCAGAAATGTGCTTTATTGTGCAATATTTGTGTTCTGTGCCGCGAGGCTCCAGGGCACTGGTGGGTTTGGGACACTGCCGATCCCACCTGTGGTGCTGGGGTATTTTTGGATACTGTCAGTGGCATTTGAAAAGAAAACTCGGTGAATGGGAGCTGGAGAGAAGCTTGTTGACCTGGCAGAGGCTCGCACCAAATGGCCGTGGTGGTGCCAGGAGGAGGCTGGTGCCAGCCCGGGAGCAGGAGGAGCTGGGCGGTGGAGCCGAGCCGCAGCAGCCTGCTGAGCGCTTTACAAGCAGGGAGAGATTTTTCTGGGTCTTTTTTTATATTGCAAACAAAAACAGGGAAGTTGGCAGATTGGACTGAGAAGACATCATGGTTTTCTACTTATTTAAATAAGTGGGCAGAATTCAGTGGGTTCTAGCAGAGTTTGGAGAGCTGGGAAAATCAGGTGAGCTGGGAAAAGAGGCCGTTTTCTTTTTTTTCGTTTAATTGAATTGATTTTCTGAATGAAGAGCGAGATCGCAGTGGATGAGTAATGTGTAGTAAGCCCGACGTTCCCCGCCCCGTTCACGGGACTGTGCCGTTCGCAGATGCTGCCTTGCGGTAAGGTGCTCAGCCTGTGCTCTCGCCGGCTGCTGCAGAGCCTGGCATTTGAAAACAGAAAATGAAAAATAAGGTCGAGAAAACAATCACAAGTTCTTACTGACGCCAAGTCCTTAAAGAGAGCTCGGAGCACAGTCCTTTCGCTCCCTGCTCAGCGCGGCCCTTCAGATGTGCCAGATGCTGTCACTGTCTGTCTCTGTGAGGAGCTACAGCTTCATTGCGTTTATTCCTCAAGTGGCAGGTCCAGTCATTTTTCAGGATCAGTGCCTGGTTTTACCAACTGATTCGTCTGGATTCTTGTCACAGGTAGTTAATACTCAGTGCTCTTAAAGACTTCCCCTGCCAGAACACATCAAAGTCACCAAACGGCAAACGCTGCTGTTCCCAACTTGCCCGACGCGCCGCTGATGAGGATGCGGTGTTTGTTGTTTCCCTCCCTGCCAGGTTGTCGCTTACCACTACTGCCAAGCCGACAATGCCTACACCTGCCTGGTGCCCGAGTTCGTGCACAACGTGGCTGCCCTGCTCTGCCGCTCGCCGCAGTTCGTCGCCTACCGGGAGCAGCTGCTGCGAGAGCCCCATCTGCAGAGCATGCTCAGCCTGCGGTCCTGCGTGCAAGACCCCATGGCCTCCTTCCGCCGGGGAGTCCTGGAGCCCTTGGAAAACCTGCACAAAGGTATCGTAACGACCCTCCCGGCGCCTTCCCTGAGCTCCCGCCTAGCTTCTTTTATTGCTGTTTGTATAATGCTGCTCAGCTGCATCTGGGCATTAGCTGTAGATTAATCCTTCTGCGTCGCATCTCGAGAGCCGCAGGGAAGAGGTGAGATCTGGAGAAACCAAGAACGTACCATCACGCTTGTTTGGAAGCAAGAGGTTAACCACCCCTCTCCTGGTGTGCGCTTCAGGGCCAGAGATGAAATGCCAATGACTGCGCACCTTTGACTTTCTCTTTTCCAGCTTTTTTTCGCATCCCAAATCTGGCCTCGCAGTTCCGAAGGTGAAAACGAGCCACAGTTCCCATGCACAGCCCTGCTTCTGGCAGCGTGCGCTGGTTTATTTGTGTAGGCAGGGAATGTTTGTCCCTTTCCCTGCCATTATTTACTGGGCTTCTGAGAATTTGAAGCTGGTGCCGCAGGAGTCTGCAGATACCCTGTGTAAGGCTTCTAGGGGAACTGGTGACGAGCCTCCTCCTGATCACGGATTTCAGAGCTTTTCCTCGTGCTGCACTGGGTTTGTCTCCTCTTCCTGCTTTCCTCTGCTAATTCTTTGTGACAAACGCTAATTTTAAGATCTTTGCTCGTTGCCATGAAAACTCTCAGAGCGCTGCGGAGTTCAGGACTCTGTTGTCCTACAAAACGGTGTTTGTTAAAATGGCATGCAGCAAGTTGGCTGCAAAAATAGTCCTGCTGATTTTCGGTTACCACCCTACATGTGACAACGTAGGAGCCAACGTGAAATAGCTGCGGCTCCTACCAGATTCAAAGCCCTGTTGTTCGACTCAGCTCTTCAAAGCGCGGTGTCCAAACTCTGAGCAGCAGCATCTGCGTCCAACCCGCCTGGCTCCAGCAGGCACAAAGCACACGTAGAGCCAGCACAGCTCGATGCGGTTGGTTTTCCTGGCATGCAGAAATGTCACTGTAGGAGTAGCGTGGCTACTCTCCCCTACCAACACTCCTGGCAAAGAAAAAAAAGACACATTTCGGAACCACTGCTCTGAAGGAAAATAATTCGTGATTATGGCAGTGACTCCTTGGGAGCCATTCCAGCTCTTGAGTTCAGAGCGTTTCAGAGGATGCTGATTTTTCTCGCCAGGCAGGTTGACCCCCATCTGGCCCTGAATTCTGGGGGGTGGAAAAATTTTATAAAAGCTTTTTTTTTTTTTTTCCCCTCTTGGGCTCTGCACTCAACACAGCTCCAGTGGAGCCAGTGATCAGGACTCCCATCTTTCAGCCTTGCAGATCAAGAGAGCTGGCACCAAGTGTTTTTAACCAAATGAACAGTGTCTGGAAATTGGTTTTAAAATATATAACATTTAAGACTCGGTAAATATATCAGCAGGTCGTTTACAAGGTGCTGTTGAAGCTTTAATGCTACTGGGACAAAATTATTGTGCAGCCGTTAGTGGTGAACGTCACTGAGAGAGTTGAATTCATGTTTCTCAAATATGTAATTTTTTTAATCTCAAGGAATCTGAATAATATATAGGAGAACAGAGTTCTGATTCTTCCCCTACTCCCTGCTTTGTTCTCTCTCCCTGAGGCTTTATGAGAAACATGAGATGTGGGTAGAAAACTCAGGCACTAGATTCGCTCCAAGATTTCAGAGCCATAAAGTGTATTTTCTAGTGTACCAAGTAATTGCACCGAGAGAGGTTCTCTGGTAGTTTTATGCAAAATACGTGTTTTTCCTATGGATATGAACAGTACGTTAGGAAACAAATACACCTTGGTGACCTAAGGAAGGACAAGGTGGGGGTTTGCTGCTCAGCGGTGCCGAACACAAGGTGTTCATGCACTTGCGTTCTCCCTGGGACACTGCAGAGAGGGCTCCTGTCATTGATGGACATTCTGTGCTGGGTTTTTATGGAAAATTTCCTGATGCGATTTAAAGTCAAAGCCAGGAGCTCACCCGCTGCTGGGAATACAGAGCTCTTTGATAGCAGGATTTATCCACAGAGCTTTACAAAGGGGAGCAAACTTTGTACAGATGAGAACCTGTGGGACGTGTTCATGGCGTGTGCCAGCAAGAGACTCGGGTGTCCCGTTTCCCACCCGTTTTTGAGTTTATTAGGCAAGATTACTCTTGGGGAGATACTGCTAGAGCTTTAGCTGCGAGTCCAGAAGAATCTGTGTCGTCAGCTATAAAGCTCTACTCAGCTCTCAGCGTCTGACGTAGAAACGCTGACTTCATTGGCTGTATCAGTGTCATTACTGAATTCACCAGCAGCAAAAAAATCCTGCTTAAAAAGTCAGCTATTGGCTTTTTGCAGGATCTTTTTTATTCCCCCATCTCGTTTCTAAAAGAGGCTTTGGCTACAGACCTGTGATCAAACTCCTTTACGACTCTGGAAGTTCAGAGTCCTTGAGAACAGTCTCTGCTGAACTCCTCCGAAGCGCTGAGTGACCTCCCGGCGCGCGCAGCCTGATGGGTTCCTCTCCTCAGAGAACTGTTTCACCTCTGAATCGCGCTTGCCTTTGTTTCAAAACGCTTGCCCAGACCTTAGTTGATCAAGAAGCCAGTGCGCAAAGTGCAGATGTGGAAGTTGGAAGGATCTAGAGGTGTTGCGGAGGTGAATTTCCTGGTGAATCTTCATTTAGTAGGTGCAAAAATTAAGACAGGCTGATATCAGGGTGCGAGTGTAATACCAGAACTACAGAGAACCCCTCACGTGTTTGTTAAAACTCACCAGGAAGAGACTGATTCACGTCAAATAACACTGGACTTTGAGGAAGAGGTCGTTTTTAAGAAGATGATGAGGTATTTTATCTGTCGGGTTTCGGTTGTGCGTGTCGTAACTAAAATAGGTGTTTTATAAGAACTGAAATGGTCCGTGTGACCCCACCTCTGTGTTCGTACTCCATCCGTGTGTCATGAGAAAGGTGCTGCAACTGTGGCCTTTTTCTTCTTCAGCGATACCTGGTGCTGCTTTAAAACACTGCAGTTCTCGGCAGTACGTTAGTCGGGTGTCCAGCCTTTCAACTAAATGCTTTTTCTCTTTGTGTCAGAGAGGAAGATCCCTGATGAAGATTTCATTATATTAATTGATGGTTTAAATGAGGCTGAATTTCACAAGCCCGATTACGGAGACACCATCGTATCATTCCTGAGCAAAATGATTGGAAAATTCCCTTCCTGGCTGAAGCTGGTGGTGACAGTCAGGACAAGTCTACAGGTAGGTCGAGACCAAGAGCTGTGGTAAGCTGTGGCTTGTCGTGATGGGCTTGGTAAAGAAGGTCTTAGGGAGTATCTGGATTTGCTTGGACCCTTTATTTCAGGTTATCCTTTCAGCTTTTTTGTACTTGGATTTACATTCATGTCTCCAGACTCACTCGACGGCTTCGAGTGGATCTAATCCAGCATCGTTTATTCATGTCAATAAACGTTCATCAGCAAACAGTTCAGTTCATTTGAGTGTGACAGCTCACATGCCAACAGGGCACTGACCGAGCGCGTTAGGAGGGCAGGGCCGGCTGTCTGTCAGCCTACGCTGCTTGGAACATCCTCTCCTCCATACGGGAGGACAAAAGAGTCTGTATCTTCATCCCCGCTCTGCGTGAGGGTGGGATTGTTTCAGCCTGGACACCGGTCAGCGCGGAGCAGACTGTGCTGAGCAGGTGCTGAAGCTCTAAGCTGAATGTTGTTTGGGTTATTCTTAAGCATTTTTTAGTTTGCAGCTGGGCAGGTTTTTACCTTCAGCCTGTCCTTAGCTACTCACCATCACTCTCTTGGCACAAGGATTAAGCTGACCTTAGTTTTTTGGCTCAGCTGCTCGTCTGAATGGAGCAAGCTGGGAAACAAGCACAATGACCCAGTTAGGGCAGATCTGCTCTGTCAACTGTTTCACAGCAGAGCTGGTTGATTTGCAGCATCACTTGTGGGAACGCTCACACTGAGCGTTGGAGCCAGGAGCTCAGAGGAGACAGACATCAGAGGGACGGGACACACGTTTGGGAGCCAGCTCAGAGCCGCTCCTCAGCCGGTCCTGCTGCTCCGGGCAGAAGAGCCCGTCTGCAGCTCTGTGTTTCTCATTTTTTCATTATTAGCCCTCTTTTCATTAGCACAGAGCTGTGGAGTTCAGTTTTACTGCGCTCCGTTAAGCAGTTTTACTGAGATTTGCTAATATTTGCTGAGATCCACAGGTTGATTTACTGTGGCCCTCCTGGCAGGGAGCTGAGTGCTGGTTCCAGCTCCATCAAGGCAACAGCTCCCCGGGACACCAGGAGAGCACCAGGGCTATCTGCTGGTTTGTGCTGCAGTTCTTTCTTTGCTCAGTAATGGAGTAGATTAGACATCATTTGGAAGAAATCTTTTTGTAATTGTAGGTAAATTGCATCCCTATGGCTTGAATTCCTCATTTAATTAAGGCTTTTGCAGCCCCAAGGTCTTCACTGCAAGCTCTAGTTTTGCACTGTGCTCCCCTCTTTATTTTATTGGAGAGTTGATGGTGTCCCCTGAATCTGCCTTGTCCAGCCACATGGTGTCATTTTTCCTCTCTTTGCAGTGACCAAGAGCCCATGGTGCAAGAATTCCTTTCATGATCTTTGGTTTTTGTTGCATCATCAGTGAGTTCCCTGGCCACAGTGTCCCGCAGCAGACAGATGTGTTTGCTCTGCACTGGACAGTACTTGCTGTTATCAGTCCTGAGGCTTCCATGCCTTTCCCCATTGATAGCAGTCCAGGAGCATGCTCCCAGGGAGGTACTTAGGCTCAGCTTCATCAAACCGCTCTCAGATCCGTCGTCTGGTCATCCATTCCCTCTGCCCTGACCGCAGAAGGGCTGGCGTGGTTGGGATGGGGTACCAATAACAAGGGCGCTGCTCTGGTGAATTTTCCAGCCCTTTCCATGGATGCAGCATTAGGAACAGCGTCCTTCATTTTTACTTCAGTCATGTTTCACACACAACCTGCTTGATTATGGATGAGATTGTGAGGTCCTGAGGGCACAAGCTGCCATCTGTGGGCTTGCCCTGATGGAAGACTCCTCTTAAAGGAGTCTCAAAGGTGCTATTGTAATACAAATTAAGTTTACTTAATGAATAATAAACACTGCCAGCATGAGTATCCTTTTTTTTCTTTCTTTCTTTGTAGGAAATAATTAAGCTGTTGCCCTTTCACAGAATATTTTTGGATAGACTGGAAGAGAACGAAGCCATAGACCAGGACCTGCAGGCATATATCCTTCATCGGATACACAGCAGCTCAGAGATCCAGAACAACATCTCACTTAACGGCAAAATGGACAACACGACGTTTGGCAAACTCAGCTCTCACCTCAAGACCTTGAGCCAAGGATCCTATCTGTACCTAAAACTCACTTTTGATCTCATAGAGAAAGGATACCTAGTCCTAAAAAGCTCCAGCTACAAAGTAGTGCCAGTGTCTCTGTCAGAAGTTTACCTGTTGCAGTGCAATATGAAGTTCCCAACGCAGTCTTCCTTTGATCGGGTTATGCCTCTCTTGAATGTGGCAGTCGCATCTCTGCATCCATTAACAGATGAACATATTTTTCAGGCCATTAATGCAGGTAACATTGAGGGCACTTTGGAGTGGGATGACTTTCAGCAGAGGATGGAGAACCTTTCTATGTTTCTTATCAAACGTAGAGATATGACGCGAATGTTTGTTCATCCCTCTTTCCGAGAATGGCTTATTTGGAGAGAAGAAGGTGAAAAGACCAAGTTTCTCTGTGATCCTAGGTAAGCAAACGCTCTGAGAAATCAGAGCTTACAGATGTGTTCATCCCATACTGTTGCCCGAATCGTTTCATTTATGAGGTTGCACACGGATGCGTCTTACCCAGACTTTGGTCTGTCTGTGCTGTAGATCTCTGAATCGGTACTAGTCACCTTAGATCTTTATGTTGTTCATGGAAAGAAATAAGCACCCCCTGGGCACACAACTGACCCAGCAAACCTAATAGTCTTCTTCAGAATGAGGTGAGCTGTTCCTCAGAAGGCCCCAAGTTGACTGGCTGCCATACAGCCATCACCAGGGGTATCTGCATTTTGGCAGATCACTCCTGCCCACTCAGTCTGGAGAAGGGGACTCATCCTCCCTTTCTCCAAAGGTACCGAAACCACGTGAAGTAGAGGATAAGGAGATGAAGAACAGCGTGATTATGTCTTTTGCACATGGCTTCTTTTTGAGGTTGCATTCCTGGTCGTCCTACTAAATGTCTTCTTGAAAGCAAAATACGGAACAGAATCAGGCTCTAGCAATTTTGGGCTGTAAATGCATCCATAATCTCCATCCTGATAGCAGCTGAGTTCCTGGTTTAGCTCACAGGGAGCAGAATTTAATCCTGATTAGATTTATATTCTCTAAAGCCAATGATCACTATTAACAACGTTATCTTTGTTGCTGTTGAAGAGTGGAAACAGACACTCCTGACTGTAATTCTGGTAGTTTATCCACTGAGGTTTTGCTCCATTTGGCCTCCCCAGTTCTTATAAGAATCAAGGAAACACTTGGATTCAAGGCCGTGACAGTGCCTCTCGCAGACCCCGTGGTCAGTCTGAAGAAAACATGACGGTGTCTGCTGGAACTGAACAGCCACCGGCTGGGGAAAGCAGCCGTAGCTGTTGGCGCTGTCAGGGTAATTTACCACTTCCAATTTTGTGGTAAACAGGCTGCAGTACGAAAATACCGTACAGCTCCTCCCAACAGGGATCGTCTCTGTTTTAGCAGGTCCTGCACACCAGCCCTGTCGAGCGAACCCTTTGTGAAGCATCTCGCAGCAGCAGCAGGAGTCTTTATGTCCGTCGACGTTAGTTGTTTAATATCCGTCCTCGGAGCCGTTAAGTGCTTGGCACTGCGTGGTGCTTTTCCACCCTCCTTGCAATGCCCGTGTGGCGCTTACACGTACGGAGCCGGGAGCTTTCGCGCTCCCAGTCGCTCCCACCCGGTGCCGCTGGTTCTGTCTGGCTCCTGCGGTGCTGGCTGGTCTGGCTGTCAGGGAGCTTGGCGAGGGGGCAGCAGCCGGCACGCCTGGCAATTACAGCACGTGCCATGATGAGCCACAGCGAGAGCAACTCGGACAAATCACTGCTTTCCTTCGTGACCACGAAAATAGAGTTGAGGTGCTGGGTGCTTCCCTGCGGGGTGAGGCACCCGTGTGCAGCAGCGATGCCTGCGGCTGGGTAACGGGCGCTTTGGCCCTCTGGGTCCAGAAATGCTGGTCTTCATTCTCAGGGCGATGGGTGAGGGCGTTCTCAGAGTACCAAATTCAGACTGAAACTCCAACGTGCTGCTCTTCAGGTGGTTTCGCACTGAAACCAGGTGAGCGGCCACGTGTGATTTTAGCGCGAAGGCACAAGTCAGCCCGTATTCGCTTGACACATCTCCAGCACCGCGATAGATCTCTGCTCAGGGGTCAGGTTTGGTGTTGCCTTTCGGGAACATCACGAACGCGTCACGTTGCCCTCAAGACTGTTCAGGAGACTTTCAGGCATCGCTTTTTGACCCCTATGTGCCATTTCACGCAATAAATTAACAGTGACTGTAGCGTACGGGGAACCTCCTGCTCTTTCCACGTCGGGCATCCCTGCAGAGCTCACCCGGCTCAGCTCCTCGCCGCAGGTGGAGAGGAAGTTACGCTGCACAGAGCGGGCTCCCACTGCCTCGAGCGTGAGTCCATACGTACTGGAGGACTAACACGTATCTCCTCTGGATCATGCGCACTAATTGCATTATGCTCTGACGGTAGTTAATGAAACGGGATACATTCCAGTGATTAATAGAGAGGAACCCCTGAGATCCAGCTCTTGTGCTCCTCAAAATCCTCCTGTCCAGCTCTTGGGGAAGAGCAAGTATTGAGAGGTTGAGCTCAGAGCATGGTAAACCCTTGGCGATGATCAAGATAAGTAATGGTTTTTCATTTTATCTCTTCTAAAAGAAGCTCAGCTCGTAGGAGGAGCCTCTGAGAATTTGCCCGCGTCTGGTTTGTTCGCAGCCAGTTTGATTTCTTCCTGCTCGCTTGGGAATTGAGAAGACTGTATGGCCCACGCCTCAAGTTCATCGCTCGGCGTTGCAGAAATGGGCCGTTAATGTGAAGCTTTTTGACCTTGCCCTGTCGATCGATACGTAGAGAGTCAGGTGGCTGGTCTGATTGTCCCCAGAATTGCTTCGAGGTGACACGTGGTTTCATGAAGCTGCTCTTAATTGACTTACCCTGACAGGGCGCCCAGGTGCGAGGACGTCACGAAGGAAATTGGGGTAATGGGCCTCTTGTCCGCGTCATTGCAGCCGGGGTCATCTCCCACGTTTCATTAAGGAGAGCGAGGTCCCTTGTTCTCGGAAGTGTGGAGAGGAGGGGAGAGGAAGAACACAATGTCCAGAAATTACCACGTTTTTCTGCACCTTTAAAATAAACAGCAGGTCTGCACCCTCGAGCTTTCTGCGTTAGCCTGCTGAGATGCTGACCCTCTCCTCGGAACACTCGCCGTGCGTTTGCTGTCCAAAGCGAAGGCTAACCGGCATCGGAGGGGACCGCCATCGCTGCAGGCTCTCCTGCATGGGGACCCCCCAGCATCCCCCGCTCTTTAATAGCAGGGCACCGAAAAAGTGTTTGTCAGAGCGTTTAACCAGCATTGCCATAATGGCCTCCGCAGGCTGTCAGGGTAGCACTGTTAACTGAGCGTCTTGGGTGACAACTAACATAAACCGTTTGGGGGAAAGACCCAATCCTTTGTGACTGGCGCACGGAGAAAATGCTTGTTATTGTACGTTCGCTCTTACGCTTGTATTTCTTACCCTAGATTCTATAATGCCGTGCTGTTTTCTGCCTAGACTTCATCAGAAACTTCCATGCAGTTCTTTGCCATGCTTTTACAGTGCTAATAAAACGTTTTATCCCTGTGCTGCTGATGACGGGACTGTGAGAGAGGAAGCAGAGATTTGCCCTGGCAAGGCAGTAAGGGAGCTGTAGTCAGGCATGGACCCCAGAGTGAAATTACTCTATCCAGATTTAAGTATCAACGTCTGAGTTACTTGTCTAGACTTGTTTCATAGTCAAAGGAGAGAAATAAGAATGATTCATTTCATCATGAGCTAAAAGGCTAAAATAGGTCAGGTGAAGAGTGCCTGGGAAGCGTCTCCTCCTGTTGATTTATGAAGGGAGCTCGGAGTGATGGGCTCAGCAGGAGATGTCTGCAGTGCTGACAAATAAAACTGGATGAGATGAATTCTGTTGAGGTTGCTCTTCTAACCAATATTCTGGGTTTTGAGTTAGATTCATGGATTTTCTTTTCTTGTACAGGAAAACTAAGGAAGGAAAAAGATACTCCCTATGCTGTTGCACGCGTAGGGCTGTCTCAGTTTGGGCTTTTGCTTCTCAGGGTGGCATTGGAGCACCCAGCGTTGTGCGTGCTGGTGGTGTGTCTCCTGTCATCACCGCTCAGTCTGGAGCAGGGTAGAAATAGGCTTTTTGTCTGCACTGCTCAGGGAACTTCCCAGCATCTGTTCCTCAGGCGGTCACTCCGATCCCCGTTAATACTTGAAGCAATTCATCTGGCCTGCTCTAGCCGTTGACTTGGATGAGCTGAATCCTGTACCCGATCCTGCGCTGCCTGGAGGGCAGTCCGGGCTGACTCGCCCAGCCATGGATGTGCTGCTCCTGGGGAGGTGACTTGCACCGCGCTGGAACTCAGAGAAGATGCGAAGGTGCAGAAATCAAACTGTTCCTTAACACGGCAGAGGCTTTGCTCTGCTCCTAGCTCCGTGCTGTTGCGCAGAAGTCTGCTTAACCGCCCTTACTCAGTGGTTTGCCGTCTGATGGGGACAGCGGCTTTCTTCATTCTGTAAGAGCGAGAGTGGCGAGGACGGCGGTCACCAGCGTGATGATGGAGGAGAGTCTCTTGGTAGAGAACTTTGGAGGAATATCTGGCCCCGAACAGGACATTTTCACTGCGTGGAGATGCAGAGCAGTCATCATGGATACTACAGATGCGGCGTTAGTCTGAAATCCCGAACCTCTGTGGCCAGGGTTCCAGAGAAGCTGAATGCTCAGGTGTGGAGAGAGACCAGCAGGCACTTGGCATCTCTCAGAATCAGGGTACTGGTGCCTTGCTCAGCAATGGCACCGCTGGGCTGGGCTGGCTCTGACACCCGAGCTTGGACATACTGCGTGAGGAGTCGATACTCTGCAAGAGATGTTCTCTTCAGTGCACCAAGACTTCATGAGGCGGCTCCTGCTCGTTGGCTTTATTAGAAGGTGTCTCATGATCAGGGATACCATAAAATTAATCAGGGAGAAGTACTGGTGGCTCCATCGTTGAGGTTGAGGGCATCTCCTCATCTCTGCCCCTCTGCTCTACATCCACAAACCAGATCTGTCCTTGAAGCCCCGAGTAAAGGCCCCCTGCGCGGAGGAGCGTGCAGCAGGATCCAAACAGAGAACACCTCTAATCCAGCACGCTGAGTTGCCATGGTTTCCAGCAGAGCTGTCTTCTCAGGCAGTACAGTGAAGGTATTTTGCATTTTCCTTTTCCTCCTGGGAGACATGCTGCAAGTGGAGACTTTTCTTACACGAAATGAATGGTTTCATAGTGTACCCAGCAAAATGATAGAGTGTATGCATTAAAAAAAATACGGGGTTTTGTTTTTTCATTTTGGTCGAGTTCTGAACCTGATTGATAAATAACAACCCCCAGTCAACAGATAATTAGAAAGTTTGGAAGAAAAGAAGTCGATGAAAATGGTGTTTATAAAAATTCAGAGGAACACCGAACAGCTTTAAATGGGGGGGTGGGTCCCTACGCTACACATCAGCTTCTTAAACACTACCCCCAGTTAGCTCCTCCGCGCGAGGCCGACTGTCGTTAGGGGCATGGATTAGTTGACTTCCCTCCTCTTTTGTATTACAAGAATCTGAAAAGCTCTTAAAATACACTCTGCTGCTTTGTTAGCTGAAATGCTCAGCGTTCACCAAAAGCCAGGCTTTGTCTGAAGTGTTTCTCTGCATCCGTGTGGGATGGATTTGACTCGGCAAGGCGAAGGTGCTGTTTGAGGTCAAGGGCAGGCGAAATACCGAGTTCAGGCTGTGTTTGTATCCCTTGTGTACTTCTGCAGAAAACTAAACACGCTGCCCACTCGCCCCTTGCGAGGACGGAGGTGAAGTCATCAGATGTTGTAGCTGGTCGGCAGCCGGTGGCAGCCCCAGCTCTCGAGAAGCAGCAGGGACCGTCGTCGTTCAGCATCGCTGTACCGCTGGAATTAGCTCTCCTAATGTGGTTTTCATGGCTCCAGAGTGTCAGTCTTTTAGCTCCGCGCGTGTTGTAGCTCACACTGGGCTTTTCTGAGTGCCCCGGGTCCAGGTCCGTGCCAGCGCTCGGTGCATCAGCAGAACCAGGAGGGATGCGGTGTGATTTGTCATTTTGTCGTCTCCAGCCGCGGCTGGATGCCACGTGTCACCGGAATACACGAGGTCAGGACTTTTCCTTGCCCAGCCTGCTGTCTGGTCGTCTGCGCTTGTGCGAGACCTGTGCTGAGATAGAGTAATTAATTTCCAAATCACCACGGGGTCTGGTGCTTTAAGGTCACGTCCTCAGCTCTAATGTTGGCAGAGGTGTGGAGGGTGGTGGAAGCAAAGGCTCAGCTGTGATCTGGGGCAGAGCTTCGTCTATACCCATAGCACAGTACAATGGTTCTTGCTGTTTTAATTTACTCCTCAAGCGGACCGTAGTGAGTGCCATATTTTTGAGTCTCGGAGATGAATCCATCATCATGTCCTCCAGTTAACTGGAGGGGCAAACGCAATCTGTTCCCCGAGCGGTGGAGACCTGCTGGAGTGCCGACTCTGAGGATTCATTTCAAGGCTTCCCATGTGACTTCCAGACTAAAGTCTTCTGTTTCCGTGATTTGTAAACTAGGACATTTTGAAATTTAAAAAGAATGGGCAACAGCTCAACAAAATGAATGTAGGAGAGTTATTTTATGCAGGTATCCACGCTGCCAACATCTCTAGATGTTAATTCTACTCATGCAAATATACAGCGCTAAAAACCAGATTGTTCAAGCCATTGGTAGCAAGTTGGGCGGCGGTAACGGGGACGTCGCTGAGCATCAGAAGCCAGGGCTTGTGTAACACGGGGTCAGAGACAGGGTGCTCCCAGAAGAGAGGGAAGCTGGAACTCCTTCGTGTGGTGGCTGTGTGTAACGAAGTGGCTTAGCTGCAGGTTTTTCCTCTGAAATTTGGGCAGGGCTGCAGCTGCAGCGTCGGTTGGAGGAGAGGAGGAGACATGGGAGACAGTTATAACTCATGACAGATGAGATGGAGAGCAGATGTGATTGTTGCCACCATAAAGGACATCAGTAGAGCAGCTTGTCTTAACTGGCTCATTAGACATGCAGCCTAAGCTTTTGATGCAGAGGGGGTTTTGAATATATTTAGTGTCTCGAGCTACTGTCCTCATAAAATCTTTTCTTTTTCTTTTCTTCTGGACTGTAAACTTCTGTATGCCATTTTCACAGCGAAATGGAAGAAATCATTGACAGAATCATCCATTCTGTGGCACCGAGCCACCAAGAGAGAAGTGGAGTTAACTGGAGGCAATATCAAAGCTGACCAAGAGAAATGTAGCTTAATTTCTTCCTGTTATTTCATTCCTCAAATCCTAAGACCCACTTTCAGAGCGAAGCCATCTCCAGCAGTCCAGGAGAGGGTAGCCCTGGCTTGGTTCCACCTTGCTTCTCACGTGGTCACTCGCTCCAGGTCAAAGCGGCAGTAGGGCACTTCCAAACCCCCATCCTTTGTAACCTGATGGAGTTCAAATTACGTCAGGTCGAGCGAGAACAGAAAGTGCATCGCTGCTGGTCTTTCGCGATCTTCTCTGTGTGTTAACCGAGGAGCTTACGGAAGGACATTGCTGCTCCTTTCACCCATCCAACCTATTAAATATGCCAGCAGTCTTCTCACACTGTGCTTGGGCAGCGCTTCGTTTCTCTGAGTCCAGGGTAATCTGTGCCTGGCAACCAGCAGATTTGCTGAAAAGCCTCGTAAACTGAGCAGAGACAAGGGAAACGCGTCTTTTCTCTCTCTGGTTCTGTGTTTTTGTAAATCTCATTAAGTCAGGCCCTTTAAGCGTTCAGAAATACTTTTTTCTCTCCTTTATCCTTCCTTTTTTGTTCTGTATTTTTAAGTCATCCTAAGTATCTTTTGTTACCTTAAACCTGAAGGGTGCTGGCAGAGTTGTCTGGTTTTCCTCTTTGCCTCTTCCCTTGGCAGTCCCCGTGCTCGACGTGGCGCGGGGTTCTCCGGGACCGGCTCCTGACCCGGCTGCAGCTCTGTTAGCCGGGATGGACCGCGGGCCAGCCCTGCCTCTGTGGCAGCCGAGCCTGTGACACAACCTGTGACACAGTGCACTCCGCGTCCTGGGTGAAACACGGGGGCAGCGTGGTTAGTGCCTGGGGAATTCGTAACAGAGGCCCTTGAGAAGCCGAGCGCGGGACGGCGAGCTGGTCTGCAGCGTGGTCTCGGTTTCAGCCGAGCTGCGTCAGGGAGGTCGTTGCTGTTACATCTCCCAAAGTTACTCGAATAAACTTTCTACCCAAAAGCTGTCTGTGGTGCTGTTAATACCACGTCACAGGGGTGAGGAGCTTTCCAGCTCATTCAAAATCAGAGTCATTAAGCGCAAAAGCATCTCTTAACGCTGCGGATCTCGTTCGTTCCTCTCCTGGCTGCGGCTCGTGCGCTCCATCAGCCTCCCTGCCTGCCTGGGGCCGGCAACGTGGGGCGAGGCGGCATCGGCTGCACGTGGGGCTTGTGTTGCTTCAGCACGTCCCTCTGCATGGGAACAGGATCAGAGCTGTGCAGATGGTACTGGTTTTACTGGTGTTCAGTCACACCTTCGCAGTGAAGAAACTTCTAGTGAGCCTGTTGATTTTGAGATGTCAGAAACTTTTAAGTCTTCCATCGCCAAGGTGCTGTTACTTAAATTAAAATGGCTCTCGGGGATGGGCCAGATGCTTTTGAAATGCTCAGGGTGGTTCCTGCAGTTCTTTAGCTCCCCTTACACGGCTCGGGGCTGCTGCTTGGACTCCAGGGGGCCGCTGGGGGTGGTGACGAAGCACTAGGAGTTCGGATGCTGGCTGCGTGGGGAGGGTTGTGCACTGCTCTGTCTCCTGCAAACCAGAAACAGGCACTCTAGCGCTTCTGCCTGGTGGCAATAACGTGGCTGAAATACTCAGTTCTGATCGGATGTCTTTTATTTAAGAGACCTGCTGCAGTGGAACCGGGGGGATGACTTGGTGTGCCAGGCTGGCTCATGCATCTGTTGGCGCGTGGCTTGAGCCTGATCTGGACCGGGCTTGGTTTGCAAGTCTAACCCATGTGTCTGCTCATGTAGGAGCTGAGCCTTACCGTCATCACATGTAGCCCCTTTTGGCCTGGAGATCTCGTATCTAATACCCAGACTGATGGATTTCGAGTTGACCGGTGAGGCCGTCAGGTGTTCCTCTGTGTAGTGGACGGTCGTGATTGCGGTATGAGTGGGTCAGCGCAAATTAGACAACTTTTGGGTGGACCAAGCAAGCAGCAACCGTGCTGGCATAGGGTTCCTGTCCCGCTGCTCGGGAGGTGTGTCTGCAGTTCCCTCCAGCAGCTGGAACTGGCAGCACACCACTGCCGTGTCCTTGGTTACTGCTAGGCAGGGCGATGGTCTTTGATCAGATACTCCATAGCTTGTCTCGCTGCAAAGAGATCTGACCCGAGGGATGGAAAGATTTTTCTTGGCTTTGAACTTGGCTGTCCCAGTTAGCTCAGCAAATTAAACCAGTTTTTAATTCTGTAGGAAGGAATATTGCGTGCTTAAGAGTCTTCCCTGTTCTGTTTGAATTCTCTTGTATAATGTTAATGCCTTCCAAATTAATTCACAATTATAACATCAGAGGGAAACTATGTTACACAAATCAATAAATCAATTTTGGTGATTAAGTGATCCTTCAAGAGGAGCTCACGGAGCTGAGCTGGGCCTTCCTGCAGTCTGGACAGACGTCCTGAAAGCGAAGGAGGCTCCGGGCTTTGTCAGAGCAAACATTGTTCTCTGTGCTGAAGTCCTGCAGTTGCACTCTGCAGAGCTGAACAAAATAGGAATACACATCTCTTGGAAGACCAGATTCGCTGGGCACGGTGTCAAATCTCTGGATTTTGGAAAGGTTTCATGGGATTAGCTGGAAGAAGGGAGATGTGCGTGTAAATCAGGGAATTTGGACTTTGGTAGGTTCAGAGGCAAACGGGACTGATTCTCACTTATTTTTTTGCCTGTCTTTTACCCCAGTAGTGCAGTGCCTTAGCACTGGAGTAGTTTTACGCCCTTTTAAAATCTCTTTTACTTTGCCTGAAGGATAGAAGAGTATAGACGAAGCACAGATCTCAGACCTTTCAATAATTTCTTTTGTGTTTCCTCATGCTCCATCACAGCTCTTTGATCACACTCACACCGGTATTTATTAGTGACGCCTTGTCCCTTCCATCTGTGGCACAAAGGACGAGGGCACCGGGAGGGATGTGCTTGAGGTACCACCTCCCTGCATCGCCTTGCTCTGCACCCAGAGCTATATGTGCTTCAGCGTGGGGTGAATAAGGGACCATCTGCTGAACCCAGCATCTCCCCTCGGCCCATACCTACCCTTCCTGTACATTAGCCCCCCTTACAGCTGCTCTGTGAGTGTGCTCCGGGTCGTGCTCTGCAGGCGCTGCGAAGGATGAAGGCTCATCTTCGTGTATCTCTATATACATGTACGTGCACATCCACGCAGGCAGCCCTGGGCTGTTCCAGGAGCCGCCACAGGCGGCCGGCGAGAGCAGACAAAGGCTGCCGGAGCTGAGCTGGCAGCGCTGTTTAATTTTTCACAAAAAGAGTTCTTACATGAAAAATAGAAAAATCTCTGATGATAAACTCGGCAGTGGTGAAATTCAAAGCGAATCACTTCACTGAGCTTCTTGATGTAGAAATCATTACTGCCATCCTCTGCTGGATTAAAAAAAAGGGGAAAAAAAAGGCAAAAAAGCCTGTGCTGTTGGAGTCTGGCTTAGCATGCAGTTAACCCTGACAGAACAAGTGACTGCAAGTATTTATCAACCAGCCCAAAGCCAAGGTCTGGGAAACATTGCAGAGGTAGTGGATTACTCATGAATACTGCACTTCGTTCTGGAATAGTTCGTACATGCCCGACTCCTAACAGCCGGGGTCGGGCAGCTAATGACGTTGAGGTAGACACCCTGCCTGCTGCAGCCGAAAGCAGCCCAGGAGCAGCCTGTGGAACCCAGGCTTGTGTCTCAGCCAGGAGCTGCACTTCAGCCCTCGCTGCGAGGAAAAGGCCCATTAGAAGTTTCTGGATCTTCAGTTTGTACTCAGGATTCATATAGTTACAGCTCTGTTCAGAGCTTCCCCGAGTGTTTTCCATCCCCAAGCAAAGAACTGGTACCATTTCCTCTTTGATGTGAAAACAGAGGTGGAGAGGGGTGGCTGTGAGGTCCCTCGGTGCAGCCGCTCTCGGGTCTGGAGCAGAAAGCAACGGTCCATGATCTCCTGCCCGATGACTCTCCCCAGAAAGGAAACGAGCTGATGGCTCTGAATGAACTTGCACCGCCAACCTTTTAGTGGAGGTAAACGCGCTGGCTCTTCTCCAAACTGCGAGCGCAGCATTGTGAATCTGATGAGCTGTTGAGATGCGTTGAGTGTATTAGAGTGATTATAGGTTTTCAAAATCTGGCTGAGCGGGGATGGGTAAAATCTAGTAATTGGTGCGCTCCTTGACTTGCAGCTGTATCTGCCAACACTCAAGCTGTGTTTCCTTCTGATCTGTGTCTCCTTTCGACGGGCGTTCCTGGAGGTTAATCAGTGGAATGAACAAATAGATTTGTCTGTCTCCTTTAAAAGGATGTGACCTGATGTTCTCCTCCCACTCCAAGGATGGGGAACAAAGAGGGGAAGAGCGAAAGGCGGGAAAGGCAACAAGCTGTAGATAACTTAAGGTGCTACAACCACTTTACAAGGCCCTTCTGTTTTCGCAGCTTTTCCCGTTCGGTCCCTTCTGTTGGTGCTATATGGAGAATTCTCACAGCACGGATGCATGGAAATGGGTGACGCTGCCCTGTGCACTCAGCTGAGGCATCTAGGCTCTGTCTTGATGGGCAGAGTCACCATCTGGAGGAGCTTCTCCTTCTCTAGTGACGGGAAGCTGCAGGATCCTGACGCGGGCACCTCGCCATGTGCCGGGCCACGTGTGGAATAGAGTGTGACAGGCAAAGCAAGTAAAAAAGAGGCTTTTTTCAGTTTCTTTTTCAGCTCAAGCCACCCTGAGAGTGAAGGGTGCCATCAGTCAACACAAACATTTCAGACAACAGTTTATTATTTGAGTTGATGGTGCCGCTGTAAATTTAACTGCATATCGGAGAGAGGCACAATAGAATTACTCGGCAGTGCAGGAGTTTATGTTGTTACGTGCAGATGGGACGCAGTGCTCTTTCACCTGTCAAGACCTGGGGATCCAGTCCTGCCTTGTAAGAAAAAGGCGTTTTGTCTCCCGTCCCGCTCCTCCGCCGGCACATGTCCACGTCCTACCGGTGCCACGAGGTCTGGCAAAGCATCCTCGGGCTCCGCTCAAATGAAACCGTGAATTATTGGTCCAAAAGGAGGTTCATTGGCAGCACTCGGGGGAGACCTTGCCAAGCACCTGGCCGTGGCTTCACAAGTCTTTCTCTTTTCTTCTGAGTTTATTTTGAGACGGGGTGACCATTCTCCCCGGATGGGGATGTGCTGGTAAATCCCCACCGCTGGGAAAACATCTAATACTTACTTGCTGTTCAGCCACGCGAAGCGCTTTTCTGCTTTACCAAAGAGTGATGAGCTAATAACATTCCCTGTCCTTAAAAGCCCTTTTGAAGCCACAGTGATATCGTATTTTGTTTGCTTTGGCTGGAGGGAGTTTGATTGCTTTTATGCGTAGTCACATTTTTATTTAGTTCCAGAAATAAAGTGGGTTATAAAGGACGCCCTTGGGAGCACCCGGGGGCTTAAAGAAGAATACGGACTTGTCGGCGAAACCAAGAAAACCACAAGTCCCCAGACCACTGAGGTCCAAGCGTGGAGCCTCGGTGGCCGCCCCCGCTGCTCGCCGGGGCTCATCCCCACATGGGGCAAGGCAGATACTTGCTGATCTCATCCCAAAATGGTTTGCAGTACTTCAAGTTCTTCCACCACACGTGTTTTGTGCGTGTGTGGAGAATCTGGCGTCTTTCGGAAGACTCGGCCACGCTGAGCTGCTGCCGTTACAAGCTGTCTGTACGTTCTGAGCTGTCAGTAACAATCCCCGTTAGCAAAGGAGGCGACTGTCTCTTTTATTAGGTTTTCCCTTAAACAGGGCTCCGTGTGTCGCTCTGGGAATTTGCTTTGGTTATCAACCTGGTAGGTGGTTGCCAGAAGCATCTTTATTACTGGCAAAGCTGGAGAATGAGTTTAGAAGGAGTTTTACATAGAAATGAAGTTGCTTCATTCTTCTGGACGTGTCGCAGGGTGGAGAATGGAGGTGTCGGTGAAAGAACCCTTTTGTCCAAGTGTGAATATTTTAAATGTGTCATTTTCTCATGACTTCAGCATCGGTGGCATCCTTTCGAAGTACGCAAAATGACCGTGAAAGTAGCACTTCAGCTTTCGTGATGTCATGCCTCTGGTGTTCCCAAATTTATATCTGCTTGTAGAAAATATATTGTTTTATTTTTGCATCCTCCAATGTTTGGGGTTTTTTGAGTGATCACCAGTAATAAACGATGCAGTTGGTGGTTTGCAAGTGAGAATTTCCCAGTTTCGTCCAGCTCTGTTTCCCAAAGCTGGACCAGGTTGAAGGCTTAGCAGGAGCAAAAATTGTTGTCAAAAGTTGGTTTTTTTGGTGTAACAATGAAATACTAATGTACCCTTTCCTCTGATTTTAGGAGCGGCCACACATTACTTGCCTTCTGGTTTTCCCGTCAAGAAGGAAAACTAAATCGACAGCAAACTATTGAACTGGGACATCACATTCTCAAAGCACATATTTTTAAGGTAACAAAAATTAAAATGAAGACTTAGCCAACCTCATCCCCGCTGTGTATGATCTGCCAGCACCGGCGGCTTCAGTCTGTTCTTGTTTTAGGGTTGCTGTAAGAAGTGTGATTCCTTCAGGCTGCTGAAACGTGTAGAAGTGAGCTCTAGAAAACTGGCAGGGGGATATAAGAAATCCTTGAAATTAGACTGTCTTTCAGCCTGTAAACTCAGCAGACAGCCTCCTTACCTAAAACTACTCTTCTGCCATAAAAGGTTTCTTCCCATGTAAGATGAGTTCCTGTAACAACATCTAGAAAAAATAAATCTTCTGAAAGGAGTGGGTTTGAAGAATCCAACCCAAAATTTAGGTCGTTAGAACCTGCTGGTCGCTCCACAGGACCCATAAACTGAGTATCGTTCTTGTGCCTCTTGGCCCATGCACCAGGAGATGGAAACGAGAGGATGGATTTGTAAGCTCACAGGAAATGCAGCCTTTGCTAAAGCTGTGAGGGGGCCTCACTCTGGTAAAAACGAGGCTGTGCTTTTATCTGGTCTGTGTATGGTTTTATAGACCTAAGGACTATCGCTCCTGCGTTTCTCGAGCAAACGGCTACGCTGTGTCTTGTGTCGGTCCTGCTGCGTTTCTTTGTTGAGTTCCCCGTGCCGAATTCCCCATCAGCAAAGCCTCTCCTTTGGGAGAGCGACGGCAGGGGCCGACGGGAAGAACCCCAGCTCGGCGCATCCCCCCATCGGTGTGATTTTCAGATGCCGAGTTCTGTTCCCAAGGCCCAGCTCAGCACTGAGTTCACTGTTCAGCTGCCGTTTACGTCTAAATCTGCTCGCAGATCTTCATTTCAGACTGCCACGGTACAAACCAATCACAGGGTTCCGGGCGCTGAACAACCGACAGTTTTCGTTAAGTGGACAAGTTGCCTGTAGATTCCAGATTTAACGGAACAATATTTACAATAGGAGAAAATGCCAATTAGCATATGAAGAATGTCAGCCCAGCCTTCTGTTCTAATCACTCAGCCAAACCCTTGGGTTTGCCACGCTGCGGTAAGAGTAGTGTGTCTCGCTGACGGAGCAGCGTAGCAGTACGTTACTCAGAAGAATGGAGAAGTTTGGAGAGGGTTTGGATGAGCTGGATTAGAAACCCTGTAAAAGCCAGCCTTCCGCTTCTCCTTGAATAGGTTTCTTTTTATTCCTTTTTTTAACAAGGGTTTCCTGAGGATTTGTGAGCGTTTACGGAGTGAAACAATAGCTGCATTAGTTTTGGAAGGAGACGTTGAGCTGGGATGTTGCAGACCCTATTTAAGATCTCAAGCATCCTTTAAAGGAAATATTT
The DNA here is from genome assembly GCA_009769605.1 of Bucorvus abyssinicus. NCBI lineage: Eukaryota > Metazoa > Chordata > Aves > Bucerotiformes > Bucorvidae > Bucorvus > Bucorvus abyssinicus. The sequence goes on along the minus strand of CM020049.1, from coordinate 12,278,718 downwards.
CCCAGAGTACGCACACAGGCACTTTTCCCTTTTACTGATGGTATTGGTTCCTAAACAAGTATTTTCCTCCGTTCAGGCTTTTTGTTGTGTGTGCTCCTTGGCTGAAGCCATTACCAGTGTGACCTGGGTTTTCTGCCAAGCAGGGAGCCTGCCAGGTCATCTTCAGTGTGATTTTCCTGAAGGTATCATGTTATAGCAGCAGCTTTCCAGACACAAAGATCCTAATTTTGAAGGTATTTGTGGAGGCCTGATGCCATGATAATTCCATTTTATTTGCCCATCATGAGGCCAGGAGAGGATTAGAACCAGGCTAAAGCACTGTGTCCAGCCAGGGAGCACTGAGAGCTGGGTATAGAGGCAGACTTGGATGGAACGGAGCAGAAGACTTACTGGTCCTTCCCCAATCCCTATCTGGGATCCTTGTGAAGGGTAATGATGAGACACTTAACATTTCCAGGTGTAAAATACCGGTGATGCACAGACACGAGGTCGTAGTCCCCTCTTCACGTGATGGCTGGGATCCGCCGGTTTTCTTTGTTAAACACAAACATCCTCGAACAGTTTGGGGGAAGAAAAAAGTACAAATGTTTTAGTCTTTCAAAGCAATTACCAGCCTTAACAGGAGCATATGGAAACCCAGCTTGGAAGGGCTGGCATGGAATGAAAGGGCAAGAAGAGAAATGTGCAGTAATGCTACCAGGAGACCCAGACTTCAGGCTGACACATGTTTTGCAGACCAACCAAAGAGAAGTCTCTAATTTCATCTTAAATTAGTTAGTTAAAATGCCAGTAATCCAGAAATGGGTGTCCCTCGTCCCCAGGTTGAGACGTAATAGCAGTTAGAGGCAGAAACGCTCACTGGGACGGCTGCAGGTGCGTAAAGGTGTCTGATGCTCCTGGAAAACAGCCTCATAAAGATCTTGTGTTGGAGATGTCACGGGCCAAACAGCCGAGGAAGCGCGGAGTTAGAGATGAAGGACGCTGACGGCTGCATCCAAGAGTCAGGACCAAAAAAGCGAACCTGTTTGAAACGCAGAGCTGGGGGCACTGGCACGGTTACTCAAGTGAAACAAGCGTGGTCAGGCCATGCCTTGGTGCTGTGTCGGATGGTCCCAGTGAGGTGGAACCCACCGATGGCGTTTTGGTGTGATGCTGTGTGAAGCTGGGATTTGCTTTTGCTGAGGGATTCAACCTGCTTTACAGTCCCAGGCAGAAGAGGGACATAGAAAAGGAAGATGCGATCTGTAAAATGAGAACAGTGCAGTCTTGTTTCAGCAGCTGAAGGATAATGGTGCCGAATGTATTTATTCTTTAAAGGATAAATGTCGTCGTTTATGGCTTGCGCTATTATCTAAGTATACGTGTTCTAATACAGTGGTTAAGATTTTTATAGCGTATGTGATTATCTTCAGATGGCTATTCTGAAAATACATGCTCTTTCCCTTGGTCCCGATGGTGACTCAAACAGCCTATTTATGGGTTTGATAGTATTATAACTATTTTTAAATTATTTTAACCTTTTATTATAAAATTGTTTTCCATTTGCCCAATTATACTGTACTGAGTTCACTGAAATTTAATACTGACCTCTAATGTCCTGCATTGTGTCATTTCAAAAGCAGCATTTAATGGTGGCTGAAATTCCTGAGCTCTTTTTCTGCCTCTTAACACAAGCAGATCTTTTTCTCTCTTTAGCTCGCTTTGAAGGAAACAAGCACATGGAGTTGTTATTTATAAGAGCTTGTCTAATCTGTTGCTTCTTTTTATGGTAAAACCGTTTCAAGTGACAAATCTGTTGATGGCTGGTGCGATGCTTCAGAATATCTTTCGCACGTCGGTGTTAGAGGTCTGCGGCTGAGTCCAGCAGCGGGCTGAGGGGATGATTCCTGCACATCTGCCTGCAGAGGAGACAAACCCCACCTCTGGCTGCTGGTTTTCCTCCCACCACCCTCCACCGTCCCTGTCAGCCTGTCACACAAAAGACGTTCCAAACCGCAGCGGGATCCTGCTGCTTTGCCCAGATAGGGAGGACCACACGGCGTGCGAGGAAGGAGAGATCAGGGTTTGCGTATCAAAACAGAATGAAAGATGTCTGTGCGGTTTCCATGGGAACAGCAGGCTTTACTGGTAGATCGATAGCAGAACAGCGACAGATAGGGCGCGCCCGCATCCCAGCAGAGCACAACGCGCGGCGAAGCTCGGTGCTGGAGCTGCAAACCCGTCCCGCTCGTCTTCGATCCAGCGGTTTGCTCCCATCTGTTGGTTACGGAGCAATTACTGCTCTTCCAGTGGGAGCGGGGGGAACTCGCTTAACGGCTGGTGTTGCTGGAAAAAGATGTCAGACGTGTGTATTACGTAGAGCCTGATGACGGGCGCCAGCCGGGAAGTTTGGAGTCAGTCTGGTGTGGGATAGCAGAGCACTGTGCTTGAGACTTCCTTATTTTATCTTACTGGGAGCAGATACTGTCTTCTAGTTTAACCACATGAACACTAAGGAAACTTTGTGAATCACTGCTGCCAAAAAAATGTGTACTTTGTTGAAAAAGAAAAAAAGAAACATGCTGTGCTCCTTAGCATGATGTTTTCTGGGGGTGTTGAATGGATTCGGGTTGCTCACAGTTTAATCCAGCCTTTCCTAGACCTCGGAGGTGGCTACAGTACCTCTGCAAGGGATTTCCTACAAGCTTATTAACTCACCGCAAAGGTCGGATGTGGCGAATTGTCACATGGGTGTAGCTGTTAGTGCCTTGAAACACTTTGGAGCCCAGAGACCCAGAAGGATCTGCCCAGTGTCATTGAGCATGTTTGAAGCTTGCATCTAAGTCATCTTTTGTTTTTTAGGGACTGAGTAAAAAAGTTGGGGTATCTTCCTCCATCCTACAAGGGCTTTGGATCTCCTACAGCACCGAAGGTCTTTCGATGGCTTTGGCATCTCTCAGAAATCTCTACACCCCAAACATAAAGGTACCAGAGGAGGGACACGGGGGTGGCTCAGAGCTCATGCGAGAAGCTCCCAGCAACGTGCAGTAACTACGCACAGAGTGTTCGCTGTAACTACCTGCCCGCGGGGGTGGTCCTGCCCGCGGCAGTGGTTGTGCCTGTGGCAGTGGTCGTGCCCGCGGCAGGGGTCCTGCCCACGGCAGTGGTCATGCCTGTGGCAGTGGTCATGCCCATGGCAGTGGTCAGGCCCGTGGCAATGGTCCTGCCCGCGGCCGTGGTCCTGCCCGTGGCAGTGGTCGTGCCTGTGGCAGTGGTCATGCCCATGGCAGTGGTCAGGCCCGTGGCAATGGTCCTGCCCGCGGCAGTGGTCATGCCCACGGCAGTGGTCCTGCCCAGGCAGTGCTGAGCAGCTTCCTGGGTGTTCACCTTGAGCTGGGAAGGGGCCATCAGTTCAGCTGGGATTGTGTAACGGTCTGGGATGGTCCCTGAGCTCTTCAGCATTGACCTGGGATCTCCTTTTAATTGCAGCAGTGAATAGTGAATTCACGCCTGTGCAAAGTGGTTCACTTGCGTTTTTCCCCCTCAAAGATGTGGGATGTGACAAGTGGTGTTGGAATTCGACAGCCCCGTAAAGGGCTCTGGCTTAGACAGGCACTAACTCGGAGGCGACACCAAACACAACAGCGCGTGCTCACCTGTTCAGGCGCTTCGTGCCCATTTGTGTTGGTGAGGCTGGATGTGTTGTTAGCTCAAGTGACTTCACCTCTACAGCAGAAAGAACTTCAGACGCTGATACAGATTTCAAATTGTTCCTCATCTGGAAGGACACTTGGCCCAGTTCCTTCCTGTACGGGCAAAAATGCCTAAAATGGGACTGGATATTGGGCAAGTGTTTTTACTGGCTATTTCAAGTCCTTCGCTTTTTGCTTGGAAGCCTGCAGAGGACCCTGGTTTTGAATTCTTTTGTTGCCCTGACAATAAACTAATGTCTCCCTTTAAGGCTCAGCTGACAGGAGCTCTGCTCTCCCTGTGCAGGTCAGTCGGTTGCTGATTTTAGGAGGAGCGAACGTGAATTATCGGACCGAAGTTCTGAACAACGCCCCTATTTTGTGTGTCCAATCCCACCTGGGTTACACGGAGATGGTGGCTTTGCTCTTGGAGTTTGGGGCCAACGTAGACGCCGCTTCGGAAAGTGGTCTGACCCCTCTTGGCTACGCGGCTGCCGCTGGATTTCTGAGTATCGTCGTGCTGCTGTGCAAGAAACGGGCCAAGGTAAAGTGACCACCTTCCTCTAAAAGCTGATTTAAGCTGTTCCGCGTTGGTGCAAGGCAGGGCACAGCTGCAGGCAGCATACGTAACGCTCGCTGGAGAGTATCCTCCAGCAGATGAAGGCAGGATGCTGCTGCGGAGGGTCGGCTTTTCTCATTAAGTGCAGTGGCTTTGAAAATCTTGCACTGACATCAATGGTGAGGAATTCCGGAGAGTCTGAAGTTGTCTCTGGAATTCAGGCCAGAGGTAGGAACTGCCTGATCACGCCGTACCGATGGCCGGGGCAAGGATGTTCTGGAGGAGTCCTTGAACCTCGCAAGGTTAAAACGGCAACGTTGCTTTTGCAGCACAAAGCATTCTTTAAATATTTCCTTGAGACGCATTTTCCAAAAACTTCCATCACTCGTCCTAGAAAAATACCCTTTGTTTAGCTCTGTGGTGAGTGCTTGGAGTTTTAATTGTGTATAATGAGTCAAGTTTAAATATTTTGCTGAAGAAGAAAATTGTGCTGATTTTTGAAGTGGAGCCTCCTGGAAACAATTTGTGGTTTCTCTGTATGTTTAGCCTCAGTTCAAAAAGCAAAATATGGGTTTGTATAGTTCTGGCATGAAAGTCAGGATGACTGAGGGACCCGTTTAGATCTTGCTGTGCCGTCTGTAATCATGCGAAGACAGTATGAAGGAAAAAAAGAATTCCGTGTTTGTTGGGATCTTTTGAGAGAGTTGGCGACTCCCTGACACTCCTTGGCTACAAACAGCGTTCTGTCTCTGAGAACGGGAACATTTGGGCTACACAATGCGATGCAAAAGTCCTGCCAGTCACAGCTTCCTCTAACGGTACTGAGGAAATACCCAAAAGCAGCTGGGTTTAGCTTGAGGGCTGAGATGTTTGATTCTGGCATAGAAAACTGCCACACCGATTGCTGCCCATGTAGAGAAATGAGAAAGAGTAATACTTGAATAGTATGAATGTATCATAAGATGATAAGTATGTCTCGTAGGTATTAGATAACTATAATTGATATTAGAATAATGGACTGACATAGTAATTATTTCTCATCTTTATAGTATGAGAAATGAGACATAATACATTGCAGGGCACTGAAGGGGTTAATCAGCAGGAGGGCAGTAGCTGATCTGCCTGCCCTGTTTTCTCCCAGTTACTGGTACTGGGACAGGACCTGGAAATCCCAGCAGTGAAAACCATGCCCTGTCCTGAAAAGCCAGCCGAGTAAGTTCCTCCAGGGCTGCCAAGCGCCATCGCTGTTTCCTCTCGCCCGCTGCCTGCGCCGGGCTCACGGCGTACGTTCGGCAGCGGGCTGAGGCTCCGGTGCCTCTCAAGAGAAACGGTATCTGGAAAACAAGCTGGTGGTGGATTTGGCTAAGGGAGGTGATACCAGTGCGTGTGATTTCAGTCTGCGAGAAAACACAGTGGCTGGACTGCACGACACGGAGGGGAAAAGGCTTGTGCAGCCTCTGAGTCTGAAGAAAACTGAAGCGAGTTAAAAATAATGGTAACGGACCCAAAGCAAACACTTGTGGCCAAGGGGACGCCTAAGCCTGGGGCAGAGCGGCTTTGGGAATGGGAATGGTTGTTTCCTGGTCGTGGAAGGGATAGTTTACCAGAAAAACACACTTTTTGCTCATAACGCATTATTTTGAAACCGGGGCTGGAAACTCTGAAGAAGCAAAGATGTTTTGCTCGTGATTTGGCTTAATTGTATTTTGTCGTCCCTATTCAAGGTGGATCATTTGGACAAAAACGGTCAGTGCGCTCTGGTTCACGCTGCTCTCAGAGGACACTTGGAGGTGGTGAAGTTCTTGATCCAGTGCGACTGGACCATGGCGGGGCAGCAGCAGGGCGTGTTTAAGAAGAGCCACGCCATCCAGCAGGCACTGATCGC